>SJYT01054636.1:7199-102973 GCA_006410635.1 Cephalophus harveyi | reverse complement strand
GCATTGCCTTTCTTTGGAATTGGAATGAAAACTGACCTTTTCCAGTCCTGTGGCCACTGCTGAGTTTTCCAAATTTGCTGGCAGATTGAGTGCAGCACTTTCACAGCATCATCTTTCAGGATTTGAAACAGCTCAACTGGAATTCCATCACCTCCACTAGCTTTGTTCGTAGTGATGCTTTCTAAGGCCCACTTGACTTCACATTCCAAGATGTCTGGCTCTAGATTAGTGATCACATCATCATGATTATCTGGGTCATGAAGATCTTTTTTGTACAGTTCTTCCGTGTATTCTTGCCACCTCTTCTTAATATCTTCTGCTTCTGTTAGGTTCATACCATTTCTGTCCTTTATCGAGCCCATCCTTGCATGAAATGTTCCCTTGGTATCTCTAATTTTCTTGAAGAGATCTCTAGTCTTTCCCATTCTGTTATTTTCCTCTATTTCTTTGCATTGATGGCTGAAGAAGGCTTTCTTATCTCTTCTTGCTATTCTTTGGAACTCTGCATTCAGGTGCTTATATGTTTCCTTTTCTCCTTTGCTTTTCACCGCTCTTCTTTTCACAGCTATTTGTAAGGCCTCCTCAGACAGCCATTTTGCTTTTTTGCATTTCCTTTCCATGGGGATGGTCTTGATCCCTGTCTCCCGTACAATGTCACGAACCTCATTCCATAGTTCATCTAAACATTAATTAGTAGTAAATCTATTTGAATCTGGAAGGGGATTCTTTGTTTTTAGGAAATGGAAAGTGAAGTCGCTCAGTCATGCCCAGCTCTTTGCGACCCGTGGACTATAGCCCACCAAGCTCCTCCATCCATGGGATTCTCCAGGCAAGAATACTGGAGTGGGTTGCCATTTCCTTATCCAGGAGATCTTTCTTTTCCCAACCCAGGGATCGAACCCAGGTCTCCCACATTGCAGGCAGATGCTTTTAACCTCTGCACCACCAGGGAACCTTGAGGAAATGGAAGCTAGCCTGTAATTTTCTGTTGAAAGGGACCATGTCTATGGTCTTGTTTAGGCATATCTCATGTGACTGGTTCTATGTTCAGCTCCTAATCATTGTATGAAGAATATTTGTCTGATATGTAACAGTACTCAAAGTGTATAAAAGGATACTCCAAAGGATTCGGCCCTATACTGCTCAGGATTTCATTTCACCAACTTGGCTGAAGACCTCATGTACATGTATGTCAAGTGTATGGAGGACTCCAAATCATAACGGAATGCATATCAATTGGGTGATCAACTTGGGATGCAGCAATGTCTTATTAGATGTATAGCAATGCATTGCTTTGTAGACTAATGCAATGCAATTACTCTGACAAGAGGAAATTATACAAAGCCCCTGGATCTCCAAAACCAATTTCAAAGGTATTAGAGAGGAATAATATAAAAGAGTAGGGGGATAGAGGAAAAAAGACACAGAAGTTACACTTGACAGCAATTTAAATATAATATGAACAATGTGGTCTGACTCCTGGGAAACAATGAATAGAATCTAATGGAAATTGCTGGTCCAGTCATCTCTCTTCCTATGATGTTAGTAATATCAATTTTACAGTCAGCACCTCAAAGAAGGTATAGGCCTCTCGAGTCATGTTCAAAAGAAAGAGATCACAGTATCGAGTGAGGCAAATATCTCCAAACGTATGAAAAGGTGTCATGTAAAAAGACATTGTATGTGCTGTCTATAGTCTCTGGGGATGCTGTTGAGCTAAGATAAATGGAGTGAAATTGTTAATAGACATGTAAAAATTGGATGAACTTGGATATGAGAAACATGATATTAACTTCCTTGGCTGGTAGTAAATTTCTCATCATTGGAGGTGTTCAAAAGAAGCAGAATAACTTTTCAAACAGAATTTTAATGCAGTTACACCCAAATTAAATAAACAATTATTTTAAAGTCTTTTCTAACACTAAAGTGATATGGCTCTACTAATATTTCTTTTTATTTCTATTTTCTCATTTTTAAAAGTAATTTGGAATCCTATTTCCAGCACTTACTAGCTATGTGACATTGATTTAGCAAATTATTTAAGTTGTTGGTATTATAGTTTCTTCATCTTTAAAATGAGGATAAATAGGTTATTGAATTATATGAGTTAAGATATGGAAGGAACAGTCATTTACTGTAAAATGTACTGCACAGAATAAAGATGCACAAATAAGTATTTGAACTTTGAGGGAAAAATTGAAAAATTCAGCTCTTTGACACTACTATTCAAACTATGTTCCACAATAGGGAGGAAAATTTGGTCTTTATTTATTTGAAGTATGGTAGATTTACAGTGTTGTGTTAGTTTCTAGTGTACAGAAATATGACTCAATTTTACATATATATATATATATATTAGATTCTTTTGCATTACAAGATATTGAATAGGGTTCCCCATGCTACACACTAGGTCCTTATTGTTTCTTTCATATTTAATAATTTGTATCTGCTAATGGGTTTCAGAGGCAGCTCAGTGGTAAAGAACCCATCTGCCAATGCAGGAGATACAGCTTTCATCCCTGGATCTGGAAGATTCCCTGGAGAAGGATATGGCAAACCAGTCCAATATTCTTGTCTAGGAAATTCCATGGACAGAGGAGCCTGGCAGGGCTATAGTCCATGGGGTTGCAAAACAGTTGGTCATGACTTAACAACTAAGCACTCATATACGTATACCACATCTTCTTTATCCACTCAACTATCTATGGATACTTAGGTTGCTTCCACGTCTTGACTATTGTAAACAGTGCTGCTATGAACATGGGGTGCATGTATGTTTTTGAATTAGTTTTCTCTGGTTTTATGCTTAGGAGTAGGACTTTGGATCATATGGTAACTTTATTTTTAGTTTTTAAGGAAACCTCATACTGTTCTCCATGGTGGATGCACCAATTTACATTTGCACCAATAGGCTAGGAGGGTTCCCTTTTGTTATATGATGAAGACTATAAAACTCTGATTCAAAGAAATGGAAATATATCCCAAGCTCTTGAATTGGAAGAATTAATTTTATTAAAATGACCATACAACCCAAAGCAATCTACAGATTTAACATGATCGCTATCATATTACCCACAACATTTTGCACAGAACTAGAACAAATAATTCTAAAATGTATGTGGAACCATAAAAGACCCAGAATTGGCAAAGAAACCCCGAGGAACAAGAATGAAGCTGTAGTCATATTCCTCTCAGACTTAAGTTTACACTATATTTACATTAGTGTCCTTCACTGAACTCTACTTTAAAGACATGCATTTCCTTAACTTTTTTTGAGTAGGCATAAAAAAAGTTAATACATAATACATACATATAATATCATCCCTAGAATTGAGTAAAATGCATATCATACTGAATATACTCTGAATTTTTCTCACAAATAATTTGATGAATTTTTTTTTTTTTTTTTTGCGTAAAACATTTCAGTGGCCCTAAATTTTCAAGTGGCTTCCTCAGTGGCCCAGTGGTAAAGAGTCTGCCTAACAACACAAGAGATCCAGGTTTGATCCCTGGGTCAACAAGAACCCATGGAAGAGGAAACGGTAACCCATTCCAGTAATGTTGCCTGGACAATTTCACAGACATAGAGCCTGGCCAGCTACAGTCCATGGGGTCTCAAAGAGTTGGACACAACTTAGCAACTAAATAACAACAAAATTTTCAAGTGCATGTTTTTTGCATAGGGATTAATTCATCCACCTATTCACTAACAGTATTTCTTTCATATTTACCCTGAATCACAGATAAGTAGGTAAAAAATAAAAGTTTTAAAAAATGTATTGTGAATTTAATCATCAAATCACCTAGCTTAAGTCCATGCAAACACAAGTTAAAGAGAGAAATGATTCCATGGGGACTGAGAGTCTGTGTATTCACTTGTAGATACACTTATTATCTCTCATGGCATCTGCTAATTTTTGTACATTGTTATTTTCTGTAGAGCCTGATTCTAATTAGTGAATGCAGCCAAAACTAAAAATATAATACAATAAAAGAAATACAATTTTAAGAAGTCCCTCCTGACTTTTTAAACTAGAGACTGTACAAATTGCTTCTTTCCTAAGTACTGTTTGGTACCCATCACTCTGGACAAATAACCTTTATACATTATATAACTCATTGCCTAGGAAAATTAATGCTTGTACTTGTGGGAGACTAATACAGCAGTGATATTGCATTATAATGATAGTCTCAAGCTATAAGTATTTTCCCTCAGAAATTCTATGTGCTCATCAAATCCATCTACTTCTTTTACAAATTAACATCATTTACAGACTATATTAGGGAGATTAACAGCTTCCCCAAATATAGCCATGACTTAAACACTAGAATCTGATAATATACCACCTTGCATGAAAGCGTGTTTTCCTGATATAATTCAGTTCTTGAGATAGGAAGGACATTTTGGATTTTTTCAGTAGGCACAATCTAGTGACATTAAAGAAGAGGCAAAATATTCTAAATTCTTAGCTGGAAACCCTACAAGCAAAATACAGACTAAGAAAGAAACAGTAGTTTATTGGCATGTATATGTCCTATATGCGGCTCTCCAGGAGGTGAGGAATCTACCTGCCAGGCAGGAGATGAGGATTTGATCTCAAGGCCATCAGAAGATCCCCTGGAAAAGGATCCCAGGATTCTTGCCTCCTTTTGCTAAGAGATATATTTGGGGATGGCATATTCTGCTACGCTTCAATATGATCCCTAAAAAGCAAAATTTTTTCCTGGGTTAGAGAAGTCATGAGACAGGAGGAGAAAAGGGAAAGCATTTGAAGAAGGAAAAGTGGCGAGAACCAATGTTGTTTGATTTGAAGATGGAGAAAAGGGACCAGAAGCTGAAGAATATGGGTGCTCTTGAGAAGCTGGAAATGGCTCTCACCTGAGAGCTAGTAAGAAAATGGGAAACTCAGTCCTACAGGATTGGTAAGGAATTAAATTCTGCCAACAATCTGAATGAGAAAACAGATGAAGAAAGCGGATCTTCTCTTAGAGCCTTCGGAGAGGAATATGGCCTGCAGTACCTTGACCTTAGCCTGGTGAAACCTGTGTTGATCTTCTGATCATTGTTTTGCATTATTCCGGTCATTTAGTTCAGTTCAGTTCAGTTCAGTCGCTCAGTCGTGTCCGACTCTTTGCGACCCCATGAATCCCAGCACGCCAGCCCTCCCTGTCCATCACCAACTCCCGGAGCTCACTCAGAGTCACGTCCATCGAGTCAGTGATACGTTTTGGTAATTGGTTACGCAGCAATTAAAAACGAATATGATGTCATAACAACTTCTCTTTCTCTGAGTTCATTGAAAACTTGCTCAGCTTCCTCATATATATATATATACATATATATATATATGTTTTTTACCATTGAGACATTTTATACTAAATCATAAGAAGAATATGTGATTTAAAAAAAAAACCATTATCACTAGCCTTTGACATCCTACTGTCAACCAGAAACAAAAGACACACGGAAGGCTGCAAATAAGAAAAGAGTCTAGCTGGAGGTCTTAAAAACTACAATTTGGGGACAAGATTTGGATGACACCTAAAGAGTATTTCAAAGAAGAGAAACAGTCAGGAACTTAAAAATGCAAAAGCCACCAGGCTGTACTCTGACATAAGAGAGGAAACATTAATTCTTAAGGCATGTTGTCTCTAGTGGGTTCAGGGTAAGAGTTTGATAAACATCTTGAGTTTCTGGAAGATGTTCTGGATGCCTTTGCTAGGACACTAAGTGGTCCAAAAATGAGATTTCTTTCAAGCTAAGGACCAGTAAATACATCACACTTCCTCAATGGCACCCCGGCTTCCATATCACTTTATTTGGGTCTGTCAGTCTAAGTATTAAAGTACACAGCGATAAAGGGCCAGGGCAAACAAATACATGTCCATTATTTAATTAAGAGATTTAGAAAAAAAGAGAGAAAATAAGTTGGAAACTTATATACACTTGAATTGCTTTTTAGGCTTGCCTTTAAAAACAGAAAAAAATAAATGAAGCATCAACTGTAAATAAAAGTGAAATAAATTTAATATTAAGTTGCATTTCTTGAATGATATGTGAAAGATGAAATATAAATCACACTTAAGACAGATTGTCTCAGACTATTGTCTTTAAAATCACTATTTAAAATTTTGGATAAAGTGTCATTCTCAGTTCTTTCTGTTTCATTTTGTGATCCTCATCTGTCAGGAGTTCAGAAGATGCTATGAAATAAATAGCCTGAAACACTTATTGAGGATACATTAATTTCATCTGTTCAACTTAGTTTCAAAAATTCTCTGGGAGAGAAACTCTGTTCCAAACTCTATCAAAGAAGATTTAAGGCACCACCAAACAATGTAAACATCTTTTGAAATACTGAATTCTGAAAACCTCTATTCATATCTGTCTGGCTGTTTATTTTTCAAAAGTCACATCTGCCTCTCTGTGACCCTATGGAGCATAGCTTGCCAGGGTCCTCTGTTTTTGGGATGCTGATTCTCCAGACAGGAATACTGCAGTAAGTTGCCATGCCTTCCTCCAGAAAACCAAAGTAAAGTTTTGAAAAGAAGCTACGCTTTGGGGCTATCAAAACCTCAAATTCAATATGTAAATGTAGGCTCCTCTGTCCATGGAATTTCCAGGCAACAATAATGGAGTGTGTTGTCATTTCCAGCTCCAGGGGATCTTTTTGACCCAGGGATCAAACCCATGTCTCTTGGGTTTCCTGCATGGCAGACAGATTCTTTACCATCAAGTCACTGGGGAAGCCCACTGTGATATATTGGACTTTATTTAGAATCAGGGAGAAAAGTACTTATATTACAGCAGATAAGTCTGCTTTGGAGCATGCTTATATTAATATATTATTGGCTGGAAGATTTTTGAGGAAACTGATTCCTATTCCTGGCAATTTGTTAAGTGAATATTGAAACATTCTAGTGAATAACATTCAGATAACACAAGACATATTATTAATACATTTCTGATCAATAAACTGTTAATCCAAACTTTAGCAATATTTCCAAACTCAAGCTGTTTACTCCTATACTCTCTTATCCTCTGTTTGAGTTCTACTATTTTGTAACCAGCACCTGGGATTCAAGGAAAAGCAATTGACAATTTTAGGACTTTGGAAGAGCAGATTTTTATCATCACTCTGAAAACAGAATAGAAAGAAAAGTATTTGATAAAAGTAATTGATTCTACCAAAAACAGCCTGATGTTTAAAATATAGTAAGAAAGCAGATATATTGTAAACCTGAAAGGAAGTTGTTTGATTCATGCATCTTATTAAGAGTCTGAGCTGTTAGTTAAGGGATGTCTTGATCCAATCTACATGAACAAAAGACCCAGGCAAGTAAACTGTTGCATGTGGGCAAAGGATGTGTGTGCATGTGTGTGTGTGTGTGTGTGTGTGTGTGAATGCTTGCGTGTAGGTGCACACATTTCAATGTGGATCCACTTGTGCCTGAACATTTGAGACTATCCTGATTGGACTTTGTGTTATTAAAACCTAATTTTCATAGCATACCTTTGAAGACAGGGAAGCTTCATGGCTGGGAGAACCCTTGCCAGTGTCGTGGTTGCTGAGTCAGCCTTTCTGAGGGTCACTGTTATTTTACTTCCAAGAAATGGCATCAGGTCAACAAAGGACTTGTTGGCCGTCTGTTTGTTTTCCCAAATCTAGGTTTCGTTTGATCTTGGGTGATTTCAAACTAATTTGGAATAAAATGAAACACTTTTCTGCGTCTCCACCTCTAATCAGTAATATCTTTGTCTGTTTCAATTAGAAGAAAGAACAGTTCTATATCGGCTCCAGGCAGAGGACACACAGTCTTGCCGAGGTGGAGGGTGTTGGAACCCAGTGTGGAAAGCAAGGGAATATGTATGAAATACCATTTGGCCCTATTTTCTTAGGAAAAAAGAGTAAAGTTTTGCTTCACTTTAAGTCACAGCGCACCCTTTATTTTTTGTTACTCCTCCTCCATCCTCCAGTAATTCTTCCAAGTCCACTTCTGTGCCTCAGTGGTACTCTAAGCTCCTGGCATTCTCTGCAAGAGAATCTTGATTATAATCCGTCATTCAACTTTGCTGAGTTAAGCATCTGACTATATCAAAAGCTATATAAAAGTGCTTCATGGTTTTTAAAAATGCTAAAGATTTTATTCTTTATTGGAATCAAGAAAATATAACTTGCCAGCCATCTTTTATGAAGTCAGCATGCTGAGTTTCCCTCATCATTCCTATGCCCTAAGACTACTGTAAGTTGGAAGTAGCAGCCGTCATTTTTATTAAACAGGATATACATAAATAGTTTACTCAAAATATAAGATTTCATAAACTAGATCACTGGTTTCAGAAGGCAGATTTCTGAATTTGCTATATTTATCACTAGTGATAGCACTAGCAATAAAGAACCCACCTGTCAATGCAGGAGACACAAGAGGTGCAGGTTTGATCCCTGGATCCACAGGATCTCCTGGAGGAGGGCATGCCAATCCACTCCGGTATTCCTACCTGGAGAACCCCCTTGGACAGAGGAGGCCCGCAGGCTATAGTCCATATGGTCACAAAGAGTCGGACATGACAGAAATGACTTAGTACGCATGCATGCATGCAATAGATATATATTTTTAATCATAAATATATAGAAGTACTTTATTTGTTCATATCATTTCCTAATTTCACTTGGTTTCTTATTAACTTTCTTATGAATTGTACATAAGGAAGAATCCAAGACTCTTTTTCATGTACAATAATCCTATTTTCCTGAACAGAAGCTCTGGCTGAAAACTATTAAAATTTGGATTCTAAAATTAGATTAGTGAAAGAGGAGAAGCAGGATGGAAAGTTAGCACATCCATTTATTATGCAATGTGCAAAAGGGTGCTTCACGGTGTTTCCACCGGGGTTTGCTCATCTTCTCTAATATGGCTAAAGAATTTGTTCCAACTAGTATCTCTTGTTCTAGAAATCTCTAGACACTTATTGTAGCTTAGAGTCAGCATGGCACTGCCAGTCAAGGAATTGGAACACTCTAGGTCTAGTCACTCTTCTACTCCTAACCTCCTGGGTAAACAACTCTGAAGCTTAATTTTTTTCTTATCTGTATGATAAAAATGTTGAAATAATTTCTAAAATCTTAAATAGCTTTATAATTCTGATTCCCAATGTAAATAACAAACAGTGAAATTTCTCCCCTTTTTTGCAATACTTTAAAATGCAAAATAAAGATTTTTTTCATCTTAATCATAACATTTCTTTTCCTGTGATATCGGATGTGTAAGCTATTAATACTGTGTGCATGCATGCATGCTCAGTTCCTTCAGTCGTGTCAGACTCTGCGATGCAGTGGACTGTAGCCTGCCAGGCTCCTCTGTCCGTGAGATTCTCCAGGCAAGATTACTGGAGTGGGTTGCCTTGGCCCTTCTAGGGGACTTCTAGGGGACCTTCCCGACCCAGGGACTGAACCCAGGTTTCTTATGTCTCCTGCCTTGCAGGCAGATTCTTTACCCATTTGAGCAACCTGGGAAGCCCAATGCCATGTGGACTTACCATGAAATTCCATAAGAAGATATTACATAAATGAGTCAAATCTGTAACTTAACAGAGAACAAGAAAACCAATTACAAAAATATGGCCAATAATTCATAAATGATAAGGATGTATTTTGTGCTAGTACATAGCTATCGAAGAGTGGGTAGTGGGCTTTTCCTGATTATTTAACTTCTGGCCATTGAGATCTTTTTTTTCCCTAGGACAGTTACACTTTAATGTTTAGCTATGTTTTTTTTCTTTTTTAGCTAGTCTCAGCCTTATTTCTGGAGAAGGCGATGGCACCCCACTCCAGTACTCTTGCCTGGAAAATCCCATGGACAGAGGAGCCTGGTGGGCTGCAGTCCATGGGGTTGCGAAGAGTCTGACACGCCTGAGCGACTTCCCTTTCACTTTTCACTTTCATGCATTGGAGAAGGAAATGGCAAACCACTCCAGTGTTCTTGCCTGGAGAATCCCAGGGACGGGGGAGCCTGGTGGGCTGCCGTCTATGGGGTCACACAGAGTCGGACACGACTGAAGTGACTTAGCAGTAGCAGCAGCCTTGTTTCACTTCTCTCAGTTTTCAGCAGAACTTGCTTTGGATTGGAATGCTTTCTACAATGTTGCTATAACACTGCCACCAGCAACCAAACTTAGCCAGCTGGCACCCTGGTGGCTCAGAGGTAAAGAACCTGCCTGCAATGCAGGATCCACCAGTAGACCTGGGTTTGATCCCTGGGTCAGGAAGATCCCCTGGAGGAGGAAATGGCAACCCATTCTAGTACTCTTGCCTGAAAAATCACATGAATAGAGGAGCTGGGTGGGCTGCAGTACAAAGAGTTGGACACGACTGAGGACACATACTACTGAAAGCTGTATAATTAGGACAAAATGCCCCCACCTATTTTTGTATGATTTGCATTCACAACAACAATAAACAAGTGAGATGCCCTCTTCCTGTCTTCTTACAAGCAAAGAATTTTAGTTCAGTTAAGCAAGTTCAGTTAAAATTTCTGAGAGCGGAAATTCTTTTGAAAAATGAATTTTTAAAACATTAGTCAGTGCCACCATAAAGATATCTTTACAGGGGCATCAGTAGATACCCAAGAAAGATAACAGCATGCTTGAACTCTTGCTGTTCACGTTAAGTGAGTGTTGCAATCACACCACTTGGTCGTTTGAAATTATGTGCTAGTGAGTCCCCCGTGTTATCCTTGCAACATTCAGTAAAAAAAAAAGATGAAAGCTCTTTTCTGCTACCTAATCTTTCTCCCAGAAGTCCACTCTGCTGACAAGATGAGTGGGAGAGCAGGGAGGGAGCCTACAGGCGCTAGCTAGAACACACAAAACAGGAAGTTGTCTCATTTTGGGAAGGGTGTAGCATGTCTTGTGAGCAGAAACCATTGATTTTCACCTGTTATCCTGGGACTCATTTGAGCTTTTAGGAGGTAGAAAAACTATTAACCAGAATTTTTCTCAAAAGAGGTAATTTGGGGGATTGGTGAAAGAGGCATGATTAGGCAAGAACAGACCTCAGTAAAAGACCTTAGAAAAATAGGTCTGGAGTTCTTTGTTTTGCTTAGTGGGGCATTCAAGTTTATAGCAGGAACTCAGCAGTGGAGTCTAAGAGTAGCCAAAGGGCACTTCAATTTCATACTTCACCAACACAACACTCAGACTCGCTTCCAAATAAATATGGGGCCAAAAATAGGAGAAGATTGGTTAGACAAGCACCAGATTACTGCCTCCATTGGGAGATCATCTGATTCTGTCCCTACAAGCTTCAGCTATTACAATTTAAATTTACTGACAACCCCTGGCAAAGGCAGGCCACCAGACTATAGACTTTTCTAAGATCAGCCCTAAAACTTATTAATTTTTTCCATACTGCTTTCTATTTGCAAATGTAAACTGTTTGAGGCTTAGAGAGTGAGCATTAAAACCACTGCAGTGAACTACTTTATTGTTTTATATCTTAGTGTTCTACACATAAAAGCACAAATTACTCTTAGCTTTTAAAACAGTTGTTGGGAGGGTAGAAGGACTATGAGTGTGTGTGTGTGTGTGTGTGTGTGTGTGTGTGTGTGTAAAAGTGGGAATGAGGCAGTATGTATGAGTGCAAGTCATTGATTTTATTGTGTAATTCAGCAAGAGCAAAACTACTAGATATTTTAATAATTCCACACAGAAATAGTGTGGAAACTGAAGCTAATCAGTATTTCAGTTTCCAGATTTATCTAGTATAGTAATTAGATTTCAGTATTTTCAACTCATTGTACAGCAAGCCCATCTTTTATTGATTTCCTTCCCATGAACTCTATTGATTACCGAAAGAAGAATGTTGAAGTCTCCCCTGTAATGTTCTGTGTATTTGTCCTTTCCGTAGTATCAGTTTCAACAGTTTAGGCTTTGTGGAATTTGAAGATCTATTGTACGAAATTAAGACTTGTCTATCTTCTTGGTGAGATAATTAACCCTTTTATTGCTGTGCAATCTCTCTTTGTTCCTGGGAAATTGTTCTGCTCTGAAGTCTGCTTTGCCTGATACTCAGTCACTTCATTTTCTATTGTTTCAGTGATGCACCCTTTTTCATCCTTGTACTTTAAATTTATTTATATAATTGTATTAAGGGGCTTTTTAAAAAGCAGATATATTTGGATTTTTTAAGCTATTCTAACAATTTCTGAAATTTAACTGATTTTTAGATAACTTATTTTAACACAATTATTGATATTTGGAATTAGGTCTTCCAGCTTCTTTTGTTGGCTCTCTCTTGCCTTTGCTTTTCATCATTACCCCTCCCCTTTTCTGATAGCTTTTGTGTTACACACTTTTCAGTTAAACATAGTTTGGGTTTTCCTGTTGTTTCTTCTACTGTGTCTTATAGTCCTCACACACATTCATCAGCACTACGGCTTTCTGCTCAAAGTGGTAGCTGAAGAGTCAGGATTACTTTTTTTTTTTTCTCAATGTTTGTGTTCCACCCTCAACTATCATCCTCTTTACACATGGGCACTGAGGGGAGCTCACTCCAGGATGTCCCTCTTCCCCTGTGGTAGACCTCTTTTGCCTGTCACTGGATTCTGGCCAGCAGGAATTTGCTATTGTCCAGTTGCAGCCTCAGTTTAGGCAGATCCTGTATGTCCAGCCTCATGGGGAACAAGATAGGAGAATATTCTCAGCATTTTTCTCCCCATGTGTCCTAAACAATGCCCTTGATCTGTGTTGATCTTTACCATGCATTCCCTAACCCTAACCCATTGGATGCAAATCTCTAAGTGGGCACAGATGTAGGATTCTAAGGCCAAAATGGCTTTCTTAACACCTCCCTGGAGTACAGGAATTTCTCCTCTGCCCATTCCCCTGTATCAGTGTGTCTACACTGTTCCCTTTAAGCTTCCTCCAGAAGCTGCAGGTTTTTGCCTCATAGAAGAAAAGAGTTTAGGAGAAACAGTTTAGAGTTTGTATATTCCCCTCAGCAGCTAGGGCTTCTCTGGTATCTCAGAAGGTAAAGAATCTTCCTGTAACATGGGAGATCTGGGTTCAGTCCCTGGGTTGGGAAGACCCCTTGAGAAGGAAATGGCAACACACTCCGGTATTTTTGCCTGGGAAAATCCCATGGACAGAAAAGCCTGGCTGGCTACAGTCCATGAGGTCACAAGGAGTTGGACACAGCTAAGCAACCAACAGTCACTAAGCAGCTCAAAATCATTTTATGCAAGATTCCAGCAAGGAGAGGAGGATTTTTGTTGTTGTTGTTGTTTGTTTCCAGCCTTGCCTTCAAATATTCTTTAGAGTTATTTAGAGTTACTGAAAAAGGCTCATTAAAAATAAAGAAAAAGCTTGTAAGAGGATGTCTGGGCCCCAGTTCTTCCAGTCTTAGTTCACATTTGACCTTTATTAATTTGCTAAAATTGTACCTGATTTTGTCTTTTCTCATTTATTTTTTATTTATTTTTTTTTTGGAGGTTTTTTGAGGTTAACTATTTTTTTTAATTTACTTTTTTATTGAAGGATAATTGCTTTATAGAATTTTGTTGTTTTCTGTCATACCTCAATATGAATCAGCCATAGGTATACATATATCCCCTCCCTTTTGAATCTCCCTCCCCATCTGACCCCTGTAGGTTGATACAGAGCTCCTTTGACTTTCCTGAGCCATATGGCAAATTCCCGTTGCCTATCTGTTTTACATATGGTAATGTAAGTTTCCATGTTACTCTTTCCATGAATCTCACCCTCTCCTCCCCTCTCCCCATGACCATACGTCTGTTCTCTATGTCTGTTTCTCCATTGCTGCCCTGTACATAAATTCTTCAGTGCCATTTTTCTAGATTCCATATATGTGAATTAGAATACAATATTTATCTTTGTTTTTCTGACTCACTTAACTCTGCATAATAGGTTCTAGGTTCATCCACCTCATCAGAACTGATTCAAATGCAATCCTTTTTATGGCTGAGTAATATTCCATTGTGTATATGTACCACAACTTCTTTATCCATTTATCTGTTGATGGACATCTAGGTTGCTTCCATGTTCTAGCTATTGTAAGTAGTGCTGCAATGAACAATGGGATACATGTGTTTTTTTTTTTAATTTTGATCTATTCAGGGTATATGCCTAGAAGTGGGATTGCTGGATCATATAGTGGTTTTATTCCTAGTTTTTTAAGGAATCTCCATACTGTCTTCCATAGTGGCTGTATCTATTTATATTCCTACCAACAGTACAAGAGCATTCCCTTTTCTCCACACCCTCTTCAGCATTTATTATTTGTAGACTTTTTGATGGTCGTTCTGACCACTGTGAGGTGATATCTCCTTGTAGTTATGATTTGCATTTCTCTAATAATGAGTGATGTTGAGCATCTTTTCATGTGTTTGTTAGCCATCTGTATGTCTTCTTTGGAGAAATGTCTGTTTAGGTCTTTTTCCAACTTTTTGATTGGGTTGTTTGTTTTTCTGGCTTGAGTTGTATGAGCTGCTTGTATATTTTAGAAATTAATCCTTTCATTTGCTATTATTTTCTCCCATTCTGAGGATTGTCTTTTCACCTTGTTTATAGTTTCTTTTGCTGTACAAAAGCTTTTAAGTTTAATATTAAGTTTACTTTTGTTTTTATTTCCATTACTCTAGGAGGTGGGTCATAGGGGATATTGCTTTATGTCATTGAGTGTTCTGCCTATGTTTTCCTCTAAGAGTTTTATAGTTTCTGGTCTTACATTTAGATCTTTAATACATTTTGAGCTTGTCTTTGTGTATGGTGTTAGGAAGTGTTCTAATTTCATTCTTTTACATGCAGCTGTCCAGTTTTCACAGCACCATTTATTGAAGAGGCTATCTTATTTACAATATCATGTCATCTGCAAACAGTGAGAGTTTTACTTCTTCTTTGCTGATCTGGATTCCTTTTATTTCTTTTTCTTTGATTGCTGTAGCTAGGACTTCCAGAACTATGTTGAATAATAGTGGTGAAAGTGGACATTTGTCTTGTTCCTGAGCTTAGGGGGAATGCTTTCAGTTTTTCACCACTGAGAATAAAGTTTGCTATAGGCTTATCATATATGGCTTTTACTAAGCTGAGGTAGGTTTCTACTATGCCCATTTTTTGAAGAGTTTTAATCATAAATGTGTGTTGAGTTTTTTCAGAGTCTTTTTCTGCATCTATTGACATCTCAGTTGACATATGGCTTTTATCCTTCAATTTGTTAATATGGTGTATCACATTATTTGATTTGTGTATATTGAAGAATTCTTGCATTCCTGGAATAAACCCAACTTGATCATTGTGTATGAGCTTTTTGATGTGTTGCTAAATTCTGTTTGCTAAAATTTTGTTGAGGATTTTTGCATCTATGTTCACCAGTGAAATTTACCTGTAGTATTCTTTTTTGTGTGTTGTCTTTGTCTGGTTTGGTATCAGGGTGACGGTGGCCTCATAGAATGAGTTTGGAAGTGTTCCTTCTGCAATTTTTAAAAAGAATTTTAGAAGGATAAGCATTATCATGACAGAATTCTCCTGTGAAGACATCTGGTCCTGGGCTTTTGTTTTCTGGGAGATTTTTTTAATCACAATTTCAATTTCAGTGCTTGCAATTGGTTTGTTCAAAATTTTATTTCATCCTGGTTCAGACTTGGAAGATTGAACTTATCTAAGAATCTGTCCGTTTCTTCCAGGTTATCCATTTTATTGCCGTATAGTTCTTCATAATAGTTTCTTTTAATCCTTTGTATCTCTCCCTTGTCTGTTGTAACTTCTCCTTTTTCATTTCTAATTTTGTTCATTTGATTCTTTTCTCTTTTGTCCTTGATGAATCTGGCTAAAGTTTTGTCAATTTTATTTATCTTATCAAAGAACCAGTTTTTAGTTTTATTAATCTTTACTATTATTTCTTTCATTTCTTTTCCACTTATTTTTTGCTCAGATCTTCATGATTTGTTTCCTTCTACTAACTTTGGGGGTTTTGTGTTCTTCTTTTTCCAGTTGTTTTAGGTATAAAGTTGCTTTTCTTGTTTCTTGAGGTAGGATTGTATTGCTATAAACTTCCCTCTTAGAACTGTTTTTGCTGTATCCCATGGGTTTTGAGTTGTCGTGGTTTCATTGTCATTCATTTCTAGATTTTTTTTTTCCTTTTGATTTCTTCAGTAACCGATTGGTTATTTAAAAACGTGTTGTTTAATCTCAACGTATTTGTTTTTCTCACAGTATTTTTCTTGTAATTGATATCTAATCTCATATCATTGTGTTCAGAGAAGATGCTTGATATAATTTCAATTTTCTTAAATTTACTGAGGTTTGATTTGTGACCCAAGATGTAGTCTATCCTACAGAATGTTCCGTGTACACTTGAGAAGAAGGTGTATTTTTCTGCATTTGGATGGAATGTCCTGAAAATATCATTGAGAGATCTATCTCATCCAATATATCCTTTAAGGTTTGTGTTTCCTTATTAATTTTCTGTTTTGATGATCTGTCCATTGGTGTAAGTGGCGTGTTAAAGTCTCCTACTATTATTGTGTTACTGTCAATTTCTCCTTTTATGTCTGTTATTGTTTGTCTTATGTATTGAGGCGCTCCTATGTTGGGTGCATAGATATTCACAATAGTTATGTCTTCCTTTTGGATTGATCCCTTGATCATTATGTAGTATCCTTCCTTATCTCTCGTAATCTTCTTTATTTTAAAGTTTATTTTGTCTGATATGAGGATTGCTACTATAGCTTTCTTTTGCTTCCCATTTTCATGGAATATATTTTTCCATCCTATCACTTTCAGTCTATAAGTGTCTTTAGGTCTGAAGTGGGCTTCTTGTAGACAGCATATATATGGATCTTATTTTATATCCTTTCAGCCAGTCAGTGTCTTTTTGTTGGAGCATTTAATCCATTTACATTTATAGTAATTATTGACATATTTGTTCCTATTGCCATTTTCTTAATTGTTTGGGGTCAATTTTGCAGATCTTTTTTTGTTCTCTTGTATTTCTTGACTATCTAAGTCCCTTTAACATTTGTTGTAAAGCTGGTGTGGTGGTACTGAATTCTCTTAGCTTTTGCTTGTCTGAAAAGCTTTTTATTTCTCCATCAATTTTGAATGAGATCCTCACCATATACAGTAATGTTGGTTGTAGATGTTTCCCTTTCAATACTTTAAATGTATCCTGCCATTCCCTTCTGGTCTGCAGAGTTTCTGCTGAAAGATCAACTGTTAAGCATATGGGGTTTCCCTTGTATGTTACTTGTTGCTTCTCCCTTGCTGCTTAATAATGTTCTTTCTTTGTGTTTAGTCTTTGTTAGTTTGATTAATATGTATCTTGGCATGTTTCTCCTTGGGTTTATCCTTTATAGGATTCTTTGTCCTTCTTGGACTTGATTGACTATTTCCTTTTCCATGTTGGGGAAATTTTCAACTCTAATATCTTCAAAAATATTTTCATACACTTTCTTTTTCTTTTCTTCTTCTGGGCCCCCTATAATTCAAATGCTGGTGTGTATGGTATTGTCCCCGAGGTCTCTGAGACTATCTTCAATTCTTTTCATTCTTTTTACTATGTTCTGCTCTTCAGAAGTTATTCCCATCATTTTATCTTCCATCTCACTGATTCGTTCTTCTGCAGGGGTTCTGGCAGCACCAGGTACTGAGGGGGTTTGGCAGCTAGGGCAGCAGGATATATAGTGCTCTAGAAGGGTACAGAAACCCATATTGGCCAATACGATCCAGTATTCTTGCCTGGAGAACCCCTCTTCCTGACAGAGAAGCCTGGCAGGCCACAGTCCACAGGGCCGCAAAGAGTTGAATATGACCAAACCAACTCTGTGTGCATAGATGCAAGACTTTTTTGCCTGTGGCAGCTCTGCCTCAGTGAGAGTTAAGGGTGAACGTGGTGCAGCTGCTTGGCTTTTGGGGACCTTGGAGGCGCCATATGTGCGGGGACACGGACTGCCTCCGTTGCAGGAGTTGTGGCCCTATCAGAGTCGTTTAGTGAGCTTCTTGGAGCGGGCTATCAGAAGTCCTCTTTGGCTAGTCTTTCTCCATAGCTCTGCCCAATCAGGCACTTAGAGTACTCCCTTGCCTGGGGTCCTTCTCTGTTGTTTGGAGCATCAGTCACTTAAAGGAGCACCTTGAGTGGGGTCTTATTCTGTAGTTCAGTGCAACAGGGGTTTAATGGGCCAGCCTCTCTCTATTGTTCAGCTGCCAATGCTGGCATGTTGGGGGGAGAGGCTATGGTGATGGCTCCACCCCCTATTCATGACTCAGCAGTATCGCCTTGCTTCCATGGCTGCCCTCTTTCCTCCTCCACAGGCATTTCCCACCACAATCTCCTCCCTCACATCCCCTCGATCAGTCTCTCCACAGTCAACAGCAGCCCTAGCCCTGGATTGCTCCACAATCCCTAAACTCCAGCTCCCAGCCACTGCACCTGTCTGGGGTGTGTATGGCTGTGCAAGGACTGTAGGATTCTCATTCCATTTAGGCTGCCACAGATCAGGTGTTTGGTGTTTCATTCTCAGTCTTAAGTGTTTCTCCTCTGACTCAGATCCCCTATGTGGGGATCGGACTCCTGCTTCAGTTCCCCCACCCACGGAGAGCAGGTCCAGTCCTCCTAACACTCCTGTTTTTCCTAATTCCTTCATCCTACAGAGTTCTGCGTAGGTCTATATATTCTCTTCTGCTGGTCAGACACTCCTGCCTGCTCTCAGCTGGTGTTTTGCATGCACTTCTGTGTCTGAAGGTGTATTCCTGATGTATCTGTGGAAAGAGATGTAATTCACGTCCACCTACTCCTCTGTCATCTTGTTCCCTCATTTATTTTTATAGTAGCTGCTAATCAATCTCATCTTCTCTCAATGCTTTGACCCATATGAGTGAGTGCTGTGCCCCATTCCTTCTCAAAGTGGCATTTTTCTCTTTGAAATTTAAATAATTTGGTTGGATTATAACCTCATATTTCTGATGGACTTGAGAAAAACTATTATTTTAAAGTTTATTTGAGTTTATATTATAGTTAGGATGGAAGCAATATTCCTTCCAGCTTTTTACATCCTAGCCAGAAGCGGAAATCTATTTTTGCTTTGGCTATAGCCACATAATCTAAAGGTTAATGAAGTAATATGCAGCAAAGGTCTGTATAGTCAAAGCTATTGTTTTTCCAGTCATTATGTATGGATCTGAGAATTGGATCATAAAGAAGAAGGCTGAGACCTGACGAATTGATGCTTTCAAATTGTGATGTTGGAGAAGACTCTTGAGAGTCCCTTGTACTGCAAGGAGATCAAACCAGTCAATCCTAAAGAAAATCAACTTTGAATATTCTTTGAAAGGACTGATGATGAAGCTGAAGCTCCAATACTTTGGCTACCTGATGTGAAGAGCCAACTAATTGGAAAAGACTCTGATGATGGGAAAGATTGAATGCAAAAGGGGAAGGGGGTGGCAGAGGATGAAATAGTTAGATAGCATCATCTACTCAATGGACATGAATTTGAGCAAACTCCAGGAAATGGTGAAGAATGGGGAAGCCTGGCATGCTGCTGTCCATGGGGTTGCAAAGAGCTAGAAAGGACTTAGCAACTGAACAATAACAACGCTGAACTAAGAAAGTGAACTAGCACTTACTAGCTTTCTACTGCTAATTCCCTAATTTAATTTTTAAATTAAAATATCCAAATTATTTAAATAAGTTAAGTAATGTTGGAAAGGGCAGACATTGTGGACAATAGGATTTCTAATCTACACTTTCAGTAAAATCATATAATCCACTGCCTATTCAAAGTACAGGAAAATGGTTGTTTAGCATCAGCCACTAAATAGAGAAATGACAAAGAAGTGGTGAGATCTCAAACAAATTTGTCTATTAAGTGAAACTATTGGTAGAATAGAGACATTTGATCATAATGAATGTTCCCCTACTGCTGCCCATATTATTTTTTAAATTGTTAGATTGCTCATATTTATTGTTTTTCTTAATATTCCATGGAATTATTTAAAATTTTAGAGTGTTTTCTCCCTGAAATTTTCAATGAGCTTGTATTAGTGTTGGTCAAAACGTCCATTCAGAATTTTCCATTACATTGTGTGGAAGAATCAGAGCTAACTTTTTGGCCAGTCCTATATAACAATTGCTTTTAGTGTAATAGATGACAATCAATCTAAAATCCAAATGAATATAAGCTTAAAATAAAAAAAGAGGGTAAATTGACAAACACAACTTTATTTCAAGCATAATCAATCAACAACATATCTCAGTTGCTGTCAGTGTAAGCTTAATTCAGTTTTTGATACATTATAGACGCTGTATAAAGTATCAAATCGTGAATTATAATTTGGATGGTTGTTTATGTTCACTGGACTGAGTTTAAGGCAAGAAAAATACCCCAAGAGGTTTTATAAACCATTTTAACAATGTAGACAGAAATAAAACAGTTTTACCCACTAATGCTTAGTTCAACCAAATATTAAATTAACTGGAACATCCTATTCCCAGAGAAATTCAGTCAATAGTGGTTTTATAATAACAAGAATGTCTTAGAAATATTTATAAGAATTTTTTCTGAGAAGGTCGCTGAATTTTCTCAGTATAACTGAAGATCCCTGTGAAGTAGAGAAACGTCTTATCACTAAAGTAAAGTGGAAATTGCTCTGTTGTGTCCAACTTTTTGTGACCCCAGGAACTGTGGCCCACCAATATGCTCTGTCCATGGGATTCTCCAGGCAAGAATACTAGAGTGGATTGCTCTTCCCTTCTCCAGGGGATCTTCCCAACCCAGGGACTGAACCCAGGTTTCCTGGATTGCAGGTAGATTCTTTATCATCTGAGTCATCAGGGGTTTTATCATGACTAATTGACAAATGAAAGGTATAAACAGTTAAATATCTTCAGAGAGCACTTTGGTAGAAAACTAAACACATTTTCATTTAGGTTAACTTATAAATGTATGAAATAAATAATCTAAGTCATTCTTAAAACTTTTTAAAAAGTCCCAAGAATACACAATGTATTTTTACTGCTATTGCTAGAGATTATCTAACATTTAAAGATATGAAGCAATCAATAAGAGAACCATTGTATGAAAAACACTAGTGTATAATCATGCATGCTTATCAAAGATTAATAACCTTTTAATAAACTTCATCTTAGAAAAGTACAGCATCATTAACTTTTAACTGCATCATTAATTTTAGTCTCAAATAAAATATGCCTTTATGAACTCTTGATATTTTTGTTCATGATATCTGTTTGCTTTCTTTTCAGTTCAGTTCAGTTCAGTTGCTCAGTCGTGTCCAACTCTTTGCGACCCCATGGACAGCAGCAAGCCAGGCTTCTCTATACATCATCAACTCCCGGAGTTTGCTCAAACTCATGTCCATTGAGTGGATGATGACCTCCAACCATCTTATCCTCTTTCACCCCCTTCTCATGCCCTCAGTCTTTCCCAGCATCAGGGTTTTTTCCAATGAGACACCTCTTCACCTCAGGTAGCCAAAATATTGGAGCTTCAGTTTCAGCATCAGTCCTTCCAATAAATATTCAAGGTTGATTTCCTTTAGGATTAACTGGTTTGATTTCCTTGCACTCCAAGGGACTCTCAAGAGTCTTCTCCAGCACCAGATTTTAAAAGCGTCATTTCTTCAGATAATTTAGTCAATAATGGACCCTTTAAAGCTCCCAGTAAAAGTCCTATGAACCTACATAGACCAACTCTAACTCTGTTTTCTCACAAGTATCTTTCAGGAACACAGTTCATGACCTATAGTGAATATGTTGTTTTTCTCTACACACATCCCTTCTTCAAGCTCTCTTTGCTTCTTTTACTCCTTTTTAGCCTTTGGTAGACTATATCTTAGTGGCATGTGGTTGGAGTGATCAGAGTATATACTGTGTTTCTAGTAGAGACAATTGTCTAGTAGAAACACTAGTGATTTTCATATAATGGTTCTTTTATTGATTGCTTCATATATTTAAATATTGGATAACCTCTAGCAATAGCAGTATAAAACCAGGACCCTTCCTGATCTTCTTCCTTAACTTAATTAAAATCTCCCTTTTTTTCCTTAAAGTAATGTAAGTGATATTTCGGTTTCTTCATTAGCCATGATGAGCTTTTTATAGTCTTTGTCTCTATCATATTCTTCCTTTACTTTTCCTTCTGTGTCTAGCTTACTCTAGACTATTTACCATAGTGGTGACTTCCTTTCAATGTATTGCATTTTTTTTTCAATATTTTCACAAAATTACCCACAAATAAGCAAAAATGTGCTATATCATCATGTGGAATAGTGTGTACCAACACTCTCTTTGTTCTGAAAATTGTCTTTCTATTAATCAAACCAAGTGGGCATTACTTTGCTGGCACTCAATCACCTAACATTTTTGCATAGAGTTTATGATCAAGTGGGTACCAGGGGACCATCAGAGGGGAGAAAGAGGGTAAGCTTAGAGCATCAGATAAATCTCTTGGATGCTCTCCAGTGGGGTTGCCTCCAGGCACAGGTCACTACTCCTCTTAAATCAGTTTGCTGATTTTTTGGAAACCCTTCTCCAGGTTTCTGTAACCTGTCCCTGCTTTTAGCTGAAGCTTGCTAACAGCTTCACTGCTGTGAGCTTAGCTACCTTTGCGGTTCTCCTGTAGTTAGTCCACACCTTTGTTTAATGTCATTGCCCACAAACTTTCTTAAAATTATCTTATTTTGAGTGTGATATTTATTTCCCAACTCAAGTATTTTAAAAAGTTAAAAACAAATATGAATCCTTTACCTGTGCGTGTGTAACCACTCTGTCATGTCTGACTCTGTGACACTCTGGAAGATAGCTTGCTGCCCGCCTCTGTCCGTGGGATCTTTTAGGCAAGAATGCTGGACTGAGTTGCCATTTTCTTCCTCCAAGGGATCTTCCTGACCCAGGAATCAACCCTGGGTCTCTAGTGTCTCCAGCATCGCAGTCAGATTCTTTACCCACTGGACGGTCGGGGAAGCCCTCTTGTACATGATTGGAAGACATTTCTCTTACATACTAATATTCACAGATTCAGGTTACAAAGTTAAAACATCAAAATAAGAATTTAACCACATGGTCTGATTTTATTTTTATTTTATTAACTTTGCTATTCAATAAGATGACATTGATCCCTCTCTCTAAAGAAAATAATAATAATAAGGTATTGAATCTTAAGCTAAATACTTTACTAAAGAGTCATGTATAACTTCTGACCCAGTAGGGACAAGACAGACTTTTAAAATCAGACCATTTGGTTAAAATCTCAATTTTGCTATTTTAAGGTTGTGACTTGAATCTGTGAATCTCAGTATTCTTATTTGTACCACAGGGATTGCAATGTATCATTCTAAAGGTGGTTGTGAGAAGTAATTGGGATATTTAAAGTGTCATGTAGAGAAAGTGTAGCTTAGTAGATCTTCCATCATTTTATTCCTCTTTGACTTTCATATATTTTACAGCAGATTGTAGCCTTAGGTAAATGGTACATGCTGGGCACAAAATGAGAGGAGAATCTGCATTTGTTTGTTAGTTTTGAGACAGCATGACACTGTCTCTAGTTTAATAACCTCCCACATTATCTTATTATCTTGCACATTTTGGAAAATATTTGAATGAGTTGTGGTGTCCTGTATTCTACCCTCTTATCTGGTATCAGTTATATTATTTATAAAAAGAACTATCTCAAATAGAAAATTGTGTTTCTTTAGAGTAGACACTTTTGATGATATATTTGTTACTGAGTTTAAGTTCATGCTGTTCGCTGCATGAGAGGCCAATAATAAAAAGACAAGATGTTGGGGAAAAGAATAGAGACCTTATTCAGAAACATAGCATACCAAGAAGATGGTGGACTAATGTTTAAAAGAACCATCTTAATAAATAAATAAATAAATAAATAAAAGAACCATCTTCCCTGAGTTAGAATCCAAGCTTCTTTAATACTAGAGAGAAGGAAGTGAAGTCCTGATTCTAGTCAGATATTATTATTAATCTGTTTATTTCTTCCTTCCTGCAGTCATTCACAGGTGGGACTGGTAAGGATGTTCCCTGTGACCTAAACAAAGGTACTTTAGCTTAACACTCATTACATGGGAGGCAGGATTCCCAAAGATGGGTGATTATGTATAATTCAACTTATAGGCAGTAACACTTCAGTGATTAACTTGTAATAGAATAAAAAGGTTTTTTGTTATTACATTTGTAGAACCAACATTTATATATAGAATATGTGATTAATATAAGTAGTTTATAAATGTTCAGAGTTCATTGCATATATTTTAGTTTATATATCAGGAGTTCAAACAATTTTAAAAAATATTTATACTCTAATAAATGTTAAGTCACTTCAGTCATGTCCACCTCTGAGACCCTATGGACTACAGCTGGCCAGGGTCCTCTAATAAATACCAACGATGAATGGTTATACAAATTATTTCTTCTGAAAATTTTCTGTTTATGTCAATATACATAACCTTTGTTGCTGTCATATTGATTTGGGGACCCATTACCAGAGCTCCCAGGCAACAGGTTTTTATCTTTTTGCAGAAGCTACGAGTACAAATTAAATATCCTTATTTGATCAAATTGGAAGCTTGAATAAGTGCTACAAACTGATTTTCTGACTTTATTAAAATACTGGTTTCCCTGATAGTTCAGTTGGTAAAGAATTCACCTCCATTGCAGGAGACCCTGGATTGATTCCTGGGTTGGGAAGATCCCTGGAGAAAGGATAGGTACTCATTCCAGGACTTTTAAGCTTCCTTTGTGGCTTAGCTGATAAAGAATTTGCCTGTAATGTGGGAGACCTGGGTTTGATCCCTGGGTTGGGAAGATCCCCTGGAGAAGGGAAAGACTACCATTCCAGTATTCTGGCCTGGAGAATTACACAGTCTGTATAGTCCATGGTGTCACAAAGAGTCAGACACAACTGAGTGACTTTCACTTCACCTAATAATGGAAATAATATTTATTAATATTGATGTAATTAAATGGCATTTATAGAAGATGTAATATTATTACATAGTAATGAAAGGTGTTAAATACTATTTAATACAATAATGCTTTATAATTGTAATAATATCTAATAAGTATTAAACATAGCAGTTAATATACTATTGAGTTAGATTACAATATTGTAAGTAAGAGGTAAATTTTTATATGAATAACACATTAACATAATTGCATTTCACCAGCAGGGTACAATTGCATTGATAACTACATATTCTCTTCTTAATATCTAATAATACCAAAGCAAGTATCATTAAAGATGAAAAGTAGGAAATAATTTTGCATGCAAATAAACAGCAATGACTATGCGTACACACAATAAATGTAATCCCACTACTCCTTCTTTTCAGTGATTCATACCAAACACTGAATATTTATTTTTTAATAGAAAGGAAAAAGGAGAAGGCAGTGGCACCCCACTCCAGCACTCTTGCCTGGAAAATCCCATGGATGGAGGAGCCTGGTAGGCTGCAGTCCATGGGGTCGCTAAGAGTCGGGCACGACTGAGCAACTTCACCACTTTCACTTTTCACTTTCATGCATTGGAGAAGGAAATGGCAACCCACTCCAGTGTTCTTGCCTGGAGAATCCCAGGGACGGCCGAGCCTGGTGGGCTGCCGTCTCTGGGGTCACACAGAGTCGGACACGACTGAAGTGACTTAGCAGCAGCAGCAGAAAGGAAAAATGATCTAAGGCAAGTAAATAAAGGCTGAGAGGTATGATATGACACAAACACTTTGGTACAATAACTCTTTTTGCTAACTTTAAAAAATTTATTTGCTCTTTTTAAATTTTTTTGGCCACAGCACATGGAATCTTAGTTACCAAATGCAGTGGAAGCATACTGTCTTAATGACTGGACTGCTGGGAAAGTCTTTGTTTTTTCACTGCTTAAAGTTTTATTTATTTATTTATTTAATTGGAGGAGTCTTCTTTCCAGAGCAACTTTCGAGTATATCTGCCTTCTCTGGGGTCACACAGAGTCGGACACGACTGAAGTGACTTAGCAGCAGCAGCAGAAAGGAAAAATGATCTAAGGCAAGTAAATAAAGGCTGAGAGGTATGATATGACACAAACACTTTGGTACAATAACTCTTTTTGCTAACTTTAAAAAATTTATTTGCTCTTTTTAAATTTTTTTGGCCACAGCACATGGAATCTTAGTTACCAAATGCAGTGGAAGCATACTGTCTTAATGACTGGACTGCTGGGAAAGTCTTTGTTTTTTCACTGCTTAAAGTTTTATTTATTTATTTATTTAATTGGAGGAGTCTTCTTTCCAGAGCAACTTTCGAGTATATCTGCCTTGCTGCAAGGCAAGTTTTCTTCTTTATAGGAGATTAACCCAAAAGGATTCATACTCGTTGCCTGGGTATTTTTAAGATCATGTTTTATTGACACTTTAAAATGCAACTTTTATGCTTTTGACCTTTACACTTCAAAACATCTTCTATTTTAAACCTTACAATTCTTCAGGACCAGCTTCAAGTCATCAGGTCCATGATTACCCCAACCCACACAGGGTACTCCTTTCTGGTGTTTATTTTTTCTCTTGTCATCTATTGTTTCATATTACTTTGTTGTTCCTGTTCTTGTTGTTGTAAGCATGCCTTCAACTTCAATAATATTATAATTATTTTGTGGTTGGGGCTGGATATTTTATTTCCATCTACTTCTTTTTGTGCTTTGAATAGAGTAGTTTCCATCATTATATGTTGAGTGATTGCTGTCAATTCTCAAAATGTGGACTTTACAACTGTTTAGCTTCTTACAACAGTTATTTAACATGATTATGTGGAATGTTTATGGTCTGGCCAGGGAGTGACATTCACTTCCATTAATTCTTACATGTAAAATATTTTAAATAGAAATCGTTTTCATTGGAGGAAAAGGAAAACACATTGAATCTTATAGCTTAATCATCACAGGCTTTCATTTTAGTGATTCCAGGGAGGGTAAACTAAGTTTAACAAATAAACCAAAAGTTAACATTATACATTAAAAAACAGATTTTAAACCTTAAAAAAAAATATTTATTAGAGAGAACCAATTAAGTGAATTTTTAGGAGAAAACTGCTCAAGTGTTTAACAAAGGGGAAATTTGGAACTTGGAATAGTCTTTGGGATATTTATTAATATCCTACAAAATGCCTTTATAAGTAGAATGCTCATACATACCAGTATAGTCAGGATAGTCCTGAATTGTGCCTCACATCCTGAGAAATTATGAATAGCGTTTTCCCACTCCTTTTCAAATGAATCCTTTCACAAATGGAATCATAAACTTATGGTCAATGCACAAATAGTTATCTTAGTCAAAGTTCTTGCTTTCAAAGTATAGAAAACCACAAGAACCAACTAAAAACAAAAGAGTATGCCAAGATTAAATAGTTATATAATTTGTTAGTTTTGAACAGATATCATATAGTGGTCTGTTTAAAATATATTGCCAGTATTATCAAAGTAAAAGTAAGAAATTTATAATTCTTATCAGGTTCTGGACTAGTTCACTGTGTTTAGACTTTCAACATAGAATTTGAGTATTTTTATTATGTGCACTTTGTTCGTGCAAAGTAAATTACAATGCAGAATATTGTAAAGACCCTCTAAAAGAAAGTTTGGCTTCTTTCCTTGAATTGAAAACAAGTCTCTAAAGGGAACATTTTGATCTGATTAAAGCTATTCAAATTGAGAAGAAATAAATGACTCTTGCAAAATGATGGGGCCTGTGAAGGATGACCTGAAGTCTTAAGAGTTGATAAACTTGCATGTATTTTTAGCAGTGTCATTAACAAGCAAGTGGCTCTTGAGTTCAAGAGCATGGGGTTTTAAACTAAAATCAAAATAATCATAATTCAAAATCAAAGTAAATGAAAGTCATCATATATTCTCAAAAGCATGTCCAATTAAGAAATTCAACATTGTGATGCACACTCATGTCAATTTAAGCTTTCAAATTTCAATGATGCTAGAAATCTAATAATAATAATTATCAGTCTTTCAACCTGCAAATTCTAGTTGAAGTAGATATCAGGGCTTTGGTGTAAACAAAAACCATCACAAATAGAAGAATGTTCTGGAACAATTCATTTCTTTAAAGAACAATTTGTTCCTTTTGCTTCATTGAAGAGAAAGTGTTTGATGGTTAATTCCTAAATTGGCTTAAAATGTTTATCATAAAATTTGAAAATAGTACAAGTACACATAAAAAAGGGCTTCCCTGTTAGCTCAGTTGCTATAGGCTACCCACTCCAGTGTTCTTGGGCTTCCCTGACGGCTCAGCTTGTGAAGAATTTGCAAGCAATGTGGGAGACCTGGGTTCAATCCCTGGGTTGGGAAAATTCCCTGGAGAAGGGAAAGGCTACCCACTCCAATATACTGGCCTGGAGAATTCCATGGACAGTCCGTGGAGTCACAAAGAGTCAGACATGACTGAGCGACTTTCATTTTCACACACACACAAAAAGAAGCATATATATTTTGAGTCTTCAGTTGTGATTCGGACATATCCTTGGAACTAAGTTGGAGAAAGTTTGAGTTGCTTTTGTTGTTATTCATTGCTGCTGTTTCTTGTCACTATACTTATGGCTCAGATAGTCTGGAGACTGAAAGAATTCCCTTAATAGGAAAAGATGAAGCTGGGCGCGGGTGGAGAAATTGAGGGAATGAGAAGGTATAGACTCATGAGAATTGTCAATTATGAGACATCAAACAAATACTATATCCATTTGACAAAATGTCAATCACTTCTATGATCCTGGAGGATGAACCCTATTATTAGCAATACCTTGATTCAGTTTTTGCAACTGTGTCCAATAGCTGAAACTTCATTATCACTCTCTATTTACTTATACATTCTGCTGCTAAGTCACTTCAGTCGTGTCCGACTCTGTGTGACCCCATAGACGGTAGCCCACCAGGCTCCCCTGTCCCTGGGATTCTCCAGGCAAGAACACTGGAGTGGGTTGCCATTTCCTTCTCCAATGCATGAAAGTGAGAAGTGAAAGTGAAGTCGCTCAGTCGTGTCCGACTCAGCGACCCCATGGACTGCAGCCCACCAGGCTCCTCCGTCCATGGGATTTTCCAGGCAAGAGTACTGGAGTGGGGTGCCATTGCCTTCTCCGACTTATACATTCTAGGTACCCAATACTTCAGACTAATTGAAAGTAAAAATCAAAAATTGGTCTTGAAAATGATTTTTTAATGGGGGAAGAGACAGAAACATAAGAAACCAAACAGCCAAATGTAATGTGTTGTCTGTGTTTGAGACTTCATTGAAATAATCAAGGATTAAAAAAAAAAGAGAGAGACAATTAGGGAAATTTGAAATTTAAGTATGTATTGGGTTGACTTAGATATTCCTTCAGATTTTTCCATAAGATGTTATGAAAAACTCAGATGATCTTTTTGGCCAACCCAATATCATATTAAGGAATTGCTTTAATTTCATCTTGCTTGATAATAGCATTATATATTAAGTCAATTTCTTAAAGACAAATATCAGAATATGTATTGACAAGACTGAATGGTGTCTGAGATTTGTTTTAAAATATTTTAGGGAAAAAGAACATATGAAACATAATTTTAAAATATTTATAATGTTGAAGATTATTAAGTTTTCATATTTAAGATTATAAAGCCAATATTTTACTTCAAGTTGTTTAACAAACTGAATCTAAAATGTATAGGATTGCTCAAAGACCCAAAATTAGACAAGGTTCTCCTAAGGAGGAGTGAAGTGAGAAGGCTCGTGTTGCCACATTTCAGAACTTACTGCAAATCAGGATTAATTCACTCTTTGAAAAAATATTTGTTGAATATCTATTATTTCCTGAGTTCTCTAATACAGCAGAGACAGTATTGTATTGGTGATAGGTAAACAAGGAGATAAACTAAAGAGAATATTGATGCCAAAGTCAGGCATTGCATATATTGATGCTTGATTATATTCTTACTGAATGTATTGATATTTGATATATGACTACTTGGAAAGGAAGCAAATACTGCTAGTATCACTGATCCTGCAAAAGAAAATAAGACAATACCCACATCAATTGCTACATGCATATACACTCAAAACATACATATTGGGTTGCTGACAGATTAGAGACAATATGAAAAACAAATGCTAACCTTTTAGAAGGAAATATAGGCAAATATATTTGACCTTAAATTAGAAATATATTTCTTACAAAATGTACAAGACATGTAAAGAGTGAAAGAAAATGTTTATGAATTTGAGTGGATTTAAAGTAAGAACTTCTGTTCTTCAAAACATTTTGGAAACATACACACATCTATATCTATCTATATCTATATATAAATATATAGAGAGAGACATTATTATAAAGAGATGATATATTTTTAAAATCTATAACTTTTACAAATTGTGAAAAATAAACTAAACCTAAAATGGGCAAAAAGGCAGAATGAGGCACTGTACTGAAAAGGAATGATACAATGTGAATAATCATAGGAAAAGTTGACCGTCTTATACTGCTGGTGGGAGTATAGCTTGGCATAATCACTCTGAAAACAAAAATTGTATCACCTTGTAAATTTGAGAATGTGCATAGTCTGTGACTCAAAAATTTCACTAAGTATCAGTTCAGTTCAGTCACTCAGTCGTGTCCGACTCTTTGCGACCCCATGAATTGCAGCATGCCAGGCCTCTCTGTCCATTACCAACTCCTGGAGTTCACTCAAATGCACATCCATCGAGTCAGTGATACCATCCAGCCATCTCATCCACTGTCATCCCCTTCTCCTCCTGCCCCATATACCTCCCAGCAACAGAGTCTTTTCTAATGAGTCAACTTTTCACATGAGGTGGCCAAAATACTGGAGTTTCAACTTTAACATCATTACTTCCAATGAACACCCAGGACTGATCTCCTTTAAAATGGACTGGTTGGATCTCCTTGCTGTCCAAGGGACTCTCAAGAGTCTTCTCCAACACCACAGTTCAAAAGCATCAATTCTTCAGTGCTCAGCTTTCTTCACAGTCCAACTCTCACATCCACACATGACTACTGGAAAAACCATAGCCTTGACTAGATGGACCTTTGTTGGCAAAATAATGTCTCTGCCTTTTAATATGTTGTCTAGGTTGGTCACGACTTTCCTTCCAAGAGTAAGTGTCTTTTAATTTCATGGCTGCAATCACCATCTGCAGTGATTTTGGAGCCAAAAAAAAAATAAAGTCTGACACTGTTTCCACTGTTTACCCATCTATTTCCCATGAAGTGATGGGACCCAATGCCATGATCTTAGTTTTCTGAATGTTGAGCTTGAAGCCAACTTTTCCACTCTACTCTTTCACTTTCATCAAGAGGCTCTTTAGTTCTTGGTTCTTCTTCGGTTTCTGCCCTAAGGGTGGTGTCATCTGCATATCTACAGAGGCACATTTAAATTACAATATTATTGTTATGAGCAATGCTGCTATAGACATTCTGTGACTTGAAAATGGCTGTAAATAATTTGGCACTCTTTCCATGAAAGAATGTGGACTATTTTCTCTCTTCTTGAAACTGGGTTATTCTGTGATGCTTTAACAAATGAATGTGGGGGTGTCATCTGCATATCTGAGGTCATTGATGTTTCTTTCAGCAGTCTTGATTGTAGCTTGTGCTTCTTCCAGCCCAATGTTTCTCATGATGTATTCAGCATAGAAGTTAAATAAGCAGGGTGACAATATACAGCCTTGATGTACTCCTTTTCCTATTTGGAAACAGTCCGTTGTTCCATGTCCAGTTCTAACATTTGCTTCCTGACCTGCATATAGGTTTCTCAAGAAGCAGGTCAGGTGATCTGGTATTTCCATCTCTTTCTGAATTTTCCACAGTTTATTGTGGTCCACATAGTCAAAGGCTTTGGTATGGTCAATAAAGCAGAAATAGATGTTTTTCTGGAACTCTCTTGCTTTTTTGATGATCCAGCAGATGTTGTCAATTTGATCTCTGGTTCCTCTGCCTTTTCTAAAACCACCTATATTTCTTAGTAAAACACATATTCACAGTCCATTCCCTCGTGGCTCAGACGGTAAAGCATCTGCTTACAACGTGGGAGACCGGGGTTTGATCCCTGGGTGGGGAAGATCCCGTGGAGAAGGAAATGGAAACCCACTCCAGTGTTCTTGCCTGGAGAATCCCATGGATGGAGAAGCCCAGTAGATTACAGTCCACGGGGTCGCAAAGAGTTGGACACGACTGAGCAACTTCACCTCACCTCATGTATGGATGTGAGAGTTGGACTGTGAAGAAAGCTGAGCACTGAAGAATTGATGCTTTGAACTGTGGTGTTGGAGAAGACTCTTGAGAGTCCCTTGGACTGCAAGGAGTTCCAACCAGTCCATTCTAAAGGAGATCAGTCCTGGGTGTTCATTGGAAGGACTGATGTTGAAGTTGAATCTCCAATACTTTGGCCACCTGATGTGAAGAGCTTACTCTTTTGAAAAGACCCTGATTCTGGGAAAGATTGAAGGCAGGAGGAGAAGGGGATGAGAGAGGATGAGATGGTTGAATGGTATCACCAACCCAATGGACATGAGTTTGCGTAAACTCCGGCAGTTGGTGATGGACAGGGAGACCTGAGGTGCTGTGGTCCATGGGATCGCAAAGAGTCAGACACGACTGAGAGACTAAACTGAAGTGAGCTGGTGAAGTGAAACCCACAGGACACATAACGGAGTGCTGTGTCACTGTAACAACCCAAGCGAGGGACAGTTTCCTGCTGTGAAACAGATGAAGCTTAGGAGTTTTGAATACACAAAATTTAGTTCAGGAACTATTATAGTGTGTTATTAGGTTGGCCAAATACTTTGTTCAGGATTTTCCATACTATCTTACAAAAAATCTGAATGGATTATTTGGTCAACTCATATGCATCATTATATAACTATATCTACAAATCTCATAAGTAAATAAATCTCATAGATATAGAGGTAGTTGGTTTTTTTTAATATATAAGGGAGTTTCAAACAATATTCAGGAAAAATGTTCTTTCTTTGAGAGGTACTCTAGCATAGGATAGAAGAGAAATACTGGAGCCAAGAATTTTATATAAACTTCTAGGTCTTAAAATTATTGCATTATTATACTCATATATATTAAGTATGCTGTTTAGCACATGAAAGCTGCATTTAAAACTATTTTTTCTATTCCTGGGTTTGGAAAATACCCTCAGGTCTATCTTGTCTTTGGAATTGATTTGTTATTTTGTATTCCTAGGAATTTCCTTTAACTTCTCACTCACCAGCAGTTATGCATTTAAAAACTTGTATTTACATTTTAATCTATTCTTTTATAGCAGAAGGGTTTTTCAGAATTACCACTTGATTGTGTTTCTAGATGCAGATATTTGTTCTAGCCCGTTCTATGTGTATACACATGTATGTGTGTGTGTGTGTGTGCGTGCGTCCCCTTGAGCAAGTTTGTGTATGGACCTCTTAGATCTATGGCTGTCAACTGACAGAGAAGTCTCCCCACTAGGAAGGATTTGAAACACATAGAGAAGTTCTACGTGTTTACAATGAGTGCCATTCCAAGCCTCTGAACACCAGTGATAAATGTCCAGCAATTAACAAAGAATTATTTATCTGAAGAATAAATATTGAAAAACACTCCCCTAGATTGATGATATCTCTCTTACTTAACTTTTCTCTTATTTACTTTCCCTCCCCACCTCTTTTTACCCTGGGAAATTTTCTCTCCTTTTTTTCCCCTTATTCATCTATTGATTCCACTCTTTAACTTTAGCAACTATATTTTAATTTCCAAGAGTTTTTACTTTGATCATACCTTTTGCAACTTTCTGTTCCCATTATATGGCAGATAATTTCTCCCCTGTCTTCCATTTTAGTACTTAAATTATTTGTTTATTCTGTTCACTGAACTATATCTGTATAATTTGGATTAATTGTTCTGTGTCTATATCTTAGTATTTCATGTTGATGCTCTTTATGTCCCTGAATATCTTTGTTGAGGTTTTACTTTTTTATCATGTCTGGACAGGTATTATTGTATAAGTAAGTTTTCTGCCAAGTTCTTCCTTAAATGAGAACTCTGGCTGACTTATTAGACAGCACTTGGCCTGCTAATTAGGGGTTTTTTGCTTTTGGAAAACAAATCTAAAGAGAAAATCTAAGTGTGCATCATCTGCAAACTAAAAGAAGAAGTTGTATATCTTTGGTCCTCCTATCCACTATTACTTTCTTTGGAAGAGATTGCTCTCTTTCCTTTGAATTTCTAGCTACCTTCATGAGGGTAGGAGGTCAAGTCTGATGCGCGTTTTCATTATACAAATTTACTTGGAGTGAATAGCAGCTCATTAAGACTTGAAAAACTATATTTACTTTTTTCCTAATTCTCAAAAAGATGTCTCTGGGTCATCAGCAACTATGGAAGAAAATGACCTGGGAATGGTGAAACTGTTTCTTACACAGTCCATCAATTAATCTTCATGATTTTACATATATGTAGTACTTCTTAATCTTCTTTAGATTTTGAGACTTTATGTCAAATAAGAATGGCTGTTATCTGCATTGAAGTTTTTTCCTCTATTACATGAAGCCTTAGCCATCTCTGCTTAGCTTCTTATGTGTTCTCGTTATCCACTACTCCCACATTTTTTAAATCTTTTAAAAATGGATAATGCACTCTTCTTTTTTTCTTGTCTTCTGTATTTGTATTACTGAACACTGGTTGATGAATGAGCATGAATAGTTAATCATCATGTGCATTGAGTTTTATGTACACGTTTTCAGAATTATAACCATGAGAATATTGGAGCCAGAGTAATGAGATGCAAAACTGGTTAGTCACAATCCACATTGTTTTGAATTATTTATTTAAAATTTATATTAGCTTAGAATTATTCTAGTCAAAAAGAGAAAGGAGAATACAATCTGCATATTATTTTTGTTTCTTAGAATATATACTAAAAATAGAAAAATGAACATCTGATGCGAAGAACTGAAAAGACCCTGATGCTGGGAAAGATTGAAGGTGGGAGGAGAAGGGGATGACAGAGGATGAGACAGTTGAATGGTATCACTGAGTCTACAGACATGAGTTTGGGTAAACTCCGGGAGTTGGTGATGGACATGGAGGCCTGGTGTGCTGCAGTCCATGAGGTTGCAAAGAGTCTGACACGACTGAGTGACTGAACTGAACTGAAGAAGATAAAATAGTTTCATAGAGTGTTTCCTTGGGATGTTGGGAGCCCTGTAAATTCTCTTGGAATTCAAAACATTCTTATATAACAACATTTTTATGACCTTAAGAATAAATGTAAATAATAAAAAGCATAAGGATTAACTTTTCTTTGATACATATGTGAAAGTTTTGAGAAAAACGTGTTTAGCACACAGGCTCTGGACTCAACAAAACAGGAATTATGGTAAAAATTTCCCCATGTAGCTCACAAAACTCATAGAATTCATAAAAAAAAGTTTTCTAATAAAAAGGCAGATAATTAATACATTATAGTAATATTAAACCCAGTCATGCCCCAAACTTGCAGCCCCCTAAATTATAGCCCACCAGGCTCCTCTGTCCATGGAATTTTTCAGGGAAGAATACTGAAGTGGATTGTCATTTCCTCTCCAGCTGATCTTCCTGACCCAGGGATCAAACCCATGTATCCTATGTCTCCTTCATTGCAGGTGGATTCTTTCCCAGCTGAGCCATCAGGGAAGTCCATTAATTTTAACTCTATATAACCTAGTTGTTTGCTTGGGAACAGAGCATCTTACAAGTTGAATCTCATTGTTAGGCTTATATTTATATAGTATTATTAAACAGAGACACATATTTTGCTTCTAAAGATTGTGAACATTCATCTAAAATTAGATAACAGATAGGTAACAATGTTAGTAAATATTTCTACACACCTGCACACTCAAAGGGAGAGTCAGAGTCTTCCCATTGCTCAAAATTATTCCTTGGTAAGGTCCTACCCATGTGTATATATGTTTGTAACAAGTTTATTTTCCTGGTAGAACCATCACACAAACTATAACATACTGTTTACAGACCCAGATTCTCTAGAGACAATATCAGTACTATGATTGCTCAAAATTTGAAAAGGCATAAAAGATTTAATACCAAACATGTACTTCATTATAATTAATGGATGGACTTAATTTAAACCCAAAGTGTATTGCAATTCCCTTATTTCCTAATAAAAATAGAAGAAGCAGATGGATATCATCACATAAGAACAATTTTCAACCACAATAGTTTTAACTGGAAGGTTCAGTTCAATTTAGTCCAGTCACTCAGTCATGTCCGACCCTTTGCGACCTCATGAATCATAGCATGCCAGGCCTCCCTGTCCATCACCAACTCCCAGAGTTCACCCAGATCCATGTCCATTGAGTCGGTGATGAAATCCAACCACCTCATCCTCTGTCATCCCCTTCTCGTCCTGCCCTCAATCTTACCCAACATCAGGGTCTTTTCAAAAGAGTCAGCTCTTAGCATTAGGTGGCCAAAGTATTGGAGTTTCAGCTTCAACATCAGTCCTTCCAATGAACACCCAGGACTGATCTCCTTTAGGACGGACAGGTAGGATCTCCTGGCAGCCCAAGGGACTCAACAGTCTTCTCCAACACCATAGCTCAAAAGCATCAATTCTTCTGCACTCAGCTTTCTTTATAGTCCAACTCTCACATCCATAAATGACCACTGGAAAAACCATAGCCTCGACTAGACATACCTTTGTTGACAAAGTAATGTCTCCACCTTTTAATATGTTGTCTAGGTTGGTCACAACTTTCCTTCCAAGGAATAAGCATCTTTTCATTTCATGGCTGCAGTCACCATCTGCAGTGATTTTTGAGCTTCCAAAATAAAGTCAGCCACTGTTTCCACTGTTTCCCCATCAATACGCCATGAAGTGATGGGACCACATGCCATGATCTTCGTTTTCTGAATGTTGAGCTTTAACCCAACTTTTTCACTATCCTCTTTCACTTTCATCAAGAGGTTCCTTAGTTCTTCTTCACTTTCTGCCATAAGGGTGGTGTCATCTGCATATCTATCTGAGGTTATTGATATTTCCCCCGACAATCTTGATTCCAGCTTGTGCTTCCTCCAGCCCAGCATTTCTCATGATGTACTCTGCATAGAAGTTAAATAAGCAGAGTGACAATATACAGCCTTGACATACTCCTTTTCCTATTTGGAACCAGTCTGTTGTTCCATGTCCAGTTCTAGCTGTTGCTTCCTGACCTGCATATAGCTTTCTCAAAAGGCAGGTTAGGTGGTCTGGTATTCCCATCTCTTTCAGAATTTTCCACAGTTGATTGTGATCCACACAGTCAAAGGCTTTGGCATAGTCAATAAAGCAGAAATAGATGTTTTTCTGGAACTCTCTTGCTTTTTCTATGATCCAGCAGATGTTGGCAATTTGATCTCTGGTTCCTCTTCCTTTTCTAAAACCAGCTTGAACATCTGGAAGTTCACAGTTCACGTAGTGCTGAAGCCTGGCTTGGAGAATTTTGAGCATTACTTTACTAGCGCTTGAGATGAGTGCAATTGTGCAGTAGTTTGAGCATTCTTTGGCATTGCCTTTCTTTGGGATTGGAATGAAACTGACCTTTTCCAGTCCTGTGGCCACTGCTGAGTTTTCCAAATTTTATTAGATATAAAAAAAATTCAGAAATAGAAGCAAATCACTGTCTCTGAGTGTACACAACCATTTGTGGCTGGCTCTAGCAATAATTATAATCATGGCACTTTACATAAAAAGATGTTTCTACACATATTGACTTTGTAATTTTTCTTTTATTCATTAAAAACTGTTCATTTTTTTGTTGTTGACTTTGTGCTAGGCATTTGAAACTGAACAAATGGCTCTTGGAATAAGATTAGAGATCAACTTTACTGTCTATAGACTGGGCATTCTTCAAGCTCCTTGATAAAACAATCAGGCTCAGTACTTGGAGTTTCTGCCTAATCAATGAGTGCTTGACACACAGTTATGGCTCTTCTAACTTAGTGATTGAAGAGGCAATTTCAGGCTGACTTTTCATGGCATGGTGTTGCTGCTTTTTTTTTTTTTTAACCATTCACTCTACATAATTCTATACATACCACTGCCTTCATCAATACTCACAACAAGTGGCAAGTCACTTTCCTTCCTGAATGAGTCAATTCTATGAAATGTCACTTTGAAAAATTTCCTTGAAGATAGATTAGAAAGCTCTTTTTCAATGTGGATATCATGGGGGAAAGAGTCTGGGGAGCCAATATTGTGAAATACCTGTACATCTTGCTTTCCCTAAGGGGAGGTGAGTGGATCATCACCAGATGCAGATCTGCTGTCAGTTGTTGCTCTGTTTTTTTGACATGTGCATAGAACACGTGTGCACCAAATAAAATAAACACAAATGTGCTCTTTACAGTAAAGACACCTGGCTTTGTGGGAAGTTGGAATGACACATGACACCCCAGAAAATGCATAAAATGAAATGTAACTCAGCTTTAAACTCGATACTAAAATCCCTTGATCTTGAACTCTAAATTAAGTTACCATTTTGATTAGCATGCAACTAATACTCATATGCCTAAGCTTTCCCAAAACCCATAATACTGGAAAGAAGCAGTCCCATGACCCACAAGTATCTGAGCTAGCATTTCTGCTTCACAGAAGAGAAAGCATAAGGAAAAAAGTGCTAACATATCCTGAGCACTTAGCATATTCCAGGCATCATGCTAATGTTATATTTAGGTCATCTGCTTCCCTCTCTTCATGAAGGGAGAAATGACAATCATATAGACTTCAACAGAAAATAGTCTGTTCATAACTATTACCTCCTATACCAATGTAGGAGAAGACTTTAGCAAATGTGAAATAATTTTAAAAGGTTTTTCTTTAGCTTGCTACTTGAAGTTGTACCATTGGAACTGTCCACCAATTGAGAAGCTCTCTCTCTAGTTATAATGGTTAAGTTTCCTGGATGATCAAACTGTCATCCTCTGTGTCCCTCTGAAATGAATCCAGACACATGCTCTTATTTTCCGCTGTGTTCTCTGAATTGGATCAGGAAGAACACTGTCTTGTTCTCTCACTTTCATGTGTAGAAACCAGAGGACACAAACGTGATGAGTTGCACACACAAACTGGTTCAACTCCATTCAGCACCCGCACCAAACTCACATACCTCATGTAATTTTAGTCTATTAGAATGTGATGATCGATCTTGGGGAAGTGATTTAACAGCTCCAAGTTGAACTCTTATCTGCTGTTATAGATGCTGTTACTTCCTGTAACATATACTTCACAGGCTGGTTGAAACTATTAAATTACATAATGTATGTTAACTATTTAGTACACAGTAACAGCTAATGAAAACATGCCATTTTCTCCAGCTTGCCCCCAAATGGTGAGATCTGGGAAAGAGATTTATTGATGGTCACAGCTTCCCAAAGTCTTTCTTTTTCTCACTTTCATCAAGCACCTATTCTACACTTACTGAGAGATGTCCGAATTGTTGAAAGTACAGAATTCAGGCCTGAGGTATATCCCTCATTTTGTACACAATTGCATTCATAGACAACCATACAATACTTTTGAAAATATATTGTTGAAATATCTTTAATTTGGTTTGTATTTTTCCCACCAAGATATGCTAGTAAATGTTTGTTTTAAAATGTTTTAATTATATAATGTAAAAATTATATGAACATAAAATAAAATCATTTTAAAAGTTTAATTCTTCATCGTACTGATTATATTTCCATCACTTTTGGGGAAATAAATATATAGAAGATACTGTTTTGGGGGGATTCCTGATTCTTGAGATAGGAAAGAACTCTTAAAATTTTTGTTTTCTTTAGGAAACTAAATATCTTACTTTAATAAACTCTTGCCAAAAATAACTTAGCAGCTGTGAATCAGGGAAGATACATAGATCTTATCTTGCATGTCAGTGGTGGTCTATTTATAATGAATGTCAGCCCGTTAAAGTGTCATATAGTTAGTGGTGCATCTACAGCCTACCCAGGACAAGGACAGAGGCTTCAAAGTCGCATTTTTATTATTCTGGCTTTTTTTTTTTTTTTCCCCTTTTAGTACATTCTCTCCATGGTAGGGAAGTCCCTGGTGGCTCAGCAATAATCTGTCTGCCAATGCAGGAGATGCTGGTTTGATCCCTGGGTTGGGAAGATCCCTTGCAGAAGGAAACAGCAACCCACTTCAGTATTCTTGTCTCGAAAATCCCATGGATGGAGGAGCCTGGCTGGCTACAGTTCATGAAGTCTCAAAGAGTTGGACATAACTTAGCAGCTAAACAACAACTGAACACAATTTTAGGTAAAATAAAACCGATGGTTCTCGTTTTAAACAAATAAGAAAAATTTTTAAATAGAATGTAGGGGAAATGTTCTTTGCATAATATCAAATAGAGTTATGCTTTAAAACAAAGGCTTATTTGATGCCACATATATAAATTATGCTATGATCAATTAAATAATCTATTTCAGGTTCTTTTCATTGCATACCAACTATTGTCACTCTTTTTAAAATTGATTTGGAGAAAATGCACCTGAAGCATAGGAATCTATGAGGGGAAAAAAACCAGGGTGGAAAGCCCTAATCTTACCTTCTAACAAAAAAGTCCTTCAAAAGTGATTTTCTTCCTTCTCTTGGCAATGCCATTTCAGTCTCTAAGAATTTCCTATTCACTACTTGACCTTTCAAATAAGGTCATCACCAAAGGAAATGTCTTATTTCAAGTGTCACTGCTGACTTTAGAGATCTTAGGGAGTTTCAGAGCATAGGCCTTGTTAGATCCTGTTCAGAAGGGGAAAAATAAGTAAGAGCTATTTGTCAGTTGAATCACTTGCCAAGTGAATTTCAAAGCTCTTGTGTGTTTCAGGAAAGTACAGAGGCATGCTCTGTAGACCTGAACTGTCTATAAGTCTATCATTTCAAAGTATTTCTTAATTACTTATATCTTAACCTAATACTTTGGTGACTGAGGGTTGTTGTCTATAATATAAAGTTATATCTATTTTAGAAATCTAAAGTTATAAAAGCAAAATAAAAGTTAAGTTTAAAAAAAGCTCTGTCAAATAAAATATGTCCACACTATTCACTACATGGTTTCATCAAATTCAAGTAAGACACTAATTTTATATAAATCTATTTGTGTGTACAAAATACTTTATTTGGAACTTATAGAAAAATACATATGCATCTTAAGATAATTTACAGTGATCATACAAAAGTAGCTATAGTGCTCAAATTTCCATCTAGTTGGTTGTTCTTCCAATGATTTATGGTGTCCAAGGCTCAGTTAAGACAGGAAGTTAGTGAACTATATTTTCCTCATAAAGTATAGCAAATCAACTAGATATATAAATAAATGGTGAAACATAAGATACTCTCGTTAGGAGAAAAGTAGTTGCAGAGGTTTTGAACCAAGAAATTAAGTTGAGGACATAATTATTTTTTAATTGTATCAGTTTTCTTTGTCCTGACAGATTGGGTCTACTAAAGACATTGTTGTCACTTGATTGATTAATATTTAAAAATAGAAGGTGCTGAATGTGCTTGTCAGCATTTCTGAGGCCATCTTAGGTCAAGGTCTTTGAGAAGCAGACTCTGAGCCCAGGATTTGAGAACCAGTGATTTAATAAGCAAGTTCTCCCAAGAGAAACCAGTAAGGAAGTGAAGGAAGCAGGAGAGGAAGAAGCAAGGACTTTGTTTTTGGTTTCTATTTAAGAAATATTAAGGGTCATCTTAGAAAAATCATCAAAAAACATTTTTTCATAAATGTTTTAATGATAGCCTTTTGCAAAAACATTTTGTATTTTGTAGTAATTTAAAATTAACTTGCAAATATGTATATGCCATTTTTCCCTCCCTGTGTCTTTACAGCCAATTTTAGTTGAATATCCAGAAGGTGTTCCAAGCCATATCAATCAATATGTTTGTGAAAGCAAGACACAGAAAAGCAAATACATACCATTTATAATTAGGTAAGGTCTGTGTAGTTCTTCTTTTTCTCAGATTGTTACCATTACATAGGGTGTATTTAGTCATATTCTATAATACTTCATTTAAGAATGTCATCTTCTTTAAAAAAAGATTGAGGATAGTTTATTAATAGCTTGGTTTAACTCAACTGAGTAATTAAATGGAAATCATTCAAGTGTCACTATTGCTAAATTCCATCAAATAAACTTTTCAATATAATACCTTTGTCTGCTATTATGTTTCCATATTCTTCTTTATTAATATCCACAGTTTTAAGAATAGATTCATAGTTGAAAGAGGAAATGGTTGGGGAAGAACTTCATGTGTAGACAACTTATCATCTCTTTGTAACTCTTATATGCTGCCTGATACTGGTGATAAACAAACGCAAACAGAGTGTGCAATGTCACCAAAGGTCAAGGAAATGTAGAATAGTTAGGTTAGCTATTACATTTAAAAGATTTTTTCCTAATCTTCTTTTGCCCTATGATCTTGATAAAATGAATTAATCCTTCTGATGTTCAAAGCAAATATCTATATATTTGGTTGATAACTGATATTTATCTCCTTGATTTGACAGAGTTTAAAGTATAGAGTGATTGCTTTCAATAGTGACTCCCTTGTGGTACCCACTTTTAATAAATACCTGTTCCTTTCTGTTTCCTTTTTTTTTTTTTTTCACTTTTGTGGTTCAGAAACTGCATTAGGTGAAAATGTTAAGTTCCCTATAGAAGACTATTTCTTCTTAAATGCTTGAAACTCTTAAACTTATATAGGAGTTAAATTTTTAATTTACTCTGAGATATAAAACCTTGTATTGATGTATTTTATTCTACAAATGTATTTGAGCTTTTAAAGAGAAATTGTGAATATAAATGTTAATCCAAGATATTCAAGAGCTTCTTAGGAATATTCTAAGAAAAGGAATTTTCCTAAAGTAATGATCTTGCAGAGCACTTTGTGGACAACAGTGTGAGATGGGATGAAGTGTGGTGAGAGTGGTGGACATTCAGATCTAACTGACACATAAAGTGTGAACAGGAATGCAGCCAGGCAAGAGAAGATTAGGAGTTCAAAGCCAAAACTTGAGAAATCTTACAAAATCAGTAATAATAATGGTTGGCATACATGAATTGCTCTACTTTTGAAATAACACAAACAAGGTGACCTTTCCTGGAGTATCAATTTTTGTTTAGGTTGTGGAAGCAGGGGTGTTGGGAGTAGGGAGTGTATCACATTCCTATGGAGATAAACAGTAGGGATTAGATGAAAAATTAACTTGGAAAGTTAATTAGATTAGATATTTGCAACAGGCTGCTAAGCTTTTCACCTCCTAGTTTCTGGGAATAAACTACTCTTCTATGTTCTTTATATTGGGATGTAAAATCAAAGAAACATTGGTCTAGTTCGAGCTTCCAGAATTCATTAGTATCTGATCAAATACCATAATAATTATAAAAGGTAACTAAATCATCATTTCTATTCCACAAGTGAGGAAACCAAGGCTTTATTATTCAGTCATTAAGTTGTGTCTGACCCAAGGACTGTAGCATGCCAGGTTCCTCTGTCCTTCACTAACTAAGGCTTACTGGGTCAAAGTTAATTTTCCAGGTTTGTGCAATCGAAAAGTTAGAGTGGAGACATTACTAAACTAAACTTTACTTTTCCAGAAAACCTCTGTCATGTCAAGTAGATACATTTTTGCACATATATGACAAATAAATTTTTACACAAATTTAAAAAGAAAGTCATGTGAGCACTTAAAATAGAGACGGATCACACACACACGTTACATGGCAGAAGGAGGAGGCATTTGAGCATTTGACAATGTACTGGTGAGAAATGGTAAGGATTGAACTAGGTGTAGGCTTAGACCCCTTACTATAAGAGGCTAAGTTAATCTTAGAAATTTTACTTTCTTTGGTAATAAAGTTACTACTTCAGTTATTATGAGGAGTTTATAAGATATATGTGAATAAGTCACAGGGTTACTTCCAAAGATAGATAACTCGTGACAGTGAAAAGATGTGAAGAGACAAAGAAGCCAACATTTTTAAGCTTTAATACATTTTTAAGTGTACAGAGCATCCAATTTATTTTGATATAATCAGTGGTGAAAGTAATGCCATCAAGCATTAGTGGTTGGCTTCTAACAAAAATCATGTGCTGTGTAAAGCTGTTGGACAAAGTTTAAAGGATCAGCATGTTGGAAGATATTAAAAAAAATGGCAAATGCCCTGTTGCTTGTGTAAGCGATTTTAAATTAAAGCAGTAAACTCTTTAAAACATCACACAATTGGTAGAAAAAAAAAAAAAAAGAAAGCTAATTAACCTCAATTCCTTTTAGTTGTAGAGCTTTGTAATAATCTTCCACGGAGGTCATGACCAGAGGATTACTCGGCCTCTATAATTTTTGAAGAAGAGGTCGAGGTAGGAGCCCTTGTTGGACAAAGTTTAAAGGATCAGCATGTTGGAAGATATTTAAAAAAATGGCAAATGCCCTGTTGCTTGTGTAAGCGATTTTAAATTAAAGCAGTAAACTCTTTAAAACATCACACAATTGGTAGAAAAAAAAAAAAAGAAAGCTAATTAACCTCAATTCCTTTTAGTTGTAGAGCTTTGTAATAATCTTTCACGGAGGTCATGACCAGAGGATTACTCGGCCTCTATAATTTTTGAAGAAGAGGTCGAGGTAGGAGCCCAAGCAGCCATGTGAAACGCCACCGGCCTGCTTGGGCATGTCTGAACCAGATGCACGCTTCTGATCCAGGTTTAGAAACAGGTAAACAGGAGTGCTGTGCATATGTCAATGTTGTTAAAGGATATGTCTGTAGAATATATGCGTATGTAGTATGCTATAAGAGTATGAAGTAGTAGGCATTTATCATAGTTTGATAGCACATCTCAAAAGTCTGAGAATGTTCACACCATTTTATCTAGCTTTTCATTTCTACCAATTTGTATTAAAGACATTATCGGAAAGGAATGTAAACATTTTTGGATATACTGTGTATTGCAGCTTATTTATAATGGCAAAATATTACTGCAAAAAATGTTTCTTTTTCAAAATTAAGATATAGTTAACATATTATGTGCAACCTAATAATTCAATATTTGCGTCTGTTGCAAAATGACCACCAAGCTGTCTAGTTAGCATCTGTCCCCATACTCAGTTACCATTTCTTTTTGTATTAAAGACATTATCGGAAAGGAATGTAAACATTTTTGGATATACTGTGTATTGCAGCTTATTTATAATGGCAAAATATTACTGTAAAAAATGTTTCTTTTTCAAAATTAAGATATAGTTAACATATTATGTGCAACCTAATAATTCGATATTTGCGTCTGTTGCAAAATGACCACCAAGCTGTCTAGTTAGCATCTGTCCCCATACTTAGTTACCATTTCTTATCTTGTGTGAGAGCTTTTAAGGTTTACTGTCTTGACAACTTTCATGTGCACAGTACAGTACTGACTATAGTCACAGTGTTATATATTACATCTCCAGGACTTATTTAATTTTATAGTTGGAATTTCATACATTTTGAACCCCTTCATGCATTTGCATGCAACCCCCAAACCCACCTCTGGCAGCCACAAGTCTGTTCTCTATCTATAAATTAATTTATTTCCAACAATTTTAATTTTCAATAGTAGAGATATGATGAAACAAATCAAGGAATATTTATAAAATAGGATGTATACAGACATGAAAATCCATGCATTAGAAGAATATTTAAAGACACAGGTGAAGAATAATAGTGGAGTATTTAAAAATAATCACATATAGCAATTGATAATTATATTTACTTAATTTATATACATATTCAGTTCAATTCAGTTCAGTTCAGTCACTCAGTCGTGCCAGACTCTTTGCAATCCCGTGAATCGCAGCACGCCAGGCCTCCCTGTCCATCACCAACTCCCAGAGGTCAGTGATGCCATCCAGCCATCTCATCCTCTGTCGTCCCCGTCTCCTCCTGCCCCCAATCCCTTCCAGCATCAGAGTCTTTTCCAATGAGTCAACTCTTCACATGAGGTGGCCAAAGCACTGGAGTTTCAACTTTAGCATCATTCCTTCCAAAGAAATCCCAGGGCTGATCTCCTTCAGAATGGACTGGTTAGATCTCCTTGCACACGTACTTATAGAAATACTATAAAATATTTATACTATATCATTTAAGTGATGGAGTTGTATGTACATTTTTTGTTTTTGCTGCCAAATTCTTGCCATTTCTTATAAAATGAAATTATTTTTCAATTATACTAAAATACCATTTCTAAATATTAACACTTGGGGAAAAGCAGAGTCATGCAAAAAATAGGCCAAAGTATCACAAACATAAGAAGTATATTTTTAATACAGCCTAAAACTAAGCTTTTAAAGTTCATTAACTGAGGGGCATCAGCAAGCTTATTACATTTCCTTAAGCTGTGAAGCATAAGCCCAAGTCTCTACTCCTACTGTGCTTTTATTAAAATATTCTCTTTGATCTTATTTAATATATCAATTTTCTTTTAATAAGTCTGTGTACCCACCAACACATTTTTTTACATGTGTGTGCTGAGTCACTCAGTCGTGTCCAACTCTTTGCGACCCCTTGGACTGTAACCTGCCAGACTCTTCTGTCCATGGGGATTCTCCAGGTAAGAATATTGGAGTGGGTTGTCATGCCCTCCTCCAGGGTATCTTCCTGACCCAGGAATTGAACCCAGGTCTCCCACCTTGCCAGAGAAGGCAGTGGCACCCCACTCCAGTACTCTTGCTTGGAAAATCCCATGGGCAGAGGAGCCTGGTGGGCTGCAGTCCATGGGGTCTCGAAGAGTCAGACACGACTCAGTGACTTCACTTTCACTTTTCACTTTCATGCATTGGAGAAGGAAATGGCAACCCACTCCAGTGTTCTTGCCTAGAGAATCCCAGGATCGGGGGAGCCTGGTGGGCTGCCATCTATGGGGAGGCACAGAGTCGGACACGACTGAAGTGACTTAGCAGCTCCCACACTGCAGGTGATTTCTCTACCATCTGAGCCACCAGGGGAGCCCTTTCTTAATTAGGCACGCGGTATTTCTAACTCTAAAGCTAAAATGAACCCAGAGACCTAGACCTAAGTAAGCAAGTAATTTGAGTCTCACATGGTGCCTCCAACTTCCATTCCTAACGATCTTTTGGAATGGCTCTTCCATCAGCAGAGTATGACTATGCACATTTTACTATAACCTCATCAATATTGGCAGAAATTGTCTGGTAGGAATTTTTAATTTATAAAATATATTTATTGAAGTAATTTTGAAAAATACAAATGTTTTCTTAAAAGGGAAATATCCAACTGTTGAGAAACAAATCTTTTATTATCTGGGAGGAAAGCATAATAGGGAAAGAAACATTTTGGACTGATAGCTTTTAATTTAAGAGTGTGTGAGGGAGAAAGGAAGAGAGAGAGAGAGACAGAGAGAATGAAAGGAGTTAGCAGAAATGGAGAAAGAATAAGGGAGCAAGTGAGAGAGAGAAGAGGTTATAAAGACTTCAGAGACATCTTGGACTGGTTGATAACTTGCAAAGCAACCTATCCTAGGGGGACAACAGATGCTCAGTTGGACCCATAGCATAACAGACATTTACAAAATCCAATGTAACAAAATATCCAACACGCTCTGATCCTGTTTCCCTGTTTCCCTGTCTGATTATCCTATTAACTTTTAGAGAAAGAAGATCAAGGGAAGGGGAGTGAAGACAGTGGGGCAGATGCCAAGGTCAAACCCAGTCTTGCTTTGTTTTCTTTGTGCCAAGCATTTGTGTGACAGCCAGCTGCCCTGGAATGAAAGTGTCTTTTTTTAGGAATGGCAATGTTGGTCTTCTTCCTCCTTCAAAATTTCTGATTGTGGCAAGTGGCTTCCTTTGTCTTAATCTTAAATCATATATTTTAAATATATAAAATATGCAACTTATTAATGGGCTTCCCTAGTGGTTCAGAGGGTAAAGAATCTGCTTGTAATGCAGGTGACCTGCAGTCGATCCCTGGCTCTGAAAGAAACCCCGGAGAAGGATATTGCGACCCACTCCAATATTTGCAACCCACTCCAGTATTTCTGCCAGGAGAGTTCCATGGATTGAGGAGCCTGGTAGGCCACAGTCTATGGGGTTGCAAAGAGGCAGACACGGCTGAGTGACTAACACTTTCACTTTCTTTCATGCATAGGAAGTAAAAGTCAAGATGCTGTTTCAATTAGAATATATGAAATATATATTGGAAGGAGTAGGAATAAATGTCAGTGGGAAGGCCAGTGAAGAGACTGTCACGTTGCTACAGGTAAGAGAATTTATTGCTTATACTAGGATGCTGGCAATACGGAAAAGATTTAAGTGGGATTGATAAGTAAAACTGTCATAGTTTATTGATAAATGCATATGAGAGTATTGTATGAACAGCTAGATTTCCAACCTCAACAGTTGGTTTATTGTGTTTTATAACAAGAGCAGAAATGCTGAGGGAGAATCAAGAGAATCAGATTGAACAGTGAAGATTATAATTATGGTTTAGATAGACTGAGTCACAACACCCTTTGGGACATCAAAGTGTATGTAAGATAGTAATTACCTGTGTCAGTGTGGAGTTGAGACAAGATATTCTGACATTATATTTGCTAATGGGAAAGTGATTTTTAATAGGATGCTCTAATGGTTTCTCCTTCCTCTAGGGTTAAAATCACAGCCATCTGCAAGGTGGAGGGTGAAGGCAAAGGGTCTGTGGTGGAAAGTCAGAGTAGGATGGATAAGTTTGGGAATAGTTATGGTGTAGTATGGGAAAGCACATTATCTAGGGTAACAGTGTGCTAGGTGAAGCTTGCAACTTTCAACCTCCATTCAGAGGAAGGCTATAAACCAAAATATTTTAATGGAGGGTGGCATCCATTCCTGGGAAACATAGAGAGCTCACATTATTGACTAGTGTTGCATTATTGAGATTTTAGGAGTTCTCCAAGGTTAAACAGTTACAATAAAGAAAGATTGCCTCATTATTAGCTCAAGCTTGTTCATTGAAAACATAAGTTTATATCTGAATACTTTCAATATGGCATTATACCTGAATTACATTCCCCAGTCAGGAAGCAACAGTTAGAACTAGACATGGAACAACAGACTGGTTCCAAATAGGAAAAGGAGTACGTCAAGGCTGTATTGAGTAAGAGAATGCGTATCAGCTGTGAGGGTAAAGAGGTTTGTAATTATAGCAGTTAGAGGAAAGATTATAAAGGAGCTTTGGATTTCCATTCCTATTTCTTGAAGTAGCCTTGGAAAGATAATTGCCATCTCACATTATGGGAATCTCTACAAGATGGCAAGCTCCCCAGTGTTACTGATCAAAATTTAGGGATGCATAGGAAATTAATGTTGTAAGGAGCTGATATATACTACACTAAACTGAGTGCCTTCCCTTCCATGATTTTTTCTTTCAGTCCCCTCACTCTTATCCCCTCAAGGATGCTGTTGTTGTTGTTCAGTTGCTAAGTCCTATATGACTCTTCATGACCCCGTGGACTACAGTACACCAAGATCTTCTGTCCTCCACTATCTCCTGGAGTTTGCTCAAATTCATGTCCTTTGAGTCAGTGATGCTATCTAACCATCTCATTCTCTGCCACTCCCTTCTCCTTTTGCTTTCAATCTTCCCCAACATCAGTGACTTTCCAATGAGTCAGCTCTTTGCATCAAGTGGCCAAAGCATTGGAGATTCCGCTTTAGCAACAGTCCTTCCAAAGAATATACAGGGCTGACTTTCTTTAGGAGTTACTGATTTGATCTTCTTGCAATCCAAGGGATTCTCAAGAGTCTTATATAGCACCATAATTGGAAAGCATCAATTATTCAGCCCTCAGCCTTCCTTATGGTCCAACTATCACATTAGTACATGACTACTGGAAAAAAATAATACTGTTGTATTAGTCACTCAGTTGTGTCCCACTCTTTGAAACCCCATTGGCTGTAGCACACCAACTCCTCTGTCCATGAGATTCTCCAAGCAAGAATACAGGAGTAGGTTGCCATTCCCTTCTCTGGGGGTTGTTACTAACCAGGAATCAAACTCAGGTTTTCAGCTTTGTGGATGGATTCTTTACCATCTGAGCTACCGAGAAGCCCTGATATGGGGGAACAAAAAAAAAAGCTTTGATTATACTGACCTTTGTTGGCAAAGTGTTGTCTCTACTTTTTAACATGATGTCTAGGTTTGTCTTAGCTCTTCTTCCAAGGAGCAAGCATCTTTTACTTTCACCATCCACAGTGATTTTGGAACCCAAGAAAATAAAGTCTGTCACAGCTTCCACTTTCTCCCCGCCATCTATTTGCCATGAAGTGATGGGACCAGATGCCATGATCTTAGTTTTATGAATGTGTTAGCTTTTCTTCCAAGGAGCAAGCATCTTTTACTTTCACCATCCACAGTGATTTTGGAACCCAAGAAAATAAAGTCTGTCACAGCTTCCACTTTCTCCCCGCCATCTATTTGCCATGAAGTGATGGGACCAGATGCCATGATCTTAGTTTTATGAATGTGGAGTTTCAAGCCAGCTTTTTCACCCACCTCTTTCACCTTCATCAAGAGGCTCTTTAGTTCCTCTTTTCTTTCTGCCATCAGATATGCAGATATCGCCTGCATATATGAGGTTGTTGATATTTCACCCAGAAATCTTGATTCCAGCTTGTGATTCATCCAGTCCAGCATTTCACCTGATATACTCTGCATAGAAGTTAAATAAACAGGGTGGCAACATAGATCTTGATGTACTTCTTTCCCAATTTGGAGTCAGTTCACGTCTGGTTCTAACTGTAGCTTCTTGACTTCCATACAGGTTTCTCAGGAGCCAGGTAAGGAGATCTGGAGATTCAGCTTTAGCAACTGTCTTTCCAAAGAACATATATATGTGTATATATATATATATATATAATGTATAAGAAGATTCCTATACCTTTAAGAATTTCCCACAGTTTGTTGTGGTCCACACAGTCAAAGGCTTTAGTGTAGTCGAAGAAGATGAAACAGAAAGTAGATGTTTCTCTGGAACTCCCTGGCTTTTTCCATGGTTCAACAAATGTTGGCAATTTGACCTCTAGTTCCTCTGCCTTTTCTAGATCCACCTTGTATCTGGAAATTAATTGTTCATGGACTGCTGAAGTCTAACCTTAAGGATACTGAGCATTAACTTGCTAGCATGTGAAATGAAAACAATTGCATGGTAGTTTGAATATTCACTGGCATTGCCCTTCTTTGTGATTAGAATGAAAACTGACCTTTTCCAGTCCTGTGGCCACTGCCGAGTTTTCCAAATTTTCTGACATATTGAGTCCAGCACTTAAAAAACAAACAACAAACAAACAAACAAGGTAGGAGAATTTCTCATCTCAGGGCAGTCTCAGGAAACTGATTGAATTTAAATCTCTATGTGGGAAGTATTCTCTGGAGCACCAACTAGGAAAGAGCAAGGGAAACAGAGCTAAGCTGACAAAGAAAAATGAACTGCTTTGCAACTGCTACAGCAATGTCAGTCACAAGGAATCTTAGAGTTGAAGTACCCCTGCAGAGATGTCTCTTAATATCATCAGGCATTCAGGCCTTTGAACACTTCAGTGATCAGTTACTGGATATCAGTCACTAGGGACCGTTAGTGAGGTAGGGCAGCTCCCTTAGGATGACAGCAATTTTAGAGAGAGATGCAGGAAAAATTGCCAGTAGCTGGGGTGGAACATGAGTAGCATCTCATTAATAACTACTATAGTTCCTTTAGGACACTCATTTCAAAGAAATTCAAGGTAAGTATTTGGTCAGAATATATGCTTGGTGGTAAAGGCATATGCTCTTTATGCTTAAGGATGCTGCAAATTAGGGCCAGGCTTTCAATCTTCCCCAATACACGTTAACAGTTGGACCATAAAGAAGGCTTAGCATCAAAAAATTGATGCTTTTGAACTGTGGTGTCGGAGAAAACTCTTGAGAGTCCCTTGGACTGCAAGGAGATCCAACCAGTGCATCCTAAAGGAAATCAGTCCTGGGTGTTCATTGGAAGGACTGATGTTGAAGCTGAAACTCCAAAACCTTGCCAACCTGATGTGAAGAGCTGACTCATTTGAAAAGACCCTGATGCTGGAAAAGATTGAGGGAAGGAGGAGAAGGGGACAACAGAGGATGAGATGGTTGGATGGCATCACTGACTCAATGGACATGAGTTTGAGTAACTCCGGGAGTTGGTGATGGACAGGGAAGCCTGGTGTGCTACAGTCCATGGGATTGCAAAGAGTTGGACATGACTGAGTGACTGAACTGAACTGAAGTCAATCCCCACATGAAATAGAAGTTGAAGGGGAAATTAACTAGACTGATGGTTGGCAGAATCTTTCCTTAAAGTAGCAGTTGGTAAATATTTTAGACCTTATAGGCCATACAGTTTCTGTCCCAATTACTCAACCCTTCTCCTCCTTTTTCAAATGTAATCTGTCATATCCGACTCCTTGCAACCCCATGGAATGCAACCTGCCAGGCTCCTCTATCCGTGGGATTTCCCAGGGAAGAATACTGGAGTGGGTTGCCATTTCCTCCTCCAGGGGATCTTCCTGACACATGGATGGAACCCATGTCTACTGAATCTCCTGCATTAGCAGGCAGATTCTTACCACTAGCACCATCTGGGAACTCTACTCAACTCTGCTGTGTGTGAAATCAGACACAGACCGTGCATGAATGAATAGGTGTTGGTGTATTCCAATAGCACTTTTCTTTTATAGATACAAGTGGTGATCCAGTTTTGAACTTTGAACTGTAATTTTTCAACTCCTGATTACTGAAAGAAAGCATACAAAATTGTACACCATACAACATCTAGAGCAGAATTTTGGAACCAAATGGTCCAAAATTTTTCTGTAAGATATAAACTATCTTCAAGAGATAATGAAAAATGTCAGCAATAATGAATCAAGAACAAGGACTTACATAAAATAAAAGATGACATATTAGATCTGAGTTAAATAAGTGTTTAAATAAACACTTACCAGATGGAATAAGTAACAGGGTGTATACAGCTTAGAACAAACTAGTACACTGGAATATCATGTAATGAAACTCTTCCCGAAAGATAGAGCATACAGTAAAACAAACTATACAGAGAAAAACTAACCCAGTATTGCAGACAGCAATAGATATGCCAATATCTGGGCAATAGAGTACTAGAAAGATGAAGGAAATGTCACTGGAAAGAAGAAAATGTTTTAGGAAATAATATCACATTTCCTGGAATTAATAGAAAAAGAAAGACTACAGATTGAAAGACACCATAGATATCTAAGCCCATACTTAGACATATAAAGAAATTTAAGAACATAAATTAAAAGGCAAAATATACAACTTCCCGAAATAACAAATCACCAATAAAGGCAGAAGAATCTGGTAGACAACAGAAGTTTTACAAGAAACCAGAATATACACAGTCAATAAAGCAATATTTTTCACATGTTGAAGGAAAATAATATTGAATACAAATTTTGTGTGTAGCCAAATTTTCACTTGAAAGTCAGTGTAGGAAGAATGAACTAAATGTTCAAATTAAATAAAAAAAAAATAACAGCAAAGACAGAAAGATAAACCAAAATATTTAAAGAATGTAATAAAATAGATTCTGGCAAACTGATTGTGAAAAAACAGGAGGATATGCAAAGAAAACTATAGAAGGCTTCCGTGGTGGGCCAGTGGTAAAGAATCTGCCTGCAAGTTAAGAAACACAGGTCAATCCCTGGTGGTCCGGGAAGATCCCACAGGCCTCAGAGCAACTAAGTCTGTGTACCGCAATTAGTGAGCCCACACTAGAGCCTGTGCTCTGCCACAGGGAAGCCACCAAAACGAGAAGCCACAACTGGAGAGTAGCCTCCGCTTGCCACAATTAGAGAAAAGCCCACAAACAACAGAGACCCAGCACAGCCAAGTAACAATAAATAAATCAACAAAATTTTAAAAATATAGAATAGAAGAAGTATTTTACTAAACAACAGAAATTTGTTATGATAAAAGACATGGTGCTGAACCGTTTACTAATATGTTTGTAAGCCTAGAAGAAATAAATACATTGCTTGATTGTAAAATGAGAAAATGGCACTTGAAACTTGAAAGCTTGAGTGAACAAACAGAATTAAGGAATTGTAAATGATAATTAAAAGCCAAATTAATTCCCTCTTCCTTGGTGCCCTAGGATTATACAGCTTGACTCCTGAGTTCTATAACAGCTCAAAAAATAATCTATTCTTATATTGTTCAGATCATAAATTCTGTCCAGCTTTTTATTTCAAAACGATGATGTAACTGTTTCAAAAACTGGGGGGAAAAAATGAAATATAAAATTTGTTGAAAAGTATAAATACAAAATCTTAAATGGAATACTAGATAAATAAATATTATGGAATTTTTTAAAAAATCAAGCTAAGGTAAAATTTATCCCAATAACACAAAAATTAATCAACATTATACAATTTTACCCATGTAATATACCAATCGGTAGACCTGCAACAAACATATAATAGAAAAAAATTCAATAATATAAAAAGCAAGTAAACAGCATTCCTCAATCACTTGTCATACCTTAAAATAGAATATGGTCAGTGGAATATAGGAAGTAAAGGGAGAAAAATAGAAGTTCAAGGCTTGTAAAGGTCCATCTAATCAAGTCTATGGAGAAGACAACGGCACCCCACTCCAGTACTCTTGCCTGGAAAATCCTATGGACAGAGGAGCCTGGAAGGCTGCAGTCCATGGGGTCGCTGAGGGTTGGACGCGACTGAGTGGCTTCACTTTCACTTTTCACTTTCATGCATTGGAGAAGGAAATGGCAACCCACTCCAGTGTTCCTGTCTGGAGAATCCCAGGGACGGTGGAGCCTGGTGGGCTGCCGTCAATGGGGACACACAGAGTCAGACAAGACTGAAGTGACTTAGCAGCAGCAATCAAGGCTATGGTTTTTCCAGTAGTCATGTTTGGATGTGAGAGCTGGACTGTGAAGAAAGCTGAGCGCTGAAGAATTGATGCTTTTGACCTGTGGTGTTGGAGGAGACTCTTGAGAGTCCCTTGGACTGCAAGGAGATCCAACCAGTCCATCCTAAAGGAGGATCAGTTCTGGGTGTTCATTGGAAGGACTGATGTTGAAGCAAAAACTCCAATATTTTGGCCACCTGATGAGAAGAACTGACTCATTTGAAAAGACCCTGATGCTGGGAAAGATTGAAGGTGGGAGGAGAAGGGGATGACAGAGGATGAGATGGTTGGATGGCATCATCGACTCAATGGACATGGATTTGGGTGGACTCCGGGAGTTGGTGATGGACAGGGAGGCCTGGCGTGTTGCAGTGCATGGGGCTGCAAAGAGTCGGACACAACTGAGCCACTAAACTGAACTGAACTGAAGGCTTGTAAAAATTGTCAAATTGGCCAAAGATATTTTTGTCTACACAAAAAGCCCAAAGAATCTAGACAGACCGTTTAAAACAAATAAGAGAATTCAACAAAGTGGTTTCATTCAAGATAAAGTTACAAAAATAAAACTATCATTTTTGCACTAAGAACATCTGCAAAATATCAAACATGACTGAATTTTATTATTGGTATTCACATCAAGCATTTTGGAGAAGGTAATGTTGCCTGGGTTCCATGGTTTTCAAATTAGCAAGTTTTCCTGATTAAAAGGTCAATGTGTTTTTGCTATTTACAAAGAATTAGATTACAACTTATGGGAATGCATATTGTTTTAGCATTCACTCAAATTGCCATTTTCAATTTTTTTTTGAAATTAAGAGGAAATGCACCAGCTTAACAGTCAAAGGAATTCCTGTTATGTTTTTTTCATTACTTTTGTTGTCACTAAGTCACTAGTGACTCTTTGCGACCCCATGGACTGTAGCAAGCCAGACTTCTCTGCCCTCCAATATCTCTAGGAGTTTGCTCAAATTCATGTCCGTTCAGTTGGTGAGGCTATTTAACCACCTCATTTTCTGCCTCTCCCTCTCCTTTTGCTCTCAATCTTTCCCTGCATCAGGGACTTTTCCAATGAGTCGTTTCTTCACATCAGATCGCTAAAGTATTGGAGCTTCAGCATCATTCCTTTCAATGAATATTCAGGATTGATTGTCTTTAGGGTTGAGTAGTTTGATCTTCTTGCAGTCCACGGGACTCTCAAGAATCTTCTCTAGAACCACAATTCGAAAGCATCAGTTCTTCAGCACTCAGCCTTCTCATTATTTTTACTTAAGTATAAATGATGAAGTTTCTGCAAAAGCAAGAAAAGAATACTGTCAACCCAGGCAAACACACAATGAACAGGTATCTAACACATTACCACTCTCCACAGTCTATTCGGTGCTTTCTTATTTATAACAAAAGTACTTTGTGCTTCCAGGGAAAAGTAGTATCTCTAAAAGTAGTAGAATCTCTGCAATTTAACCCTAATTAGGCTATGTACCTCTTTGGGTTTTTATCCTCATTACTCAGTGTATAATGACAAGCCCAAAACTTTATTATTACAATTTTACTGCTCTCCTCTACCAGAGAATGTGAAGAATCTTCTGAAGAAACTTAAATATTGTGGGCAAAATCTGTAGTTGGTGCATTTAAACTTATAGATTGGCACATTGATTTCCTTTGAAGGAAAACTAAGGGATAGGGAGATATGAGATTTTTAAAAAATTGAATTATACCAAAATTCTTAGCATTTGAAAAATGCGTTCTCCTTTGCTATTGTAGGTAAATACTGATATAACGGCTTTAAGGAGTTGACTGGCAGTGGATAGGAAGAATAGAAAGAACTGTTATTCAGCTTCGAGTTTTCATATTTTTTTTTCTTTATAGACAGTCATAACTGTGCTCACCCCCCCAAAGGATTTCCTATTTTAAGACCTGATATTCCATACAAGAAGCACACAGATGTAAAGTTAAAAATAAGAAATGAAGAATCTGGTACAGCTGGGGATAATTAGTGCAAAAAAAAAAAAAAAAGTGTTTGCCATTAAAAAAAAGGAAGTTGGGTAGACAGATTTTTCTTTAGCCAGGCTTTGGGAGATCTTTGGAAAGTAACCATATTTACTGCCCTGGCCCTTCTCTTTCATCCCATAGTATCTAGCAGAAGGAGCTCCTTTGTGAAGAAAAATATATTAAAATCACCAAATAGTGACATTCATAATTCAGTTGAGATCATCTTACTGAAACAGGGTTGATTGATTGGAATCACATTTGAGAAATCAATCATTTCTAGGGCTCTATCTCTGTTTTTGAGCCAATTCTGAAGCTTAAGTTAAGTTGCTCAGTCGTGTCTGACTCTTTGCGACCCCATGGACTATAGCCCACCAGGCTCCTCCGTCCATGGGATTCTCCAGGCAAGAATACTGGAGTGGATTGCCATTTCCTTCTCCAGGGGATCTTCCCAACACAGGGATCGAACCAAGGTCTCCCATATTAGAGGCAGAAGCTTTAACCTCTGAGCCACCAGGGAATTTAAAATTCCAGCACAGTCTTTCCAAATGGCTATTTCTTTTCTAGCCTTTCATTTTCTGTATCTGCATGTGTCTTATCACGTAAGATTCTACAAATACAGCTACTTCAGTTAATTTTTGTAAAGGTAAATGTTCCCTCAGGTTATGATTTAATGAGATGATGCTTTCATAAAACTGAACTTATAAAGATTTCATCCAACTCAGTAACTAGTGATCAGTATATGCTCTGAGTCAGGGAGATGGATACAGATCTTGCTATGACTAAGTTTCTAGTTTCAAGTCTCTTGCAGTTTAATTAATAAGACACAGGCTGTACTCTTTCTTACTGATTAAAATATTCCATGACTTGGGAATGTTGTGCATTAGATGTTGTCTGGACTTTCTGTCTACCATCTAAGGAGATATTTTACCAATTGGTAGACTGAAAATATTTCTGACTGAATATAAGATTTAAGTGAGCCAAAATAAGTTACTCTGAGCCTTTCCACAAACCAGAAGAAACTGAATTTGGATCCATGAAGGCTTGAATATATTTTTGTTTTAATACATTTCTTATTCACTAAGTTGTTATTGTATATTAACCCAAAAGGTTGAAATTACTTTATGATATCAGGTGCAGAGTTTCATCTTCGCTTTTTCATTAAAGCTGTAACCATACCTTAGATAGTCAAACTGTGTAATTCACTAAAGGACATTCTCACAGGTTCACCAGAAGTTAATGAATAGCTAATAAATCTGCACTTGAGTGTGAGGTAAAACAAACCAAAAAAAAAAAGTAAGTTGTTTGTAATGTTTCCGTTTTGAGTTTTACTCCTTCCTTCCTGACATCCTTCTCTTCCTGTATACCCTTAACTCTCTTACTTCCTCTACTTTTTGGATATATTCTTCCTGCTAATTTGCAGTGTTGACATTAAGCCTAGACTTGAGGCACATTCTTTGCTTAATCTTCAAGAAACAGCGAAAGAATACACAAGGATTTATATGAGGTTTATTTAGTGAACTGCTTAAATATGACCTCAGGGTAGTTCAACACTGTGCCTATTTCAATAATTTAACATAGGAGCTGAAACAGTTCTCTAATTCTAAATCTACTATGTTTCTGATTATTTGAAGAATGTATTTTAATATCCAATCTACATTTTACAATTTTCTAAAGCATGTTTTTATAGAACAACTCTGATTTTAGTTTCAATAGAAATAAAAGCAAAACCATTATCCCTTTCTCACAGAGTGATCCTAGAAACAGACTTCATTAAAAAGAATATATACATCTCATTAATATTTTTGAACAGAATTAAAGAGGTCTTCAACTTTATAAAACGATTAGAACAATCATGTTTAACTTCAATAAATACTTGGAAATTGTCTACCCCATGTGAATAAACCTGAACGTTTCCAAACCAAGATGCTAAAGTCTAAATATGTTTTATTTTGGTTTGGGTAAATTAAAATTGTGATTTAAAAACAAAAATCAAGTGTCTCTCTTTCTAATTTCCGACAGGATCACAAATAAGAGTTGACTTTTTTTTTTTTTTTTATCGGATTAACATCATTTAGCCCTTCAGCTTCTTGGATGTCTAACTTCATCGCCTATTTCTCCTCACATCTTGGGTACCTATCTCTATGAGTCCTCTTAAAGTGACTAAGGAATGTTTACATTTCTTGCCATGTAAATAAATGATCATTTGGGGCTACCCTGGTGGCTCAGAGATAAGAATGTGCCCACAGTGCAAGAGACTCCTGTTCAGTCCCTGGCTCAGGAAGATCCAATGGAGAAGGAAATGATAATCCACTTCAGTATTCTTGCCTAAGAAATTCCATGGACAGAGGGGCCTGGTGGGCTACAGTTCATGGAGTCACCAAAGAATCAGATACTGCTTAGCAACTAAACAACAACAAAACAGCAGCAAATGATTATTTTCCTATAGCAAGTACTGATAATAGTTAAGCTTCCTCATATTCTTTCACTTTTCAAGAGAAGGAATTGGTCATTGTTTATAAAGAACTCTGACTATGCCCTTAGTAAAGCCAGCCAGGTCAATTTCTTGTTCATAGCTTATAATAAATAAATAAATACATTGTAATTGTGTTATAATAATCTTATCTTTCGAAGTTGACACTAGTAAACCATTCCCCTTTACAAGGAAGAATTAAGAAATATAAATTTCCAGTGAAAGGAAATTTCACCACCTTTCCTTAGTGAAAGGTGGTTGTTGTTCAGTTGCTCAGTCATGTCTGACTCTTTGCAACCCCATGACTGCGGCACACCAGGCTTCCCTGTTCTTCACCATCTCCCAGAGTTTGCTCAGACTTATGTCCCTTGAGTTGGTGAGGCCATCCATTCATCTCCTCTTCTGTTGTTCTCTTCACCTCCTGCCTTCAATCTTTCCCAGCATCAGTGTCTTTCCCAATGAGTCAGCTCTTCGCATTAGGTAGCCAAAGTATTGGAGCTTCAGTTTCAGCATCAGTCCTTCTAATGAATATTCAGGGTTGACTTCCTTTAGGATTGACTGGTTTATTCTCCTTGCAGTCTAAGAGACTCTCAAGAGTCCTCTCCAACACCACAGTTCAAAATCATCAATTTTTCAGTGTTCAGCCCTCTCTATGTTTCAACACTCATATCCATACATGACTACTGGAAGAACCAAAGCTTTGACCAGCAAAGTAAAGTCTCTGCTTTTTAATATGCTATCTAGTTTTGTCATAGCTTTTCTTCCAAGGAGCATCCTTTAATTTAATGGCTGTAATCACCATACACAGTGATTTTGGAGGCCAAGGAAATAAAGCCTGTCACTGTTCCTTGTTTCCCCTATCTATTTGTCATGAAGTGATGGGACTGGATGCCATGATCTCAGTTTTTTAATGTTGAATTTTAAGCCAACTTTTCATTTTCTTCTTTCACTTTCATCAAAAGACTCCTTAGTTCCTCTTCACTTTCTGCCATAAGGGAGGTATCATCTGTTTATCTGAGGTTATTGATATTTCTCCCAACAATCTTGATTCCAGCTTGTGCTTTGTCCAGCCCAGCATTTCATATGATGTACTAAATGGCAACCCATTTCAGTATTCTTGACTGATGAATCTCGTGGACAGAGGAGCCTGGCTCCAGTTCATGGGGTCACAGAGTCAGACATGACTGAGCAAATAAGCACCCACTCTGCATATAGGTTAAATGAGCAGGGTGACAATATACAGCCTTGACACACTCCTTTCCCAACTTTGGAACAGTTCATTGTTCATGTCCAGTTCTAACTGTTGCTTCTTGACCTGCATATAGGTTTCTCAGGAGGCAGGTAAGGTGGTCTCTTAAAGAGGTCTCTAAGAATTTTTCCACAGTGTGTTGTGATCCACAGAGTCAAAGGCTTTAGCATAGTCAGTGAAGCAGAAGCAAATATTTTTCCATGAAAGGTTGACCGAAAGTATTTCTCTACCCTTTATCTTAAGGGGTGGAGTCTAATTTTTCTCTTGAATGTGGGCTGGCTTTAGTGATCTGTTTGGCCAGTAGAAGGCAACAGAAGTGATTGCCTTAGACCTCTTAACCTAGGTCAGAAGACACCTCAAATCTTCTACTAGATTACTTTGAACAATGTTTCTCAGAATTTTGGGATGCCCTGTAAGAAGCTGGACTGACATCTGCTGCTGAAGAAACCATGTGAAAAATCCTGAGGTGACCTGAAGAGAAAGAGAGATTGAGAGAGAAAATATCCAAACAGCCTTAGTTATTCCAGCTCTTAGGAATGTGAGTCAGGTTAGCTGAGGATCAGATATGAATTGTCTTTACTTAATCTTTCACAAGTTGTAGATTCGTAAGCAAAATCAATGACTGTTGTTATTTCAGGAAATTAAGGTTTTATTTCTAGGTGAGGGAATGTCACAAAGCAACAGATAATTGAGATACTTCCTGTTACTAACTGTAGATTCTGTGATTTTTGAAACCACGAAAGTTGTTAGACAGTTTCTTTATCCCATTTTCCTTAAGTGGAGCCATCATAAAGCCAAATTGTGAAGTAGGTAAACTTGACTTTTATGTGTCAAATACTCATGTATATATTGTCCACCTGGGACATTTCCTACCTACTCTGCAGTTTCACAGAACCTAGTGCTCCCCATAGACTGCTTCTCCTTGACTTTTTCAAATAAATCTTGCACTCAGGGAAAGTATTCTTAAATTTTGTCTTTATAAAAAAATCCATTTATAGTTGCAACTTGTAATTCTTACTTGTTTATTTCTTTTAGGATGAATTCCTCCATTCCACAAATATTTTCTTTCCATCTCTATATCAGTTCTGAATTAAATTACTTCCAAATTACTTTGTTTTATCCTATTCTTACCCATGCCATTCTCTCCACTATATCCAAGAATGTTTCTGAAATATAACCTATGTTTTTTACCCCTTTGGTGTACCTCCAAGGCATGTGGGTTCTTAGTTCCCAGAAAAGGAATGAAACCCACGCCCCCTGAAGTTGAAGTGCAGAGTCAGCTCTGGACCACCAAGGAATTCCCTGAAATATAAATCCTATCAATAACTTCCCTCCTTCCCAGTTTCTTCTTCATACATCATTGATTCCTACCCTCTATACACACATACACACACACACACACATACACAAACACACACACACACAGTGTGCTTAAAAAATAATAATAATAACCTGGATTCTTTAAAGTCTTCTATGTAGTACTTAAAGAATTCATCTGGGATTTCTTTTCCAGTCTTATGTTCTCACCGTTATCCTAAACCTAGCTGGGGTCCTAATTCTGAGAAATGTCAATGGCTCCTCAAACTTAATGTCTGCACTGTCTTTTCCAGATTTTTGCAAAGGTTTCTTTCATGAGTTTCTCTTCTCTATTGAGCCCACTCTATAGAATTTCTTTGCTTTTCCTCATACTGTTTCACCTTCCAGCTTCTCTCTTTTTCTCTGTAGAAACAAATATTGCAACAAAAACTTGACTCTAATTTTTCTATTTAATTCCACAGAAACTACAGAAACTCTACAAATATCCCTAATGTTACTCTTTAAATTTTGGTGCATCCTATTGGAAAAGACTCTGATGCTGGGAGGGATTGGGGGCAGGAGGAGAAGGGAACGACCGAGGATGAGATGGCTGGATGGCATCACGGACTCGATGGACGTGAGTCTGAGTGAACTCCGGGAGATGGTGATGAACAGGGGTGGCAAAGAGTCGGACACGACTAAGCGACTGAACTGAACTGAAAGATCTAATTCCTAGTAGAGTTATTTTTCACCATCCTTAGGGGTCCCAGAACCTCCTCAACAAGAGTCGGGAGAAGGCAATGGCACCCCACTCCAGTACTCTTTTGCCTGGAAGATCCCATGGATGGAGGAGCCTGGTAGGCTTCAGTCCATGGGGTCGCTAGGAGTCGGACACAACTGAGCAACTTCACTTTCACTTTTCATTTTCATGCATTGGAGAAGGAAATGGCAACCCACTTCAGTGTTCTTGCCTGGAGAATCCAAGTGAGAGGGGTGTCTGGTGGGCTGCCATCTATGGGGTCGCACAGAATTGGACACGACTGAAGTGACTTAGCAGCAGCAGAGTGGACAAGAAAAAGTCTGCTTAATGGATAAATATGTGAGTGAATTATTATTTTCATGCCTTTATGTTAACATATGGATTAAAACAAAAGAAATACAATATTAATACAAATTTAATATTAAGAAAATGTTTATTTTATATTATAATAATATTATTATAGCTAGCTTTTTTATGTTTTCTTTTTTTAAATATAAATTTTTTTATTTTAATTGGAGGTTACTTTACAATATTGTATTGGTTTTGCCATACATCAACATGAATCCACTGCAAGTTTTTATCTTAAGTTGAAACATCTTAAAACGTATTTTTGTGTGATTATATAAGCTTCCAACTTCTGTTCTTCTCCATAAAGCATGCAAAACTTTTCCAGCTTTATAATGAATTCACATGTTTTTAAAAAATTTTTTTCCATAAATTATTTTTTCTAACTAGACTACATGTTTACATAGTGGTATAGAGGTTTCCTTTCAAGGAAAGTATAAGAATTATACATAGCTGTTAACAAATTAATAAGATTTTTGGTGTTAACAAGGTGTTTGCAGAGCCCTCAATGAATTATATAAGCTTCCAACTTCTGTTCTTCTCCATAAAGCATGCAAAACTTTTCCAGCTTTATAATGAATTCACATGTTTTTAAAAAATTTTTTTCCATAAATTATTTTTTCTAACTAGACTACATGTTTACATAGTGGTATAGAGGTTTCCTTTCAAGGAAAGTATAAGAATTATACATAGCTGTTAACAAATTAATAAGATTTTTGGTGTTAACAAGGTGTTTGCAGAGCCCTCAATGAATCATTGCTTAGTTTTTTCCAACAGTGTCCAAAAGTATAACTCAGTCAAGAGATCCTTGTCAGAGGCAGTAAAGTAAATCATTTTTTATGATTGTTACCAAATACTTTCCATTTCACTTAGTGACTTTACCATCAGAAGCAACTTGTCAAAACACAGAAGTACCTGCTGACACAACACTTTATCTGTAGATATATAAGTTGTATAAACAGGTACAATTATTTTACAATTTTAGATTAATGTAAGTAGAGATTGCTGCTGCTGCTGCTGCTGCTGCTAAGTCGCTTCAGTCGTGTCCGACTCTGTGCGACCCCATAGACGGCAGCCCAACAGGCTCCCCCGTCCCTGGGATTCTCCAGGCAAGAACACTGGAGTGGGTTGCCATTTCCTTCTCCATTGTGTGAAAGCGAAAAGTGAAAGTGAAGTCGCTCACTCGCGACCGACTCCTAGCGACCCCATGGACTGCAGCCTACCAGGCTCCTCCATCCATGGGATTTTCTAGGCAAGAGTACTGGAGTGGCTTGCTATTGCCTTCTCCGAAGTAGAGATTAGTTCATGCCTAAAAGAAATAGTATGCATCATTTCTTAATAATATGTATTATTTCTAAAAGAACTTACTCAGTATGCTTCATGTTTAAAATACTAGTTTTCTGAAAAAAAAAAAAAAAATCAAGCTTAGTGGAACTGTAGCTTAGAGGGAGACAGAGAGTAAACTTGGAGAAGTAGATGGGAGTACTAACTTGAATCAAACAAAGCTGCAAATAACCTGAGAATTGGAAGTATTCCTCAGAGAATCTTGATGGTACATTCAAGGACTTGTAAGTGAAAGAGGAAAGCATTTAAAACCAAAAGTTTCTGGCATGACTGTTGCAAAGACTTAAGCAGGCTTATTCCCAAACCTGATGTTATTGGCCTTCATGTTTGACCAAAAAAATAAACATAAGTTTAGAAAACAGGCTCCACAATGAAGCCACGTTTCAGCAAAGTTGATGAGTCCATTTAAATGTGGCTATTGAATATACTCTTGACAAATGAAAGATAATATTCAGTACATGAAAAAAAAAAAAAAGGTCTGAATGGATGCAGAATTTTCCTAAGAGTTGGTTTATACCTACAGAAAAGACTAACAGTCAAATCTTTCAGAAACTGAAATCTCTCTAAAACAAAGAAGTGAGTCTTAAATGACTCTTGAGCTACAGACTGAAGTGAAATGATCAAGTACCAGGCAGGCAAAATTAGGAAAAGAGAAAAAAAAAGTGAGAGAATGTATGTAACGTCACCTCTCAATATAGTTAAATTGTGATTAAACTATAATATGAAAACAGTACTGTATTCATTTCGAGTTCCTTTCCATTCTCTTCGATCTTTAGTAGGAATTTATTTTGAAAAATTTTTTTACAACTTGTTCATAGGTTTTAGGGAGTCACTGTGGCCGGAAGTTATAGGGGCCAAATAAATTCTCATTCTTGATGCCAGATAAACCTGTAAACTGAAAGGATAGGTATAAATGCAGTAAATGAGAAATAGATACAGAAGTGGTAGGTGATCACTTCTTACATGTTGTTCATTTGTTAATCAGATAGGATAATATATGTCAATCAACAGTACTGTGAATATATTTTTGATTGTTCTCTTAATTTTATCTTTACTATCAATTTTTTAAAATACATTTTCATTGCTCTTGAGACACATCTGTGCCAACCATAGTGTTGGTCACATAGTAAGTCTTCAACAAATCTTGTGGAATGAATAAATGAGTGGTACAAATGAGTTGCAATTTTGTGTCAATTACACATCAGTCAACAGCATACTCACTTTCACTGGAACTGTGAAAGTTCTAATAATAGGTTAATAATAATAGGCTAATAATATTTCAAATTCTACATATCCAAAATGAATTCTAATTTTTTAACCATAATATGATCCTCTTGTAGCCCTTCCCATCTCAGTCATCAACAACTTTATCCTTCCAGTTCCTCTACCTTCAGAAAATATATTTCTGGATTCAATCCTTTTCACTACCTCCACTGTTACCACCTTAGTCCAAGTCTCCATCATCTCTCACTCAAATTTTTGCCACGGCTTCCTAGTTGGCTTTTGCTTTCAGTCTATGCCATCTACACTTGGCATAGCCCTCAAGAGTGGTCTTCAAAAACTCCAAGTCAGATCATGACTCTTCTCTCTTCTAAGCCATCATTGGCCGCCTCACAATGGCCTTCTATTCTGTAAATGACTTACTCCTGGGCTAGAAGACTAAATGGCATTATCAAATTTCCACTGAGGGAAGTTAAGATGAGAGAAATGCAAAAAGGCAGGGTGCTCTGTAACTCGACTGAGCTTGATATAACTATATATTGGTTGAAATAGAAAATTGTGCTTTGTTAACTTGGGTTTCTTTTCTCTTTCTGCTCAGTCTATTTTCTACTACTCTCACGCTGCTTACTCCTTTAAAGACACACTGGCTTGTGCATCATGCTTTATCCATGCCAGTTTATTTCCAACCCAAGCCTTTAAGTTTTCTGTTTCCTTTCATCTGCAAACATCCTCCCTACGAATATCCACACGGCTCCTTCTCTCGTTTCTTTCAGAACTTGACTCAAATGCTACATTTTTAGTGAGGGTTTCTCTTAACTATTTAAGCTTTGCTCATTTCTAGTATTCCTTAACCTACGTTATTACTGCTTTTATTTTTTTCTATTTTAGTTGTCACCATCTGTCATAATGTCATTGCATATATGTATATATACACATATACGTATATATATATGTAAATATGTGAAAGTGAAAGTCACTCAGTCATTTCTGATTCTTTGCAACCCCATCGACTATACAGTCCACGGAATTCTCCAGGCCAGATTACTTGAGTGGTAGCCAAGGCTACCTACTCTAGTATCCTTGTCTGGAGAATTTCAAGGACAGAGGAACCTGGCAGGCTACAGTTCATAGGATCACAGAGTCAGACACAACTGAGCAACTACCAAACACACACATATATAACTTAAGTATTTCAATGTGTGTCCCTCTGTCCCTCCCCCATAAAAATAAATTACATATGGTCAGGGATGTTTGTTGATTTCGTTAATTACTATAGCCCCAGAACCTAGAACAATGCGTATCACATACAGGGGCTCAGACTCATAAATAGTTGTCAGATGAATGAATGAACATCAAGAAAGTGTTATCACTCATTCCACTGCTACATATAAGGCAATGACAATCCCTTTGGTTCACTTCAGCAAGGCTGCTACCTCTTCCCAAGGAAGCACTTAAGAATTCCAGTTCAGTTCAGTTCAGTCGCTCAGTCATGTCTTGTGTCCCTCTGTCCCTCCCCCATAAAAATAAATTACATATGGTCAGGGATGTTTGTTGATTTCGTTAATTGCTATAGCCCCAGAACCTAGAACAATGCGTATCACATACAGGGGCTCAGACTCATAAATAGTTGTCAGATGAATGAATGAACATCAAGAAAGTGTTATCACTCATTCCACTGCTACATATAAGGCAATGACAATCCCTTTGGTTCACTTCAGCAAGGCTGCTACCTCTTCCCAAGGAAGCACTTAAGAATTCCAGTTCAGTTCAGTTCAGTCGCTCAGTCATGTCCGACTCTTTGCGACCCCATGAATCGCAGCACGCCAGGCCTCCCTGTCCATCACCAGCTCCTGGAGTTCACTCAGACTCACGTCCATCGAGTCAGTGATGCCATCCAGCCATCTCATCCTCGGTCGTCCCCTTCTCCTCCTGCCCCCAGTCCCTCCAGACTGACTCACAATTTCCTTTTCTTTAGCATTTCCTTCTGTCTCCTTACTCTTTCTATTTTTCCCTCCTCTTTCTTATCTTTCTCCTAATAAAATAACTTGTTTAAATTACATCCAATGTAATCTCTTCCTTGTAGCCATGTGGGCTACAAGGAATGTAACCTGTATATTCCAATTTCCTTTATTGTCAACAACTTAAAATGCAAATATACACACTCACATGCTTTCTTAAATTTAGTGAAGAGGAAAAAAAGATAAGAATGGATTGCAGTTCAGACTTTTACAGTTTTCTCATGACCTTAAATAATTTGTGAACTCAAATTCCACCAATACTTGGTTATACTTCAGTAATTATTATATGACAAAGATGTATAATAACATTTAATTGTGAATATTTGAGAATAATCAAATTAGGCCAAAGACCATTGGTGTGCTGTAGGCTCAGCTTCTGTTAAACTGTAGGTGAGATAGTTTGCCGTGGATATTAGATACTATGCTGTGTTTGAATTCAAGTCCTGGAACCACTTATCTTACAGTTGGGTCATTTAGCAAATCAGTAATTTTCTCAAATAAGAACTTCTCTTATATTCTCCTTAGTAATCAACTGCTATGCTGAGAATAAAGCATATGATAAGAGCATTTTCAGTCCATATATTCCCCCAATGAAAGCAAACAACAATTTATGCTAATATCACTGTGGTTTTATATTTATGAATTATAACATGAAGCAATGAATATTTAGACTTCCTGTTACTCATTTCCCTTTTTCCATCAGAATTATAAAGGAGTTGTAAGGCAATTAAGAGTGTTGCATGGAGGTACAGCACTGGAATTTTAAAACAGTTTACAGGCATTTTTGAATAGTAATATACTGTAATATGCCTTTTAAATCCTACATGTACTTTACGATCTTTCATGGAAAATTGCCAAGTTAACATGATAAGGTAAAGCCCTGCTTTCCTTAGGGAATAATTTTAGGAAAATAAGCTTAGCTTGATTTTCATGGAAAAAAATCTAAATAGTGGTATGGCTGTTTAAATTTTGTCACATTTCTTTTTGTGGGTGTCTTGAAGTAAATGAACAGGCTTATGTAAACATTATGATTTGGCTTCTCTTCAACATTAGAAAGAAGCAGTGTGCAACTAGTGACGTACATGGGCTTTACGTCAAGAGATTTTTGCCATTTTTCAAGCCAGATATAGCTTTTGTATCAACAAATGAAACACAGGTCTTCAGTGTTAGCCTTAGGGAGAAAAATCCTATAATACTTCAATGAACTCTTTGCATTTTAGGTTTGTTGACCAGAGTATTATATATATCTAATGCTACCAAATATTAATTTTATCATGTATCCAAGTTAATTAATCAATTGTTATCTATAGTACTCATGGAGGGCAAACTTGTTCCTATTAGGGACCTGCTGATATAGATGTTTATAAGTGAGAATTCATATAAATATGTAAGCAGCTTATTCTGCCTTCCTGTGAAATAGCAGTTATGTTGCATGTATATGTTGAGTAAACCAAAGTCTAAGAATAATTTACATTTAGAATTTTGAATACTATCACAACTAGACAGCAACTAAAAGATGAAAAATATTTTATTCTTATGTTGCAGTTAGAAATCATTCTTTCATCAAAGATGTGATTTTAATTTTCTGATAGGCTTCTGCCTAAATGTGCTAATCTTGTCTCAACTTTATAATTCCTTGGTCTTTCAGTGCTTTATCTTGCACTATGTATGTCTTTTATTTCTGTTTACTGAGGCACTTTCAGTTACCTTTGAGGCACACCAGGAGCCTTTCTGTAGACTCTTGAATTGCTCTCTCTGTCAATTATCTCAAGTTTTTCATGCAAGAAAGGACCACTGTCAATTGAACAGCTTGTTTCTAGGGTGAGCTGCTAACATGAGTGGATTTAAGAGTTTATTTTTGTGCATTCATACCCAAACTCTTAAGCAATGATGTCAGCATTACCCTAAGATAAAAAAAGAAAAGGACAGGTGAAAAATCTGGATAGAGTTTATTCCAAGAGATATTTAGACATTCCTTAAAAAAAAAGAAAAAAAAGTAGTTTTGCTTTTAGAAGCCAACAAAGTGGAATGCCAAAATCAATCTCAAAGCACTAAAACTAAGGGTTTTTAGGCCAGGCATTACTTGTAATGAGATAAAAACCCCCAAGTCATGTAAAACAACCATTAAAAGGAAATATATTTAGCTAGAAAAATAGGAAAAACCTCTAATGTTCTCTGTAAGGTAGACCAGATGCCTGTTCCTACATGTTCTTTTTATTTATCTCTAGAGAAAATGCTGCAGTTAGTGCTAAAATATTTGAGCGTGAATCAGTTTAGTCACTCAGTCGTGTCCGAATCTTTGCGACCCCATGAATCGCAGCACGCCAGGCCTCCCTGTCCATCACCAACTCCCAGAGTTCACTCAGACTCACATCCACCGAGTCAGTGATGCCATCCAGCCATCTCATTCTCGGTCATCCCCTTTTCCTCCTGCCCCCAATCCCTCCCAGCATCAGTCTTTTCCAATAAGTCAACTTTTCCCATGAGGTGGCCAAAGTACTGGAGTTTCAGCTTTAGCATCACTCCTTCCAAAGAAATCCCAGGGCTGATCTCCTTCAGAATGGACTGGTTGGATCTCCTTGCAGTCCAAGGAACTCTCAAGAGTCTTCTCCAACACCACAGTTCAAAAGCATCAACTCTTCGGCGCTCAGCCTTCTTCACAGTCCAACTCTCACATCCATACACCATAGGAAAAACCATAGCCTTGACTAGACGGACCTTAGTCAGCAAAGTAATGTTTCTGGTTTGAATATGCTGTCTAGGTTGGTCATAACTTTTCTTCCAAGGACTAAGTGTCTTTTAATTTCATGCCTGCAGTCACCATCTGCAGTGATTTGGAGCCCTCAAAAAATAAGTCTGACATGGTTTCCACTGTTTCCCCATCTATTTCCCATGGACTAGATGCCATGATCTTCGTTTTCTGAATGTTGAGCTTTAAGCCAACTTTTTCACTCTCCGCTTTCACTTTCATCGAGAGGCTTTTTAGTTTCACTTTCAGCCATAACGGTGGTGTCATCTGCATATCTGAGGTTTCTCCTGGCAATCTTGATTCCAACTTGTGCTTCTTCCAGTCCAGCATTTCTCATGATGTACTCTGCATAGAAATTAAATAAGCAGGGTGACAGTATACAGCCTTGATGTACTCCTTTTCCTATTTGGAACCAGTCTGTTGCTCCATGTTCAGTTCTAACTGTTGCTTCCTGACCTGCATACAGATTTCTCAAGAGGCAAGTCAGGTGGTCTGGTATTCTCGTCTCTTGAAGAACTTTCCACAGTTTATTGTGATCCACACAGTCAAAGGCTTTGGCATACTCAATAAAGCAGAAATAGACGTTTTTCTGGAACTCTCTTGCCTTTTCCATGATCCAGCAGATGTTGGCTATTTGATCTCTGGTTCCTCTGCCTCTTCTAAAACCAGCTTGAACTGGTTCAAGGTTCACGTATTGCTAAAGCCTGGCTTGGAGAATTTTGAGCATTACTCTACTAGCATGTGAGATGAGTGCAATTGTGTGGTAGTTTGAGCATTCTTTTGCATTGCCTTTCTTTGGAATTGGAATGAAAACTGACCTTTTTCAGTCCTGTGGCCACTGCTGAGTTTTCCCAATTTGCTGGCATATTGAGTTCAGCACTTTCACAGCATCATCTTTCAGGATTTGAAATAGCTCCACTGGAATTCCATCCCCTCCACTAGCTTTGTTCGTAGCGATGCTTTCCAAGGCCCACTTGACTTCACATTCCAGGATGTCTGGCTCTAGATAAGTGATCACACCATTGTTATTATCTGGGTCATAAAGATCTTTTTTGTACAGCTCTTCTGTGTATTCTTACCACCTCATCTTAATATCTTCTGCTTCTGTCAGTCCAGACCATTTCTGTCCTTTATTGAGCCCATCTTTGCATGAAATGTTCCCTTGGTATCTCTAATTTTCTTGAAGAGATCTCTAGTCTTTCCCATTCTGTTCTTGTCCTCTATTTCTTTGCATTGATCACTGAAGAAGGCTTTCTTATCTCTTCTTGCTATTCTTTGGAACTCTGCATTCAGATGCTTATATCTTTCCTTTTCTCCTTTGCTTTTAGCCTCTCTTCTTTTCACAGCTATTTGTAAGGCCTCCCCAGACAGCCATTTTGCTTTTTTGCATTTCTTTTCCATGGGGATGGTCTTGATCCCTGTCTCCTGTACAATGTCACGAACCTCATTCCATAGTTCATCAGGCACTGTATCTATCAGATCAAGCCCTTAAATCTATTTCTCACTTCCACTGTATAATCATAAGGGATTTTGAGTGTGAATGAGAATGACTATTTCACACCAAATATTCCCAACCAGTCTGTCATCTGGCAAACAGCTGTGAAGCCTTCTTGACATCTTGCTTTTTGACAGCAACAATCTCTCATCACCTTTCAGTCCCAAATTGTCTCATCACCTGCCACTGGCCTTTCTGGCAAACCACAGCCAGTGCCTCTGCGATATCACTGTGCCTACTTGAAGTGCAACACTTCAAGCTGTCCTGTTGTTTAGATGGGAGATATGTTAACTAAAATGAAATTCTAGAGGTACTGTCCACACATTGTCAGTAGAGATGAGAATCCAAACTGAAAATAAAGGAACAAGGGGACATAATAAGAATCTTCCCTATCCCAAGGGCTTAAAGACATATGTTCCTCAATATGATAAGCATACATTTAACTTGTAAAAAATATGGTTTTTAATATAATGAACCTAATCTTTTGGGTTAAATAAAGAATAGCAAGTAAAACCAAGAAATTTCAAATGATGTATTTTGAATTTAACCAAATCCGTTTTATACTAATGAATATTAACCAAGTATAGGTGAAAAGTAAATTGCTATTTAATGCTTTTCCCATAGGAAGGGATAATCAATCAGTAAATAAAAGTCTTGAACATAATAATACATTATGCTGCTGTGTTTAGTCACTCAGTCATTTCCAACTCTTTGCAACCCTATGGACTATAGCCCATCAGGCTCCTCTGTCCATGGGGATTCTCCAGGCAAGAATACTGGAGTGTGTTGCCATGCCCTCCTTCAGGGTATCTTCCCCACCCAGGGATCAAACCTAGGTCTCCCACATTGCAGGCTGATTCTTTACTGTCTGAGCCACCAGGGAAGCATGCTGGTTAATGACAAAAAATATAAATCATGACCTTAGGTGGTGGTCATGACATGCATTTTTTCCTCCTCATTTCTGAAGTTATTCATGCTTCATAATTCATGGATGGATCACCTATGTGTAAATAGTGGCATCAGTATGAGGACACTACACATGTGTATTTTGAAGACTTTCATCTTCTTTCATCTTTCCTAACTAGTAATGGTCTTTATCCAACTAGCTCTAAAATTCACATCTCAATTGGTTGTTCAATTTAGTGAAAAATGACTAAAGAATTATCCTCATAACTTTTTAAAAAATCTAATAGCCTTTACGGTCAAAAGATAGACCCATTAAAAATTACGTTTGAGTAATATAAAAAAATTGTTACTATAGTGGGAAATATTTCAAATAAAATTAGACATGGTATAAATGAGAGAATTGTTTGCATCCAATATTTATCTTGCAAGCACAAATCCCAAGCAGTAAAAGCTTATTTACAAGTCAACTTTCTCATTTTACTTGGGAAAAAAAAAAAAACAACTGAAGATTATACAGGAAACCTCACAAGAACAGCTTCTGTCCAATTCAAGAAGAGTGAGATAATTTGCAATTTCTAACTAAATTTTAAAATTAGCCATTTACAGGTATATATTAACCATAAATATCAACAAATTACCCCCTCCCAAAATGTTTATTCTATGAAACTCTATTGTGTGCATGTGTTATGAACCAAACATGCTGCTTCCAATGTGTATTTAGAGCACAATCAAACAGGTAACTAGATGACTTATGTATTGATATAAACATGTGGTATATGTGTGCCACAGTGTAAATTAAAATGCTGGAAATGTTTTCTGATTTTTCTCAAATTAAACAAAGTCAAACATAAAACCTTCACTTTAATCTCACATTTATTTCAAAGATTCTACAAACACTCAAGGACACACACAGAAATCCAACCCAGACCTCTTGACCTGAGCTTGAAATCTTGCAATAACCAAGAGGACTGGAATATGTGTGTGGATTTGTGCATACATGTACAAATGTGTGTGCATGTATGTGTGTGTATTTGTTACTGTCTTTCCTCTTTCCTTTTCTGTCCCTGCCAACTCATTAAGCTACTGGAGAGGCTGGCTGGGAGGGAAAAGGCACGTCCTACTTCAAAGGTGCATTTGTAATCCACTGTCACTGCTCTCTGGGATGTCAACTTCAAATATTGGTCTTTTATCCCTGGGGGTGCCTTTGAAGGCTATTGACAACTTTCCCATTGAGTACTAACATCCTGCAATTCTCTGAAGCAAGCAATGCCCTCCACAGCCACCTCTTCCCATCCGTCTTCTACTCTGTCGGTATGACCCAGTGTGGACCCTTACCTGGATTTGTTTGGTCTTGCCTGCCATCCTCTTTGAGCTGGTTCATTAGCCAAAGCTCACCCCGACCACCTCCACATATCCTGTAACCCGGGGCCTGCCTGAACTGAAAGTTCTGTTCAAATGTTACCCAAAAAAGCAGGCACTAGTCACTATGGGATCCATAGGGTCAGTTTCCAAAGCACCCACATGTCACTATAGGGACCCATGGTGAGTTCCTCAAAGCTTCCTTTCACTGTGACCTTCAAAGCATCTTCTGACACAGTCTTAAATAGACTTGGATTAGAGTATAACAACCATCCATGTCTTTTTTTCCACTTTGTGTTAGGCAGATAATTATTCTCGAGAAGCGGTATTTAAACACTCTTGAAAATTTTAGCATATTCTAGTACATCTATATAGAATGTACATATATATATATATACACTTATCAGCAATATCAGCAATGCTTCAGTTTCCCTGAGCATGTGGATAGTGGATATAGTCGATTTTAATCATCATTAGATAGATAAATACTGCAATTCACACACACACACCCCACATCACACACCACACCAAACATTCCATACCCCACACAAATACATCACCCACACACTATGTTTAAACACTATGTCAACTAAAGATATTTTATCCTAACGGCTTGTTGAACATTGTATATTATTTATGTCACATAACAAGTTTTGACTGCAAATTTTGAAATACCTGCTTTGTTCATGTTAAAAAGAATAAATGAAACAGAAGCTTACACTTGCACAATGCAGTCTCCTTTTTTCCCTTCCTGCCCTAACCACTCCCAACTATACACATCAATGAAGAAAAGACAAAGAAACATAAATCAATTAAGAATGAGTGTTATGTGGAAACTAGACAGCTTCCTCCCAAGTCTGAAGTCATTTTGAGTTAATTAAACACAGGCTATTTCTAACGCAAAGGGGACATCTTTAGTCTTTAAAAATATGAATTCTGACTTTTTTTTCTGCTTCCACATTTCTGTTGCCCATTTCCTCACTAGAAGCTAAAATTGTTAGGTTGATCAAAGGATAGAAACACTTGGAAAAAGGACCAAGGGCAATTGCTCCTAAGATGTTGCCGTCTTCCCTGGAAGTTTCCAGTTTGCTGAGACAGTCTTACTGAAGCATGAAGGACACACACAGACCCATGGTATCTTTTATTCTGTTTGTCTTTCCACTCTCATTTTCCAGCCTGTTTCATGCAGCAGCTATTCAAACGTTTTTTGGATACTTTCATTAGCTATGGCGTCCAAAAGTTTGGTTAAAATAGTAAGCGAGCTGACCAAGCAACATTCTGGCTTATTTTTGTTTTATTGGGCACACCAGTCATTTAGTGCCCCTCCCCCACTTTATTCTCCTAGCCCCAGAACACAGCCTTCTCTGGATGGGTATCTGGCTGTCTGGCCAGTGACCACTTTATTGCAGGCCACACATCTGCGTCCTCGGAATCTGAGACCTCGCCTTTATGTCAGGGCATCAGGGATTGTTCTGCCAAAACTCTAAGAGCCGTTTATTTCTTCTCTGTTCTTTCCTGTCTCCTCTTTTTCTTCTTTCTTTAATCCCCAAGAACAATATGAGCTGCACCTATAGCTGACGCTACTAGAATACTAGAGTTGATCTCAAGTGGATTTTTAACTCATCTTCTAGTCCCGTTACTGACTGATCCTGTGAGTTTAGAAAAGTCATTTAAATTTTCTCCTGGAAGCTTATCTACAGAATCAACCCTATTAAAGGACTCTGTGAGGAGCAAGGATGCTATATGTATTGTTATTGCTATTAGGTCAGAGGGCCCCTAATCTATGGCTGACTTGGATAAAAGGGCATAAGCTGAAGGAATTCAATTAACTAGTTTGAACTATCTCTTAGCTAAATTGCTCTTTTCTCTCTTGAAAGCAGCAGTTGGTATCATTACAGTGGGCTTTTTAAAGGAAAAGGAAGAACAATGATCTTTTGAAGGCTCCACCCACATTAAAGAAACAGCTACAAAACTATGATATCTGTAACAGTGCTGGGTTAATATTTTAATCTCTAAATCAACATTTTAGAACTCTTTACTCTCGATAAAGATTATACATGCATATCTGCACAAGTTTAGAATTTAAGAGCATCTCATCTGTGCTCACAACCTGGAAAATATTATCATATTTAAGGCCCACATGGAAAGGAACTATTAGGACCTACCAGTGACAGTTTATACACAAAAGTCAACCCCTTTTCAAATGTCATTTCCATTAGTATCTTATATCAGAATTACAAGTGAAATGAACACACTGTAACCTGGTATTTTAAAAGGTTATGTTGAAGGAGTAGAGAGGCTTAAATTAATTTTCCCTGCTCTTATCCAGTAGGCCTTTACCTCAATAGGATTTCCTATAATTCTATCTTAATTCATGTCTCTGTAGATGAACCAAACAGACCACAACACAGGAGAGCCTGCCAAAGTGGCTCCCTGCCAGAAGTCCTTTCTAGCCTTTAAGAAGGACTTCAGCTTAATAATTGTACAGCAAGCCAAATCAATCAAGAAAGCAGAGAGCAGACGCATATCTTATTATGTTTTGCAAAGATCTATTTGTTTAGCCATGTGCAAACATTGCCCTAAAATGGTCAGAAGGTTAGCACGTTAATCATTTGCTAGATCTATTCAATCCTTAACATTAATGTCAAGAATAAATCATTTCAAGGAATTTTTCTACATAAGTAATATTAGTATGATATTTGGAAGGAGCTGCACTGCTGATTTTGTTTCTAGAAACTTGATATAGACAGAGCAGAAGAAAATCCTTCATATTTAGAAGGTCAAACAAAACTTATACATTTGAGATTATAAAGTAGCCAAATATAGTGAAAGTATTTTCTAGCAATACCAGTTAGATGAAACATAAATGTTAAATGAAGACTAAAAGTCTACCTTGCCACCTGAGCTTAAGCAGTGGTCTAAATTATTGCAAGTATAATACACAGGCTCAATAAGTATGCCTTCATCAACTGCTTTACTTGAATTATTCTTGTGGCAATTTTTCCTTTCCTTACAGATTGGCTGCTGTTAAGAGGCTGGAAAAGAATGTATTATTTATTGTAAGGCCAATGTAGGATCACATTGGGTAAAAATATATTAGATGTTCACTAGTCAGACATCTATCACAGTAAATATTGTTCCATATCACTTAGGAAGCTTGAGTCTAACTTTCAGCTTGATGGTGATAAGAGATCTTCCTGATCCAGGGATCAAACCCATATCTCCCACATCGCAGGGAGATTCTTTACCAGCTAAGCCACTAGGGAAGCCCAAGAATACTGGAGTGGGTAGGCTATCCCTTCTCCAGCAGATCTTCCTGACCCAGGAATTGAACTGGAGTCTCCTACATTGCAGTTGGATTCTTTACCAGTTGAGCTACTAGGTAATCCCAGTAAACTGAGGATATTAAATTTGCTTAAGTTTATTTGAGTCAAGCAGAATCCAATCTAACAGAAAGGAACACCAAGGAGTTGTATAATATGAAAGACTTTTATAGCTAGAAGGGAGTGGGAACAAGGAAGTTATATAAGCTAAAAAACTCAGGTTGGTTATCACAAGGTCACTTTCCTTTATGGGATGGCAGGGGTCTGCCATCAGATGACCTAACTGGTACTGACCAGGAGATTCCTCTTTGATTGGTCTAACATTCCACTTTCAGGATGGCTAGCGCTATAATTGATAAGTCTTGGATTTGTGATGTGGAACTTAGCATAAGTGACTCCTTTTGACGCCTGTTGTCTTGTTTTTAATAATGAGATTTAACATTATTGAATTTAGAATTTTTGAATCACTAATATGATTCATATTATTGAATTCAATCATATTGAATCACTAATATGATTTTGACCATAAAAACCAAGGCTGAAAATATCCAAATCAGACTAGAATTTTATATCAACCAATGAATAAAAAGGGTGACTGAGTAAACAATTATTTTTACTTGTCTGCATAAGATTTAGAAAATGTAAAATATCTTATTGATATTTGAAGGTTAGCATTCGCTCTAGATGTGTCCATACAGACTTTTGTCAGGGTTTGAATGGATAAACATAATGAAAAATGTTTATTCTTTCCTTGTATCCAGAAATTATACTAAAGCAGAAATGGGTCTTCTTATTTTTAGACAGACCCTTAGGAAGTCATACACTCACTGCACTCAAATACTTAAAGAAAAAAAAATAATACTTTGTGTATTGTGAGAGATTTTTAAAATGTAAGACATAATGCTGTAATCTGTCTTTAAACCAAGGGAGGGGGCAGAAAATGAATTCATCAGCTTTTGACATTGTCCTCAGTGAAATGCCTTCTATTCTTGATCTACAGATTCCCTATAGAAATTCTCTCAACTTCTCAAGAACTTCCCTATAAATAAAAATTTCTCCAGATTCACCTGCACCGTGTTTCTATTACTTAAAATAACACAGTCCCTGGAAATTCTGTGCTGAGTTTAATGTCTGGGGAAATCCTCAGTCCCTATCTTTTTACTCAAACATTGGCAGGTGACACTTCATCCTAAAATAATTAAAAATTTAAAACTTATTCAAAGCAATTTCCTTGAATATCTCCCTGGAGCCCTTTAAGTTTCTTCATCTTTATGCATAATATTCTTTCTATATTTATGTATCTATTATTTAATCCACTCATCTATCCATCCATTTATCTATTGTTTCATGTGTCTAATACTTGTATATCTTTTTTGTTTGAGTCTAAATATCATTGAGGAATCTCGAGAGCCTCTTGAACTGCAAGGAGATCCAACCAGTCCATCCTAAAGGAAATCAGTCCTGAATATTCATTGGAAGGACTGATAACAATTCCTAATTTGCTGCAACTCCAATACTTTGGCCACCTGATGCAAAGCACTGACTCATTTGAAAAGACTTTGAGGCTGGGAAAGATTGAAGGAGGGAGGAGAAGAGGACGACAAAGGATGAGATGATTGGATGGCATCACCAGCTCAATGGACATGAGTTTGAGTAAACTCCGGGAGTTGGTGATGGACAGGGAGGCCTGGTGTGCTGCACTCCAAGGGGTTGCAAAGTGTTGGATACGACTGAGTGACTGAACTGAACTGATCCATGTATTTATCTATCTATATACATATTTATTTACATTCAATATGTCAATGATTGGAGAAGGCAATGGCAACCCACTCCAGTACTCTTGCCTGGAAAATCCCATGGATGGAGGAACCTGGCTGGCTGCAGTCCATGGGGTCGCACAGAGTCGGACACGACTGAAGTGACTTAGCAGCATGTCAATGATCTAACCTCAACCATCAGTTTCAGTCTTTGATCCTCTATTTCTACCCCATTTTTACCTCAGAGAAGGTTTATTAAATCATTTTTTAAATGCTGCACACAATTCCTAATTTGCTTTATTTGCACCTCATTGGTTGAATATTTATTCTAAGAATCCTGCCACTTAAATGCAACATATTAAAGTAGTTTTTAAAAATCTATAGATATTGGCATGTTCTCTTCTTCCTTGATGTTATAACTTTCTTAGAAATCTACTAATATTTATCTATTATGTAATTTTTTTAATTTCATTTTGTTTCCTGGGCTTCCTTGGTGGCTCAGATGGTAAAAAAATCTGCCTGAAATGCAGACCAGGGTTCAATCCTAGGGTTGGGAAGATCCCCTGGAGGAGGAAATGACAACCACTCCAGTATCCTTGGCTGGAGAATTACATGGACAGAGAAGCCTGGCAGGCTATATAGTCCATGGGGTTACAAAGAGTCAGACATGATTGAACAACTAAAACTTTCATTTCCTCTTTGTTTTCTAGCTATCTAATAGAACTTGTACTACCCCAGTAATAAACACTACTTTACTTGAAGGTTGGGTCTCTTGATCCTTTTTTTTTTTTTTTTTTTGGCTTTGTGTATCATATAATATAAAACACAGAATTCTGTGAATAGTGAACATTTAGCTCTTGACTAGATTATGTAATTGATGTGTGAAAATTAACTTGGAAAAATTGTCAACACTGGTTAGTGTTGCTGGGGTAACCTGGATTCAAGAAAATTTGGGAAAGAGCTCCAAAAGTGACCCAGGAACAAGTTGATATAGATCTAACTTAATACTGGAGATGTGAAAATTGAATGATAATTGCAGTTTTATAGTTTTGTTTTTTTTTTCCCCCAAATGGAAAAGGTGGTTTTCATGACATAGTGGATCTACAGAATGAGGGAGAGTAAAAGAGCAATGGTGAATTTGTTAAGTTAGCTAGCATGGGAGACTGGTCAAACAGTACCACAATGGATAACTCTGAGAGCTAGTCAAGAGAAATAAAGGTATGGGGCAGGTAACCACATGCCAATATAGTGACTGGGTTCAATGATGGAGTGTAGACTGACAGGAGGCCAGACGGGAGAGGCATATGAGAAGGGCAGGACACAGGGGAGAAGTCAGCAGAGCCTTGGGAGGAATCCAATTATCATTAAGGACAGCTGAGAAAGTGATATACTTTCAGAAGGAGTAAGTGACCAGTAATAAACAAACCAGATTAGAATAGTGATCACAAATAGAGAACAGATTGATATTAGCAAGAAGGTGGTCACGTCTAAGCACATGAAGGAATATTTCAATGGAACAGTAGCATTTTTATCTCATTATTAAAAAAATAATAACATACCTTCCTCTGTCCTTTCTTTTTAATGTGTGACTTCTCACATGAAATAATCTTCTCGAGAGGACCAGTCAATAAAATTGTTTTATATATAAAGTTAGATTATATATGGCATAATATATAAAATATAGCTGGCTGTATATGGCAAAACTTAATATATTTTAGCTCCTTATTCACGATCTGAAAAATCCATGTGTCAGGCAATATGGGTCCTACTTTTAATCTCATCTCCAAATTCTTTCTTAATTTAGAGTATTATCAATATAATGTTCTTCCTTTACTGGTAGCTCAGCTGGTAAAGAATCTGCCTGCAATGCAGGAGACCCAGGTTTGATTCTTGGGTCTGGAAGATCCCCTAGAAAAGGGATAGGCCACTCACTCCAGTATTTTTGGGCTTCCCTTATGCCTCAGCTGGTAGAGAACCCACCTCCAATGCAGGAGACCTGGGTTCAATCCTTGGGATTGGGTTGGGAAGATTCACTAGAGAAGGGAAAGGCTACCCGCTTCAGTATTCTGGCCTGGAGAATTCCATGGACTATATAGTTCATGGAGTCCCAAAAAGTCAGACATGACTGAGTGACTTTCACTTTCACTTCTCACATATGATGTTCAGTGTTCAGCTGAGTTACTGAGGGTTTAAAGAAACCCATTGGGGGGGAAGAAGTGAATTAGCAACAGCAGCAGCAGCAAAGGAAGTAACTAACTTGTTTAATTTTATTGAATCGGAAATCATGTCTAGACCTTGGAATTGATACTGCTTGTTGTTACACTGCAACTGCCTTTCATGGAAACAGTTCTCCGTTTGACTCTATGTTTATCATTTTCTCAACAGGCATTGCTCTGAACTGTGGATTACTACACTAAACCGATCCAACGCTTTCATTCTGTCTTTTTATTTGGTCAGAGTTTTATTTTATTTTATTTTGGTTAATTCCCCCCATGAGGCTCATCTGAGCACAGCAGGAAATCTATCCTGTTTTCTTCTCATCCTCGCTGTGTTTCCTGGGTAGCAAACTCACGAGAAGACCCCCTTTTGCTGCTTTGTAGATCTGATTTTTTCTAGTCACTTAGTGGTAATTAAGCCAATCCTCCTGCCCAAACTCTTGAGTCAAAATGTTATGACAGATTGATTTGTGCTAAGCTGATAATGAGTGCACAGGAATTAGAGTACTGTCACTCTTGCCAATAAAACATGAAAACTTAGTGCACCTATGAGAGATGGAGAAATTGTACTCACTGAGTGGTGATAATTTTGGCTGGAAGAGCCATTTAGAACCATTTATATTTGGAAACCTGTTAAACTTTTTACCTGGCATATTGTATTAGCCAGGATTAGCCAGAGAAACAGAACCTATACAATATGTGTGGGTGTATCATATACGTGTGTGCGTGTGTGTGTGTGTGTGAAGTGTGTTGCTCAAAGAGTCATGTCCGACTCTTTGCAACCCCATGGACTATAGCCTGCCAGGCTTCTCTGTCCGTGAAATTCTTCAGGCAAAAATATTGGACTGGGTTGTCATTCTATTCTCCTAGGGATCTTCCTGACCCAGGGATGGAATCTGGGTCTCCTGCATTGTAGGCAGATTTTTTACCATCTGAGCCACCAGGGAAGCCCCCATAAATATGAGAGAATAAAAGAGACAGAGTGTTTATTTTAAGAGGTTGGCTAATACAATTGTGGGTGTTGGCAAGCTCAAAATCTGCAGAGTAGACTGGCAATCTCGAGCCAGGGAAGAAATGATGCTGCAGTTTGAGTTTGAAAGTAGTTTTGAAAGTAGTCTTCTGGCAGAATTACCTCTTCTTTGAAGGAAGCTGGCCTTTTTCTGTTAAGGCTTTCAGCTGATTGGATGGGGTCTACTCACATCATGAAAAGCAATCTGATTCACTCCAAGTTGTCTTATTTAAATGGTAATCTCATCTAAATAAAAAAATTTAGAATAACATTTGACAAAATATCTGGGTTCAGTTCAGTTCAGTCGCTCAGTCATGTCTGACTCTTTGCGACCCCATGAACTGCAGCACGCCAGGCCTCCCTGTCCATCACCAACTCCTGGACTTCACTCAGACTCACGTCCATCGACTTGGTGATGCCATCTAACCATCTCATCCTCTGTTATCTTCTTCTCTTCCTGCCCTCAATCCCTCCAAGCATCAGTCTTTTCCAATGAGTCAACTCTTTGCATGAGGTGGCCAAAGTACTGGAGTTTCAGCTTTAGCATCATTCCTTCCAAAGAACACCCAGGACTGATCTCCTTTAGAATGGACTGGTTGCATCTCTTTGAAGTCCAAGGGACTCTCAAGAGTCTTCTCCAACACCACAGTTCAGAAGCATCAATTCTTCAGCGCTCAGCTTTCTTCACAGTCCAGCTCTCACATCCATACATGACGACAGGAAAAACCATAGCATTGACTAGACAGAACTTTGTTGGCAAAGTAATATCTCTGCTTTTCAATATGCTATCTAAGTTGGCCATAACTTTCCTTCCAAGGAGTAAATGTCTTTTAATTTCGTGGCTGCAATCACCATCTGCAGTGATTTTGGAGTCCCCCAAAATAAAGTCTGACACTGTTTCTACTGTTTCCCCATCTATTTCCCATGAAGTGATGGGACTGGATGCCATGATCTTTGTTTTCTGAATGTTCAGCTTTAAGCCAACTTTTTCACTCTCCTCTTTCACTTTCATCAAGAGGGCTTTAGTTCCTCTTCACTTTCTGCCATAAGGGTAGTGTCATCTGCATATCTGAAGTTATTGATATTTCTCCCAGCAATCTTGATTCCAGCTTGTGTTTCTTCCAGTCCAGCATTTCTCATGATGTACTCTGCATAGAAGTTAAATAAGCAGGATGACAGTATACAGCCTTGACGTACTCCTTTTCCTATTTAGAACCAGTCTGTTGTTCCATGTCCAGTTCTAACTGTTGCTTCCTGACCTGCATACACATTTCTCAAGAGGCAGGTCAGGTGGTCTGGTATTCCCATCTCTTTCAGAATTTTCCACAGTTTATTGTGATCCACACAGTCAAAGGCTTTGGCATAGTCAATAAAGCAGAAATAGATGTTTTTCTGGAACTCTCTTGCTTTTTCCATGATCCAGCGGATGTTGGCAATTTGACCTCTGGTTCCTCTGCTTTTTCTAAAACCAGTTTGAACATCAGGAAGTTCATGGTTCACGTATTGCTGAAGCCTGGCTTGGAGAATTTTGAGCATTACTTTACTAGCATGTGAGATGAGTGCAATTGTGCAGTAGTTTGAGCATTCTTTGGCATTGCCTTTCTTTGGAATTGGAATGAAAACTGACCTTTTCCAGTCCTGTGGCCACTGCTGAGTTTTCCAAATTTGCTGGCATATTGAGTGCAGCACTTTCACAGCATCATCTTTCAGGATTTGAAAGAGCTCAACTGGAATTCCATCACCTCCACTAGCCTTGTTCATAGTGATGCTTTCTAAGGCCCACTTGACTTCACATTCCAGGATGTCTGCCTCTGGGTGAGTGATCACACCATCGTGATTATCTTGGTCATGAAGGTCTTTTTTGTACAGTTCTTCTGTGTATTCTTGCACTGTAGCCTAGCTTAGCCATTATACCTGATAATACATAAGTGAAAACCATTTTGAAAATATAAAAAGATTATTATTAAGGCAACACATCCTTCAGCTACTTTAACAAGGAACTTGACTCACAAAATAAGACAAAAGAGAAAATAAAAGCACATAGAATTATGGTATTTTTGGAAAGAGGGAGCACTGTTCTTATGATGATACAACTTCACACTCAGAAAGTGCAAAGTCTACTGAATCGGTACCTCCAGTATATAATCGTGGATTCCATTGTGTATGTGTGTGTGTGAAATTTGGAACACAACTCTATTTTTAATTCCTAGTGATCCACAAATCAGAATTTTAGAGTTAAATGTCCAGCAGCCATAAACATGTGCCTTTGAATGTACCCTCGGTGAGAAATCAGTAAAATGTGAGGAAGACTCCAATCAATACCTGGTCTCTAGTTTCTTAGATAATGCCTTAATGCCTTTAATGCTCTCTTTCCCCATTTATGATAACAAAGAAAAAATTGTAGTACTTTTCCTTCAGTCAGTTCACAACGTGATTAAGTCTCCCTTATACAACTTTGGTTTTGTTCTGTTTATTTATTTTAGAACAAAAAAGTATTTTTGGGAAATACTTTATTACTGTACAGGGGCCTTGACAGCTTGGCTGACTAAGTAAAACTGTAGGAGACTTAACTGATACCAAGGATACCAAAATATGAGAAAAAGTATGGGAATTTTCCAGATAATTCATTTGGCTTAACTTTTCAATTTGTAACTGCTTTCAAAAATGAGAGAATAGAGATAGTGTCTCAGAGAAATCCTCAGAAAATATCTATCTTTCAACAAAATCTAACCTTAGCTCTCTGATAGTGGTGGTGGTTTAGTTGCTAAACGTGTCTTAACTCTTGCAACCCCATGGACTGTAGCCCACCAGGCTCCTCTGTTCATAGAATTCTCCAGGCAAGAATACTGGAGTTGACTGCCATTTTCTTCTCCAGAGGATCTGCCCGACCTAGAGATGGTACCTGGGTCTCCTGCACTGCAGGCAGATTCTTTACCCACTGAACTACCAGGGAAGCTTTCTCTGATAGTATTGTAGAAAATCAATCCTGGCTCAAACATGTAATGGCAAAATAAAGTTCTGCCAAAGAAGCAACATCCAGGAAGTCCAGAAAAAAATTAGCACTTTTCAAATAGACTTGCAAGAAATTAGAGAAATAAGGAAAATGGCATTGTTACAGTGTAAATAATGGACGAAAAATGGAGTGCTGAGTCCAGGGATCAGAGTTCTCACCAATTCGACGGCTAAGGAATAGCAGTCAAAACACCAGTTCAGGAATTCAAGTACAGGGGAAAGAGGTAGAAGGGAGAACTCTTCTTACAAACAAGCCATAGGTGTTAACTGGTTTCCAGCAAGGCAAAAGTCAGATTACTAAGATTGAGGAATAAGATCAAACATACCTTTTGGTATGAATGCTAAATCACTTCAACTGTATCTGACTCTTTGTAGACTCTTTTCAGTTGTGTCTGAAACTTTGGACCTTAGCCCGCCAGGTTCCTCTGTTCATGGGATTCTCCAGGCAAGAATACTGGAATGGACTGCCATGCCCTCTTCCAGGGGATCTTCCTGACCCAGGGATTGAACCTGCTTCTCCCATGTCTCCTGCATTGACAGGTGTGTTCTTTACCACTAACTCCACCTGAGAGGCTTTTACCTCTCAGATAACTAACTTAATTGCTCTCTGTATGACTCCTGAAAAAAAAAGAGATATCCCAGAAGATGGTAGCTAACTAAGTCTGGAGAACTGAGTAAATGACTAAGCAATGGACAGACAAGAAACAAGGTGGCAGGGAACGTGGCCAGGACTTAACTATGGTTTTAAGTGTTCAAGATTTAGTCAGGTCTAACGTTGCTTATCAGAGAAGGCAATGGCACCCCACTCTAGTATTCTTGCCTGGAAAATCCATGGACGGAGGAGCCTGGTAGGCTGCAGCCCATGGGGTCGCTAAGAGTCGGACACGACTGAGCAACTTCACTTTCACTTTTCACTTTCATGCTATGGAGAAGGAAATGGCAACCCACTCCACTGTTCTTGCCTCAAGAATCCCAGGGACAGAGGAGCCTGGTGGGCTGCCGTCTATGTGGTCGCACAGAGTCGGACACGACTGAAGGGACTTAGCAGCAGCAGCAGGGTTGCTTATAAAGGTGACTGTAGAAAATCTTGGCTTCAGCACGCTCTTTAAGATTTATTTGGAAAATATTCTAAAGTATAAAATAACACTATTGTAAATACTTTATAAGGGTAGAAATTGATTCTCTTCCCCAGATATATTTGCCTTTCATTTGTTTCTTAAGTCACAGTCCTTTAAGAGATTTTGTTAGCCTAGACAGGAGAATTATTAGTGCAACATATTTTCTCCAAAATAGAAAACAGTGAGTACTTCTTCATTCCAAAGAAAGAAAAGATTATATTTATGAAACTTGGTGGAATGTCTGTAAATCTACCACATCTAATTCTATTTAATGATAGTAAAATTTGATACTATGGATGCTATGTAATACATACAGTCATAAACACCCTCCCACATACATGGTTTCCTAGTTATATCTTTCTGTGCTAGCCACTGGTTATCCTCTTACCAAAAAAAAAAAAAGAAAAGAAAAGAAAAAAAATTAAAAACAAATAAACAAACAACTTGGGAATAATATCTTCACTGCCACAATTTTTCCTATCATTTAAAATTCTATTAATGATAAATAGATCACAATTCATAAAATAACCCAAAATATCAAAACCCATAATAAAGTAAACTTTGGCCATTCAGGAGCAACCCAGAGAACTTTATAAAATCTCAAATTTACAAAGCATATAATTGTCTCTATAAAATATAGACAAGAAATAACAGAGTACAACAAAATCAAGTCAAGATGCAGAAGGTTGGCAGTTCCTATGCAATATATATTGAGCTAATTCCTTTAACTTCTTATAAGAATATCACAGTTTCTCATTCAAATTAATGCCTTGGTAAAATTTATTTAAAATTCTTCCCAGGTGACACAATGATAAAGAATCTGTCAATGCATGAGATGCAAGAGACGCAGGTTTGATTGCTGAGTTGGGAAGATCCCCTGGAGTAGGAAATAGCAACCCACTCCAGTAGTCTTGCCTGGAAAATTCCATAGACAGAGGAGCCTGGCAGGCTACAGTCCATTGACTTGCAAAGAGACAGACACAACTGAGCATGCACCCATGCATGCTCACTAGGGTCTTTGCTATTTAAATGGCAAATAAGGAATGATATAAACTGTTCTAGGGACTTTTAATGGGAATTTTACTTTTTTACAATACTTTCCCTGTTGATGCTACCATTCATTTCTTTTCAAAGCAATTTCCATTGTCTTCATCCAAAAAGTTATTTCTTTAATATGTTAGAAATATATATTTGATGCCTAATTTACTAATATAAATAAAATTTTCATTAAGCAGTTGCATTATAATAATGTTTTTTCACCATGTTGTGAAGTGATAATTCATATCAGAAGGAACCAAAATGATATAAAATCAAAGAGAAATAACTAATAATGTCAATACATAAAAAAATTCTAAAAATGCACATACATTTTTACTATTATGTCTTTTTTCCATCATCAGGTTGTGTTGCAAAAAAAAGTAAATAAAAATCAGATACTGAACAGATGCGAGTTTAAGATTTGTTCTTAACTGCACATGCAGATATCTTAGCAACTGTCTTCTTTCCCTATTCTATTGTGCTTAAGTTTGATAAAAGCCTGGATTAAGTTTAAACCTTACTGTTATTACTATTCCAACTATAGGAATGATAATAATGATATACCATATAACTTAATCAGTATTTACAACAAAATTCCACTGTATCAAGTTGTTGACATGATTTACTATATTGTATTTTTAGCAGTAACTATTCCAGATGATGGCCTGCTTCGAATATTGAATATCAGTAAACAAAAACAAGACCAGGAGCTGACTGTGTTCAGATCATGAACTCCTTATTGTCAAATTCAGACTTAAATTGAAGAAAGTAGGGAAAACCGCTAGACCATTCAGGTATGACCTAAATTAAATCCCTTATGATTATACTGTGGAAGTGAGGAATAGAATTAAGTGCTGAAGAATTGATGCTTTTGAACTGTGGTGTTGGAGAAGACTCTTGAGAGTCCCTTGGACTGCAAGGAGATCCAACCAGTCCATTCTGAAGGAGATCAACCCTGGGATTTCTTTGGAAGGAATGAAGCTAAAGCTGAAACTCCAGTACTTTGACCACCTCATGCGAAGAGTTGACTCATTGGAAAAGACTCTGATGCTGGGAAGGATTGGGGGCAGGAGGAGAAGGGGACGACCGAGGATGAGATGGCTGGATCCATCACGGACTCGATGGACATGAGTCTGAGTGAGCTCCAGGAGTTGATGATGGACCGGGAGGCCTGGCATGCTGCAATTCATGGGGTCTCAAAGAGTCGGACACGACTGAGTGACTGAACTGAACTAAACCTTACAATATTGTTAGTAATCAAACTTGTCCTAATAAATCATTGAGATTGGTCTTCCTTGTGATAATCAAACTTACCATATATAATACTCATGGCAAAGGCTGTTAGCAATTCACCCAGATCTACATTTGTCTCTTCCTCCTACACATATGTCTTAATCATGTTTCTCAAGCTTCCATGAAATAAGGGCATCCATGGGATTAATTCCATTCCAGCCAATGGAATGTCAAGCAAAAATGATATTAACCACTTGTGACCCTAGCCCATTAAAACCTCCCACTAATATTCCTCCATGCTCTTTCCAAGTCTAGCTTTCTGGGTCCAAGATGACAACCAAGATGACTTAGGAAGCTGTATATTGAAGTTGGCAGGGTGTCAGTCAGCCTGGAACCCTGTGTGGAGTCACTGACACTGGCTTTGTTCCCTTTGCCTTTGAGCAAGAGATACCATTCTCCACATTCTGGTCTATTTAAATTCCAGAATTTACCATTATAAAAACAGTGACTTTAAAATATACTTGGTGTTCAAATATATGCTAATAAATTAATATTATTAGTCTCATTGAATATAAGACAAACATATTTTACATGAATGTATGCAAAATAATTGGAGAAGGAAATGGGATCCCACTCCAGTATTCTTGCCTGGAGAATCCCATGGACAGAGGAGGCTGGTGGGCTGCAGTCCATGGGGGTCATAAAGAGTTAGACATGACTAAGTGACTAACAGAGACATGTAAAATAATAGAGATATTTTTCTGTAAAGAATTCTTGAAATAGCTTCTTTAACTTCGGACTACTTGAATCCCATGCAAGTGTATCACACAAAACAAAAAGAATTGGAAATTTAGTTTCCACTAAATTCTTTCTTTCTTTTTTAATATAAATTTATTTATTTTAACTGGAGGCTAATTACTTTACAATATTGTATTGGTTTTGCCATACGTTGACATGTGACTTGAGGTAAATGGTTCTCTAGGCATAGCTGGGACATACCTCCTCCTTGCCTTTGTCTTCAAGGCTCTGTGGATGCGAAGTGAGATTGAGGCAACAATAGAGACCCTTAAGACCTCCCTGGTGGTCCAATGGTTAAAAACTCTGTCTTCCAATGCAAGGGGTGCAGGTTCAATCCCTGGTTGGGGAACTAAGATCCTGCATACCTTGGGGTATGGCCAGGAAAGAAGAAAGAAGAAGAATAGAGACTATTGCTTCAGTTGTATTCCTGAGGGAGTAAAACACTTCTTCAGCATTCTCAGTTGCCTTCTAACAAAGATGATTCATAAATTACCCAGCATTGACCTTTTGTTGAAAATGTAGCTAATGGCCTTGGGTTATATATGTGCATGTGTGTGTGTGTGTGTGTGTGTGTGTGTGTGTGTGTGTGCGCGCGCGCGGGCGCATGTGTGTGTGTGTGCATGATGGTTGCACATTCTATATACTCAGTTGCTCACTTGTGTCTGACTCTCTGAGACTCCATTAGCCTGCCAGGCTTCTCTGTCTGTGGGATTCTCCAGGTGGAAATACTGGAGTGAGCATTTCTCTACACAAATATAAAGACACAGACACAACACACCCAGGCTTAACCTTTCTTTTCTACTCTTTTTGGGACCTATGACACAGACATTTTTAGATCAACCTCGCTAGTCAACCCACATTCATGTAACCCCTCTAAAATATTGATTTTGTAAGAACCACTGGAGACCTTCATATTAACTTCTCAGTTCAGTTCACTTCAGTCGCTCAATTGTGTCCAACTCTTTGTGACCCCATGGACTGCAGCACGCCAAGCCTCCCTGTCCATCACCAATTCCAGGAGCTTACTCAAACTCATGTCCTTTGAGTCGGTGATGCCATCCAACCAGCTCATCCTCTGTCATCTCCTTCTCCTCTCACCTTCAATGTTTCCTAGCATCAGGGTCTTTTCCGATGAGTCAGTTCTTCACATCAGGTAACCAAAGTGTTGGAGTTTCAGCATCAGTCCTTCCAATGAATATTTAGGACTGATTTCCTTTAGGATGGACTGGTTGGATCTCCTTGCAGTCCAAGGGACTTTCAAGAGTCTTCTCCAACACCACAGTTCAAAAGCATCAATTAACTTCTACTTAAAGCCTAAGGAAATAAAACCCAATGTGTTGCTGCAAAAACACAATAAAGATCCCAGTCTCATGACTAATTCAATGCTCTTTCCAAGTCACTGTAAAATTTTCATGCACTCCTGCCCTTTTGACTTATCTATTCAGCTGAATTTAGTAGTTAACTAACTTGAACAATGATAATCAGAAGACTGTCAAATATAACTAGAGATGACTAGTAAGTTGGGTGAGCAAGACTGACCTACTTTAATGCAGAGATTCAAAATATAAACCTAATTCAGTTGCCATCAAGTGCTTAATGTTAAATATAAGTATACAAATATATATATATATATATAAATCCATACACCTATGGACACCTTATCTTCGACAAAGGAGGCAAGAATATACAATGGAGAAAAGACAATCTCTTTAACAAGTGGTGCTGGGAAAACTGGTCAACCACTTGTAGAAGAATGAAACTAGATCACTCTCTAACACCATACACAAAAATAAGCTCAAAATGGATTAAAGATCTAAACGTAAGATCAGAAACTATAAAACTCCTAGAGGAGAACATAAGCAAAGCACTCTCCGATATAAATCACAGCAGGATCCTCTATGATCCACCTCCCAGAATACTGGAAATAAAAGCAAAAATAAGCAAATGGGATCTAATTAAAATTAAAAGCTTCTGCACAACAAAGGAAACTATAAACAAGATGAAAAGACAGCCTTTGGAATGGGAGAAAATAATAGCAAATGAAGCAACTGACAAACAACTAATCTCAAAAATATACAAGCAACATATACAGCTCAATTCCAGAAAAATAAATGACCCAATCAAAAAATAGGCCTAAGAACTAAACAGACATTTCTCCAAAGAAGACATACAGATGGCTAACAAACACATGAAAAGATGCTCAACATCACTCATTATCATAGAAATGCAAATCAAGACCACAGTGAGATACCATTTCACACAAGTCAGAATGGCTGAGATCCAAATGTCTATAAGTAATAAATGCTGGAGAGGGTGTGGAGAAAAGGGAACCCTCTTACCCTGTTGGTGGGAATGCAAGCTAGTAGCCACTATGGAGAACAGTGTGGAGATTCCTTAAAAAACTGGAAATAGAACTGCCTTATGACCCAGCAATCCCACTGCTGGGGATACACACTGAGGAAACCAGAATTGAAAGAGACACGTGTACCCCAATGTTCATTGCAGCACTGTTTACAATAGCCAGGATATGGAAACAACCTAGATGTCCATTAGCAGATGAATGGATAAGAAAGCTGTGGTACCTATACACAATGGAGTATTACTCAGCCATTAAAAAGAATACATTTGAATCCATTCTAATGAGGTGGATGAAACTAGAGCCGATTATACAGAGCGAAGTAAGCCAGAAAGAAAAACACCAATACAGTATACTAACACATATATATGGAATTGAGAAAGATGGTAATGATAACCCTGTATGCGAGACAGCAAAAGAGACACAGATGTAAAGAACAGACTTTTGGACTCTGTGGGAGAGGGAGAGGGTGGGATGATTTGGGAGAATGGCATTGAAACACGTATACTATCATGTAAGAAATGAATCGCCAGTCCAGGATCGATGCAGGATACAAGATGCTTGGGGCTGGTGCACTGGGATGATCCAGAGAGATGATATGGGGAGGGAGGTGGGAGGGGGGTTCAGGATCGGGAACTCATGTACACCCGTGGTGGATTCATGTCAATGTATGGCAAAACTAATACAGTAATGTAAAGTAAAATTTAAAAAAATAATTAAAAAAATATTTTTGAGATTAGTTGTTTGTCAGTTGCTTCATTTGCTATTGTTTTCTCCCATTCGAGGTGGGAGGGGGATTTGGGATTGGGAGCTAATATACACCCATGGTGGATTCATGTCAATGTATGGCAAAACCAATATGGTATTGTAAAGTAAAATAAAGTAAAAATAAAATTTAAAAAAAATAAAGTATATCTAGAGGCAAAAAAAAAATAATAATAAATTAATTAAATATTTATATATACACACATATAGGCTTCCCTGGTGGTCCAAATATTTAAAATCTGTCTGAAATGCAGGCCACCCAGGTTTGATCCCTGGGTCTGGAAGATCCCCTGGAGAAAGGAATGCCAATCCATTGCAGTAGTCTTAATTATGCCTGGAAAATCCCACAGGCATAGGAGCCTGGCAGGCTAAAGTTCATGGGGTCACAAAGAGTTAGACATGACTGAGTGATTAACGCAATAACTTAACTATCAAAAAATATATCAGAGATACAGAAAACACACACACACATACACACACTGGTTTACTTATAATCCTAATTGCACAGAGTAAATCTCATCATGTTTCTTACTGATTTATAACTTCAATACTCAGGTCAAAGGGAAAAAAAAAAAAAGCCCCAGGTATGAAAAGATGAGATCTGTTTTTATCCAAGTCTTTCTGGCAAGAAGTTCTTGCTTTTAATAACACGACTACCTGAAACCATAGAAGGAGACAGGAACTTCCTCCCTTGTTTTTTTTTTTTTTTTTTTTTTCCCCAAATTATCCACTAATCTTTTAATTAAACATGAATGATGGAGAAATGGCAAGTGAGCAGGAGAGGCTGAGGAACACAGCTTCTTTATGTATTTGTGCAACCCTAGTCATTCTGCACATCTCTCTGAGATTTGTATTAATTACATGGAATCTAATCCATTCTACTAAAACTGATATTGTCAGCCACCATGGTTGGTTCCAGTTCATAGCATTTGTAGACAGAGATTGGTAAAATATATAACCTAGAATAGAAACTTTTAGGAGGGCTTCACATAGTAGAGGATGCTAAAATTTTAGAAGATGGTTTCATATAAATTTGGACTTTAAATAATAAAATATCTTTGATTTTTCTGGAAGTCTCTCAATCATATATTTAATTTAATGTGTATGCATGCTCAGTCACTTCAGTCGTGTCTGACTGTCTGCAACACTATGGACTGTAGCCCGCCAGGCTCCTCTGTCCGTGGGATTCTCCAGGCAAGAATACTGGAGTGGATTGCCATGCCCTCCTCCAGGGAATCTTCCCAACTCAGAAATTGCACCCGTGCCTGTTGCATCTCCTACACTGCTGCTGAGCCACCAGGGAAATCCATCTGACTTAATATTCCCTCTCAATTCAGTAAGGTGCTTTTTATTTTAGTCATAAAAGTATAGTTTTGGCAAAAATGTATGGAAATACTAAGGCATATACAATACCAACAAGTATATTTTTAAGACAAGGAATTAAAGAAAAAACAGTACATATCCCACTCTATATAACAGTGACAGAGACTGCTTAGTGAGTGCTTACTACGTATGAGGGACTGTGCTAAACATTCTTCATAAGTTATTGAAGTGATTCTATGTAATTATATTGCAGTTTTACTTTTGAGGACAAAAGCCTCAAGAATAAGTCACTCACCCACATTTAAATATCTCCTGTGTTTCTGATACTCATAATCCATGAATTCTAAATCATTCACTCTTTCTTTCACAATTTCTTCCACCTCTCCTGTGCTCCCCAGGCCAACTGATATTTCAAGGGATTCTATTTCATTCATTCATTCAACAAACATTATGTTTACACATGCTTGGCACTCTTTTTAGGTGCTTGATTCATATCAGTGAGCACAAGAAACATACCCTTTGTCTTCATCAAGCGCCATTCATTTCCTAATATTGGATCTCAATTCCCTTACTTTGCTCTCGCTTTGTCATAGAAGTCTGGCACAATTCCCACCCTGGCTAAATCTAACTCTTTTGTCTGTTCTCACACTTGTCAAACACATATGTTAAAACCCACGGCCATGCCACCTGACTTCACTATTAATTGCTAACCAAGAACAACAAATGGGCTGCTATCAATAACCACAAATACCAAAGTTACCTTCTCTCCTGCTTTTTTTCACTTCCCTAGATAATTTTCAACCTTTTCCTTACCTCCTCCCCCTACCTACTAATATCTATTTTACTGAATGACCTTGGTTCCTGTGTTACAGAGAAAATAGTAAAGATCAGAAGGAAATTGTACAAACTTCCGCCATGAAAACTATCACTGTACCTGTATCTGTATTTGTCCCAATTTGCCTCTCTTTCCAATTTGTATTTGTCCCACTTGGCTCTCCTTCCTGCCACTGTGAAAGAATCCTTCTATGCTTCTATCCAAAGAGAACGCTTCCCAGGTGTCAATGTGCTTAGTTGCTCAGCTGTGAACAACTCTTTGTGACTCTTCGGGCTGTAGCCACCAGGCTCCTTTGTCCATGGGATTTTTCAGGCAAGAATACTGGGTTGTCATTTCCTTTTCCAGAGGATCTTTCAGACCCAGCAGTCAAACCCATGTCTCCTGCATCTCTGGCATTGCAGGCGGATTCTTTACTGCTGAGCCACCAGCGAGAATCTACCTGCCAAATGGGAGATGCAAGAGACAGAGGTCTGATCACTGTATCAGGAAGATTCCCCTGGAGAAGGAAATGGCAGCACACTCTATTTCCAGGCAGTGCCTTGAAAATGCCATGGACAGAGGAGCCTGGTAGGCTATAGCCCAAAGGCAGAGTCTGACACAGCTGAGCAACTGAGCACCCCATTCAAAGAGAAGCTCCTCTCATTTGATTCCAATAATTCTCTTCTAGCATCTGTCCTCATTTACTCATGTATAACCAACTTATTTCTTTTTTAAAGAACTTCTATAAATATACAGCTATATTAGCTCACAGCAAAAAAAAAAAAAAAA
>SJYT01054630.1:176691-191506 GCA_006410635.1 Cephalophus harveyi | reverse complement strand
GAGATGGTGATGAACAGGGAGGCCTGGCGTGCTGCGATTCATGGGGTTGCAAAGAGTCGGACACGACTGAGTGACTGGACTGAACTGAACTGAACTGATTGTGTATATGTACCATAGCTTTCTTATACATTCATCTGCTGATGGACATCTAGGTTGCTTCCATGTCCTGGCTATTGTAAACAGTGCTGTGATGAACATTGGGGTACACGTGTCTCTTTCAATTCTGGTTTCCTTGGTGTGTATGCCCAGCAGTGGGATTGCTGGGTCGTATGGCAATTCTATTTCCAGTTTTTTAACGAATCTCCACACTGTTCTCTGTAGTGGTGTACTAGTTTGTAGCAATCTTTAAAGTATTTCATGTGATATAAATATACCTAGTTAGGCTTTCTTTTGATTTGTGTTTACATGAAATACCTTTTTTCATCATCTCTCAGTGTGTGTATCTCTAGATCTGAAGTGAGTCTTGTGTAGTGGTCTTGTTTCTGTATCCATTCAGCCACTCTGTGTCTTTCAGTTGGAGTGCTTAGTCCACTTATATTTAACTTAATTATTGATATGTATGTTCTTACTGTCATTTTATTAGCAGTTTTGTATTTGTTGTTGTAGGTTTTCTCCCTTTCTCCCCCCCCACACCTGCCCCCTGCCACCTTTGTTCTCCTGTGATTTGATGAGTTATATTTTGTGTTACGTTTGGGATTCCTTTTCTCTCTTGTGTATATCTGTTATAGATTTTCGGAGAAGGCAATGGCACCCCACTCCAGTACTCTTGCCTGGAAAATCCCATGGATGGAGGAGCTTGGTAGGCTGCAGTCCATAGGGTCGCTAAGAGTCGGATACGACTGAGCGACTTCACTTTCACTTTTCACTTTGATGCATTGGAGAAGGAAATGGCAACCCACTCCAGTGTTCTTGCCTGGAGAATCCCAGGGATGGGGGAGCCTGGTGGACTGCCGTCTATGGGGTCGCACAGAGTCGGACACGACTGAAGTGACTTAGCATAGCATAGCATTATAGATTTTGGTTTGTGGTCACAGTGATGTTTTTGTGTTTAGCAGTCTATGCAAAACATAAAAGCCCAAACGTCCCTACATGAGAAAGCAAATACTTTTAAGTCCAGGAAGTGCAGAGTCCCATGCATGATAAACCGAAGGAGGAACTCACAGAAACATACATTAGTCAAATTGACAAAAATTAAAGACAATGAGAAAGTACTAAAAGCAACAAGGGAAAAAAATGCACATAACATACAAGGGAATCTCTGTAAGGTTATCCCCTGATTTTTAGGAGAAACTCTGCAGGCTAGAAGAGAATGACACAATATATTCAAGGTGATTAAATGATAAAAACTACCTTCAAGAATACTGTACCCAGCAAGGGTCTCCTTGAGATTTAATGGAGAGATCAAAAGTTTACAATCAAGCAAAAGCTGAAAGAGTTCAGCACTACCAAATCAGCTTTACAACAATTGTTAAAGGAACCTTCTTTAGGTGAAAAAAGAAAACCGTAATTGAAAACAAGAATGTTATTAAACAAAAAGGTCACTGGTAAAGGCAAACAGACAGTAAAGGTAGGAAGTCATCCACACACACAAAACTAGTAGGGAGGTTTAAAGATAAAAGTAGAAAAGTTATTTACACCCACAATAAGCTGCTGTTGTTTCATCGATCAGTTTTGTCCAACCCTTTTGTGACACCATGGACTATAGCCCACTAAGCTCCTCTCTCTCTGGGATTTCCCAGGCAAGAATACTGGAGTGGAGTGACATTTCCTTCTCCAGGGGATCTTCCCCAGGAATCAAACCTGTGTCTCCTGCATTGACAGTCAGCCTTTACCACTGAGCCACCAGGGAAGCCCAAAATAAGCTGTTAAGGGATACACAAAATAATTAGATACAAAACATAGTATGAAAAATAGTCATTGTGAAGAGATACACAAAATAATTAGATATAAAACATAGTATCAAAAATAGTCATAGTGAAGGGAGGAGAGTGCAAACACATGTTTATAAAAAATGCATTTGAGATCAGCAACTTAAAACAGTTGTATAGATTGCTGTGCAAAACTTGTCGTAATCAGAAAAACCCCAAATCTAAAATCACGTGTACTTTAAATGGTACTACTAATATCTAAATTTAGTTTTATATGTGGATATTAACTTTGGACAAATTAAATGTTGTTACCTCTTAATTTTTCTTCAGTGATATGTAGTTTTCATTTCGTTGCACTGGAAGCCCTTTTAAAATTTGTTAAAATATATTTGATAGAAATATTTTTTCTATCAAGTTTAATTTTTAACCAGTATATAGAGATATATAACATTTACACACACACACACACACACACACACACACACAGAGTCCCTCTCTGCATAAAGGGGAAGCCCTTTTCCTGGCCAGAAGCCCTGAGGTCTGCCTCCCAGCCGTGCATGACAGAGCGGGTCCCTTCTCCCCCTCCAGCAGCGGTCTCCCTCTGTGCCCCTGACCAGCACAAACCGTATCCCCTTGAGTTAGCTGCTTAATTTCCTTAATCCTCAACTCCTTGTCGGTTAAGTGGGCTCTCACATGCATCCCACCTTCTGGACTTACAGGGAGGAGCAAGAAGCAACAAGACTTGCCATGTGCACATAGGGTGAACGCTTGGCAAACAACTTTCTCTATTATCAAAGCAGGGAACCTGGGCAGAGAGAGGGAAGGTGTCTATCTCACAGTTGGTTTTTATTTTTGAAGGGGATGGGAGTGGGGAAGAGTGGGTGGTTGTAACCGTGTTGAGTTTCAGCATCTTCTAGACCAGTTTCGTTTCATGTGGAGAGGATTGGAAGTGTTAAGTCTGGACTCCATTTGGGGGTCAGGTCGAAAGGATAAATAAAATGAACCTGGAGCAAAATCATTTATTTGGGGAATAGAACTTTTTCTGACAATTGCCAGCTATGAACAGAGAAAGATAGGTGTGCTCAGGGGTCAGGTGGGAATATATGAACAAAAGCTTATGAAGATTATGAACTAAAGCTGAGGTTCTTACAGTCTAGCATTTACCAGAATCGCCTGCAGGCCTTGCTTAAACAGACTGTGGGGTCCAACCCTAAAATTTCTGAACTGGGTCCCAGATGGAGGGCTTGAGAATTTGCATTTTGAACCGGCTCCCAGGTGACGCTGATGCTGGGCCAGAGAATCAAGAATGGAGCTGCTGGTTTTCCACAGTAGCTTTTATTATTATTCATTTATTTGGCCGTGCCTTCCGGCATGTGGGATCTTAGTTCCTCCACCATGGATCGAACCTGTGCCTTCTCCATTGAAAGCACAGAGTCTTAACTACTGGACCACCAGGAAGTCCCAGAGTAGCTTTAAAGGGGGGAAGAAAATTAATTGTTAAGTACCTACTATGTGCCAGGAGGTTCACAGGCATCATTTAATCTCATGAGCTCAACACCCGTAAGAAGTGAGAGTTATCACCCAAGTTTTCAGATAGAGAAATTGGAACTCAGGGAGCTGAGGAACTTGCCCAAAGCCACCTGATGAGGAGAGCAGGACACAGTCCTGATTCAGAGCTGTCAGCTCCAAAGCCTGCATCCTTTCCAAATGTGCCATGCTCTCAGCTTCTCTTTGCAAGGAAAGTCAGGAGGGCTCAGTAGAGTTGCTCAGTCATGTCCAATTCTTTGCAACCCCATGAATCGCAGCACGCCAGCCCTCCCTGTCAATCACCAATTCCCGGAGTTTACTCAAACTCATGTCCATCAAGTCGGTGATGCCATCCAGCCATCTTATCCTCTGTTGTCCCCTTCTCCTCCTGCCTCCAATCCTTCCTGGCATCAGAGTCTTTTCCAATGAGTCAACTCTTCGCATGAGGTGGCCAAAGTACTGGAGTTTCAGCTTCAGCATCATTCCTTCCAATGAACACCCAGGACTGATCTCCTTTAGAATGGACTGGTTGGATCTCCTTGCAGTCCAAGGGACTCTCAAGAGTCTTCTCCAACACCACAGTTCAAATGCATCAATTCTTCAGCGCTCAGCCTTCTTCACAGTCCAACTCACACATCCATACATGACCAGTGGAAAAACCATAGCCTTGACTAGACGGACCTTAGTCGGCAAAGTAATATCTCTGCTTTTGAATATAATATCTAAGTTGGTCATAACTTTTCTTCCAAGGAGCAAGCGTCTTTTAATTTCATGGCTGCAGTCACCATCTGCAGTGATTTTGGAGCCCCAAAAAAATAAAGTCTGGCATTGTTTCCACTGTTTCCCCATCTATTTCCCATGTAGTGATGGGACCGGATGCCATGATCTTCGTTTTCTGAATGTTGAGCTTTATGTAAGCATCTTTTAATTTCATGGCTCCAATCCCCATCTGCAGTGATTTTGGAGCCCAAAAAAATAAAGTCTGACACTGTTTCCACAGTTTCCCCATCTATTTCCCATGTAGTGATGGGACCAGATGCCATGATCTTCGTTTTCTGAATGTTGAGCTTTAAGCCAACTTTTTCACTCTCCTCTTTCACTTTCATCAAGAGGCTTTTGAGTTCCTCTTCACTTTCTGCCATAAGGGTGGTGTCATCTGCATATCTGAGGTTATTGATATTTCTTCTGGCAATCTTGATTCTAGCTTGTGCTTCATCCAGCCCAGCGTTTTTCATAATGTACTCTGCATATAAGTTAAATAAGCAGAGTGACAATATACAGCCTTGACGTACTCCTTTTCCTATTTGGAACCAGTCTGTTGTTCCATGTCCAGTTCTAACTGTTGCTTCCTGACCTGCATATAGGTTTCTCAAGAGGCAGGTCAGGTGGTCTGATATTCCCATCTCTTTCAGAATTTTCCACAGTTTATTGTGATCCAGTTACTCATATTCAAATTACTGCTTAAAAGTGAAGGCATTCAATTTCTGTAGCAGAATTAAAACAGAGCAAGATACGACAACACTCAGTGTCTCTAATTAATAAGAAATCCCTATTAATGTCACATGGATGAATTAAAAATCTCTTCAGTTGCTCATTGCAAATATACTTAAGTGCAGTCATTTTTTCCAGTAATTTCTTACATCATGCTATGTTGGTAGATTCATATTATTTGTATAATTTTGATGAAAATGTATCCATTATCTTTGAGCTACAGCTGTATAGGTCAGAACTTATAATAAATGATGTTTGCTCAAACATAGAATCTTTGACTAAGTTGAAGAATGAAGGGGAGCCAACAATTATAGTTGGATTTTGTTTCTATTTACATTTTGATAACTGTTTTCCAGGACATTTAGGAATGAAGTATACCTACCTTGTTAAAATAAAGTTTATTTGAATATTTCACCTTGTTAAAATAAAGTTTATTTGAATATTTCACTTTTAGTTTTTTATTCATTTTTTTTTTTCTTTTAGGAGCTGTGGCCCTGAAGAATCTTGAAATTAAAGAAAATGCCTTGGTATGTTTTGACAATAAACACTTTCTTATGTTAGGTTCCATGAACAGGTTACATTTAGGTTACATGAACAGCTTCCTCATTTGTCATCTTAAATTATTTAAGTTTAAGAAAACTTATTAAAATAATTTTTATAAACTGTGAATTTTGCAAAATGGACTTTCAGTCTCCATAGAAATAGAACCTGACTGTAATTTCCCCCGTTAAAAATATTTCTAAAATTTCTCTCTTCCTGTATGCTTTCATTTTAGATTTTTAAGTTACCTCTCCAGTCATCTTCAGTTTTTTTTTCCTGGTACCATTTTAATCATATATATTTTTTTGCCATAGAATACAGTAGCATTAACAGTGTTGTGCAGCCATCATCAGTATATATTTCTAAACATTTTTATTACACTAAGGAAAGCTTTGTCACCGGTAAGAAATAACGTAATTCCCCATTCCCTTTCCCCATTCACGCTGCTAACTTCTGCTTCTCTTAATTTGCCTATTCCAAGTACCTCATGTGAATGGAATTATGCTGTGTTTGTCATTTTTTATCTAGTTTACTTAGTGTAATTCCTTTAAGGTTCATCCATGTTGTAGCAGTTATCAGGAAATCACTCCTTTTTATGAAGGCTGAATAGTATGTATATACTGCATTTTGGTCACTTATCTGTTGATGTACACTTGGGTTGTTTTTGCCTCTGTCTCTTGTGGATAATGCTGCTGTGAATATTAGTATTCACGTCTGTTCAAATCCTGGGTTTCATTTCCTGTGGGTAAATACTTAGGAGTGAAATTGATGGATTATTTGGTAATTGTGTGTTTAGCCTTTTTAGGACCGCCCATGCTAAGTCTGTAAAGAATTCACCTGCAGTGCAGGAGGCCCAGGTTTGATTCCTGGGTTGGGAAGATTCCCCTGGAGAAGGAAATGGCAATACACTCCAGTACTATTGTTCGGGCAGCTCAGAGACGGAGGAGCCTGCTGGGCTCCAGTCCATTGAGCCGCAGAGTTCGGGCCCGGCTGCGCCATTGAACCGCCACCACCCTGTTCCCAAAGCAGTTAAACCATGTTATGCAGGCGCACCTTGGAGATTTTGTAGGCTTGTTTCCAGCCCACTACAGTGAAGTGAATACTGTCACAATAAAGCAAGTCACAGAAGTGTTTGGTTTCCCAGGGTATTTAAAAATTATGTTTACACTGTGTGTGTATATGCTCAGTTGCTCAGTCATGTGTGTCTCTTTGCAACCTGACGGACTGTAGCCCACCAGGCTCTTTGTCCATGGAATTTTCTAGGCAAGAACACTGGAATGGGTTGCCATTTCCTACTCCAGAGGATCTTCCCAACCCGAAGATCAAACCTGCATCTCTTGCATCTCCTGCATTGGCAGGCAGATTCTTTACCACTGTGACACCTAGTCTAAAAAACCAGTGTACATACATCAATTAACAACTAATGCTGTTGGTAAAGTGGCACTGATAGATTTCCTTGGTGAAGGATTGCCACAAACCTTCAATTTGATTAAAAAAAAAAAAGACAAAAGCCAAAAAAAAAAAAAAAAACCCAAAAAAACCCAGTATCTGGGAAGTGCAACAAAGTAAAGCACAATAAAATGAAGTGTACCTGAATTCCCACCAGCAGTACATGAATTCCAATTTTCCATATCCTTGACAGCATTTACTTTCTGTTTTTTTGGATAGTAACTATCTTAATGAGTATGACAGAGAAGGCAATGGCATCCCACTCCAGTACTCAGCCTGGAAAACCCCTGGACAGAGGAGCCTGACTGAGCGACTTCACTTTCACTTTTCACTTTCATGCATTGGAGAAGGAAATGGCAACCCACTCCAGTACTCTTGCCTGGAGAAACCCAGGGTTGGGGTAGCCTGGTGGGCTGTCATCTGTGGGGTCGCACAGAGTCGGACATGACTGAAGTGACTTAGCAGCAATGAGTATGAAGTGGTAAATCTTACTGGTTTTCCTTAGTACTTCTCTAATGATTAGTGAGGTTGAGCATCTTTACATGTGCTTGTTGGCCATTTTTATATGTTCTTTGGAGAAATGTCCATTGAAAAGCATTGCTGATTTTTTAAAATCATGGTTTTTTTTTTGGGGGGGTGGTATACTTTGGTTCTTTACATGTTTTGGATATTTTCCCTTATCAGAAGATATGATTTGCAAATACTTCCTCACATTTTGTGGGTTGTCTTTTGCTTCTGTTAACTGTGTTGTATACAAACATTTTTTATTAAATTTTGATGAAATTGAATTCATCCTTTTTTAAAATTGTTGCCTGTGCTTTTCATGTGATATCCAAGAAATCACATGATTTTGTTTTCTTCTGAATATTTTATAGTTTTAGTTCTTTAGACCTTTGGTTCATTCCAAGTTAATTTTCATATATGGTATAAGATAAGGGTCAACCACATTCTTTTTGCAAGTGGATATCCAGTTATCCTAGTACCATTTATTGAAAAGGTTGTCTTTTCTCCCATTGAATGAGGAGAAATTTATTTGAGGATATTTTTTGCACTAGTGGTTTAGTTTCCCTTCAAATATACACTGAGAGTGAAATTTCCCACTTTGTTTTCTTTTTCAAACAGTGTAAAAGCTGTAGTGATTCTGGTATGAGTAACTTTGATGGTCAGTATCGCTGTAGAATCTTTTGCTATTTAAGGTGATCAGGCTTTAAATTTTATGGATTTGAAGATATTGCAGTTATGTATTTAGAAACTTAAGTATTGAAGGTAAAGAGAAGGTGTAAGTTAACTTAAATCCTTTAAGTAATTTTGGGAAGAAAAAATTAGTTATGTGTTTTGCAAACTATGTATGTACTAAGATTTTACATATATATTTTTTTGTAGAGTCAACTGGATGTACCATTTAAAATTAAAGTTGGCCATATAGGTAAGCTGTCTTTATTATTTGTATATCCTCCTGTTAGACATGTAACCAGAATAATATGTCTAGTATCTCTATAATGTGACCTTTATAATGTTTCTGAGTATAAATTAAAAGAATCATGTGTTTTCACCTATATAAAACTTTGTTGTGTAACTTAATGTGTATTGTGATCCATATATCCCTTGTTGAATACCTGTGAAATACTTTTAAAAAATATTTATTTTTAGCTGTACTGGGGCTTCATTGTTGCAGGTAGCTTTCCCTAGTTGTAGTGAATGGGAGCTACTCTCGAGTTCTGCTGTGAGGGCTTCTCATTGCTGCAGTTTCTTTTGTTGTGGAGTACAGGCTCTAGGGCATGTGGGCTTCAGTAGTTGTAAGATGGGCTTAATAGTTAGAACTTGTGGGCTCCAGAGTGCAGTGTGGGCTCAGTAGTTTTGGCACACATGCCCAGTTGCCTGGTGGCATGTAGTGTCTTCCTGGACCAGGGATCGAACCAGTGTCCCTTGCATTGCAATGTGGATTCTTAACCCCTGCCACCAGGGAAGCCCCAATACTTGTGAAATTATACGTCTTGTTCAGTGTTGAAATGAGTTGAGATCCAAAGCATTAAAACTAATGGAGAGAATGACTGTCTCAGTTTCTTAAGTTTCTGACCAGTTATCATTGCTGTATTCTGATTGGTCATGGATAAACGGTATAAGGAGTTGGGTCTGGATCCTCCAGGCAGTTTGGTCAGGAACCAATCAAAAACCTGGTTTCCGTTCTGCTAGTTTTCTAGGAAACACTCTGCTAATTTTCTTGTATTACATTTCTAGTTTTTGTAGTTTACACACATTGGTTGAGCAGAATATACTGGCTCAGTATAGTAGTTGAGCAGAAATTGATTCAAATGTGTTTAATAAAGATGTATATGTTTCATTTCTTAAATTATTTCAGTTTATTGTTTTAACTTTATTGTTTAAACTTTTTAAACTTTATTGGTTTACATATTGTGCAAGATGATAGTATTATTATTTGTGACTTACAAGTAGTATTATGCAGATAATTTGTGTAGAAGAATTTATATAATGTTATTGCAATGTATTGGTGTCACTTGGAGAACAAGGTGTTTTGAAAGCTTATTACCTGATGAAAATCTCCACAATTTTGTGCTCTTATAGTTGGTATTAGACCATATGTGAAAGAAACTTTTTTCATTTACATTGCTAGGACTCTAATTCTGTTTCTCTTCTTCCTTTTGCCCCCATAATTTAAACACTACTTAGTATAAATAAAATGGGGAAAATGTCACCCATTACTTTTCCACCTAATATATTTATTTTTGCAAATTTTTATATGGTTTTTTTTACATGTGAACATTTTGACTTGTAATCATGGTGTATGTAGGATTTTATATGTTTTAAAATTATCATTAATAAAGATTCCTCACAATGTGTATAAGAGACAGACAGCTGTATAGGTCAGAACTTATAATAAATGATGTTTGCTCAAACATAGAATCTTTGACTAAGTTGAAGAATGAAGGGGAGCCAACAATTATAGTTGGATTTTGTTTCTATTTACATTTTGATAACTGTTTTCCAGGACATTTAGGAATGAAGTATACCTACCTTGTTAAAATAAAGTTTATTTGAATATTTCACCTTGTTAAAATAAAGTTTATTTGAATATTTCACTTTTAGTTTTTTATTCATTTTTTTTTTTCTTTTAGGAGCTGTGGCCCTGAAGAATCTTGAAATTAAAGAAAATGCCTTGGTATGTTTTGACAATAAACACTTTCTTATGTTAGGTTCCATGAACAGGTTACATTTAGGTTACATGAACAGCTTCCTCATTTGTCATCTTAAATTATTTAAGTTTAAGAAAACTTATTAAAATAATTTTTATAAACTGTGAATTTTGCAAAATGGACTTTCAGTCTCCATAGAAATAGAACCTGACTGTAATTTCCCCCGTTAAAAATATTTCTAAAATTTCTCTCTTCCTGTATGCTTTCATTTTAGATTTTTAAGTTACCTCTCCAGTCATCTTCAGTTTTTTTTTCCTGGTACCATTTTAATCATATATATTTTTTTGCCATAGAATACAGTAGCATTAACAGTGTTGTGCAGCCATCATCAGTATATATTTCTAAACATTTTTATTACACTAAGGAAAGCTTTGTCACCGGTAAGAAATAACGTAATTCCCCATTCCCTTTCCCCATTCACGCTGCTAACTTCTGCTTCTCTTAATTTGCCTATTCCAAGTACCTCATGTGAATGGAATTATGCTGTGTTTGTCATTTTTTATCTAGTTTACTTAGTGTAATTCCTTTAAGGTTCATCCATGTTGTAGCAGTTATCAGGAAATCACTCCTTTTTATGAAGGCTGAATAGTATGTATATACTGCATTTTGGTCACTTATCTGTTGATGTACACTTGGGTTGTTTTTGCCTCTGTCTCTTGTGGATAATGCTGCTGTGAATATTAGTATTCACGTCTGTTCAAATCCTGGGTTTCATTTCCTGTGGGTAAATACTTAGGAGTGAAATTGATGGATTATTTGGTAATTGTGTGTTTAGCCTTTTTAGGACCGCCCATGCTAAGTCTGTAAAGAATTCATCTGCAGTGCAGGAGGCCCAGGTTTGATTCCTGGGTTGGGAAGATTCCCCTGGAGAAGGAAATGGCAATACACTCCAGTACTATTGTTCGGGCAGCTCAGAGACGGAGGAGCCTGCTGGGCTCCAGTCCATTACAGTAAGTTTTCTGAGAAGTGGATTTAATTTAAAAATTTTAATTTTATCATATCTTCACTTAGCACAATACTTGGTTTATAGTAGGAATACAGTCTGCTAAATGAAGTACACATTTCCAAATGAGTGATGTAGTGGTACAACCAGTTTTATAAGAACATATTGTCCCCTTGCCGTTAATGGGGGTTGTTAATCTTACTGATCTTTCAAAGTTTTCCTCATTTAAGATGCAGAATTACCTACATATCAAATATACTTACATACACACTTTCAAAGTAATTGTTTTCATGTGGAAGATTTTTAAAGTACCTTCTTACGTATTTTTTCTGATTTTTCTAAATTTTCTGTAAGAAGCCTGCCCTTCATAAGGAAGGAAAAAATGATTTGGTTTCAAACAAATGCTTAGTGGTACAAATGGTATATTGTTAGTATAGAAATTTAAAATGGTCACTGTCTTCTCTGATTTTAAAACTTAGAAAGCTATTCCTCTTTAGGAAGTCAGGTAGTCTATTTTTCTCTAAATTAGTATGAAGAAATCTTTTTCTTGATTTGGCATTTTTTAAAACATGGGTTTTTGGAGTTTTATAATACAGCATGTCTAAGTATGTATTATTGTTTTTCAGTCGCTAAGTTGTGTCTGACTCTTTGAGACTCCATGGACTGCAGCACAGGCTTCCCTGTTCTTCACTATCTCCTGGAGTTTGCTCAAATTTATGTCCACTGAGTCGTTGATACCATCTATCCATCTCATCCTCTGCCACCCTCTTCTCCTTTTGCCTTCAATCTTTCCCAGCATCAGGGTCTTTTCCAATAAGTTGACTCTTCACATCAGGTAGCCAGAGTATTGGAGCTTTAGCTTCAGCATCAGTCCTTCCAGTGAATATTCAGGATTGATTCCTTTAGGATTTACCGGACCAGGCAGTCCAAGGGACTCTCAAGTCTTCTCCAGCACCATAATTCAAAAGCATCAATTCTTGAGTGCTCAGCCTTCTTTATGGTCCAACTCTTACATCTATACATGACTACTGGAAAAACCATAGCTTAGATTATACGGACCTTTGTTGGTAAAGTGATGTCTTTGGTTTTTAATACACTGTCTAGATTTGTCATAGCTTTCTTTCTAAGGGGTAAATGCAGCAATAATGTATTTAGTAAGTCTTTTCCTTCCCTGATCATGACAACTAATTTTAAATCTAGAGATTCATACTTCCTAAAAAAATTTTTAAATATTAAAAACTACTGTAGAAGTTTTCTACATATACTAAACACATAAAAACATAAAACTAGAATTAATAGTGTAATGAGTCCTTTGCATCATATTCTTTAAGAAATCTAATGCTTTTAAAATACTTTGCTGTTGGGTTGTAGCAAAATATTTTTATTAGTTGAAATGATTTTCTAATATTGCCCAGGTTAGTCTTATTACAAGAATTTTAATGTGATTTCTATGTTTTATCATGTTTATAGAAATTTACCTTAATGCAAATAATATTCCAGACTTATAAGGGTGAGGTTAGTTTTTAAGTATAGTAGTTAACTTCAGGAAGTATTTTTCTTTTTTTTTTGCCTTTCTAGTCTTCTCTTCCTTATTCCACTTTTATCAGTTCTTCACCTTTTGGAGATACTTATTTTCTTGATATATTTCCAAATCTGTTTACCCTCTGGTGTCACATACATTCCTGTTCAGCTTAGACCAAAATGGTCCATTACTTTAGTCCCTTTCTTTTGTTAGTATTAGAGATGTTCTGCAGAAATCTAACCCCTTTCCACTTACTGCTGTTGATGATAATGGAGTAATGGTAGGAGTTCTTTATATAACCATCAACACCTACACTCCTGTACTCTGACTCTTAACTTTTCCTTCTAGTGAAGCTTTCTCTTTGACATGTAAATATGCCATAGCCTCTCTTAAGCATCAAGTCATGTTCCTATCCTTGTCCTCTGGTTAGCTTTTGCTCCTGCATCCTTTGATAGCTAAGCATCTTAGAAGAGTTGTATGTGTACTGCTCAAAATGTCCTTGCCATTAACTTACTTTTTAAATAAAAGCAATAATAAACGATTTACCGGTTGACAAACAGGTAAAAAAAGGCATTAAAAAAAGGAGATTTACCGCAATTCCTGGCAATACTTCCTATGTTTTCATTTCTATTGTCTTTCATCCATACCCTCATCCTCTTTTAAAAAAAAATTTTTTTATTGTAGTGTTCATATAAAATTTGCCTTCTTAATTATTTTTAAGTAGTTCAGTGGTATTAAATACATTTATTGTATTGCATCCACTATCATCATCTCTCCCCATATCTCTTTTCATCTTGTGAAATTGAAACTTTACACTCAATAGACAATAACCCACACATTCTTCCCCCCTTTACCCCCAGACCCAGGCAAAACTGCAATTTTGCTTTTTGTCTGTTTGATTTCGACTCTTCTGAGTAATCACGCAAGTGGAATCATGTAGTATTTGTGTTTTCTTCAGTGGTTTATTTCCCCATATGAAGTATTATGTCTTCATAATGTCAGACAGGACTGAGTGACTTTTACTTTCACTTTATGTCTTCCAGGTTTATCCATATTGTAGCATTTGTCACAGTTTCCTTTTTAAGGCTGAATAAGATTCCATTGTGTGTCTGTGTGTAAAAATTAGTATTTTAGCATCTTTTTGTCTGCTTTTTGACCATTTGCATATCATGGGAAGTCAGATCCCTAGTGTTGATTGGCAATAGCAGTTGGATGTGGGTCTTAACATTTATTACATAGACCTTTTACTTAGTATGTCCATTTTGATATGATGGATTTCCTTGTACCTTCGCATACATAGTCTCAGAATCTGGAGCCTGTCAGTTTTATTGTCTGCAGAATACACATTTGCTTCTTACGAGAGTGGGGAAAAGGATAATTGCTTGATCCTGTGGATTGGAAGAGGAAGGATACCTAGAAATCTAACTACTCAATATACAGACTTTAAGCCAATCCTTATATGATCACCTTCTACCTCCACCTCTTTGCCATTTATATTTTCAGAGGATTCCAGTTCTTGAATCTTCCCAGGGTTCTTTTTTTAACTCATTTTGTATGTTATTGGCATCTCAATTTATGGGCATTTGAGATCAAATTTCTTCTTCTGTCATGTTGTCTAAGGCCATCTGCTTTCCAGCTTCTGAATTTTTTAAGCTTTCTCTTATTCTTCTACACTCTTTTCTTTTGGTCTTGGAGATTTATCCATTTTTCCCCTTTACTTTTGCCTTCATGGGATTTTACTGAGGAAGAGAAAAAGAGATGCAAACTCACGTTTAATCAGAAGTGCCTCCTAGTTATACTTAAATCTAAAATATAAATAGCCATGCTTAAGATTCATCCATTATACCTGTTATCAGATAGAATTTTGAACTCTTCAACAAAATAGTTTTGTTTCTTTTATGACTTGAATCTTGTCTACCTTTCCAGCCTTTTACTGACCCCATCCCTCTCATATCTTCTCTGTTCTTTGTTCCAGCCATAATGGCCTATTTGTAGTTTACTGAATGAACCAACTACTCTGTGATCATATCTTACTTCCTGCATTATTCAATATACTTTTGAGAGTTGTCAGCATTAGGAAGATAGTTCAGGCTATAAGGTATGGATGAGATTCTCTGCAGCAACAGTATAGAATGAGAAGAGAAACATTTCTAGAACTAAGCCCTAAAGAAAGCCAACATTTAAGGATCACGGAGAGGAGGAAAACAGCAAAAAAAAAAAAAAAAAAAAAAAAAAAAAAAAAGAGGGGTTAGAGAAGAATTAT
>SJYT01054630.1:152422-176588 GCA_006410635.1 Cephalophus harveyi | reverse complement strand
CAAGAAAGAGTGGTTAGGTAAGTATTATAGTAGGAAATTTGGAGATTACATTTCGATGGGAAAAGAGTGGTTTGGAAAGTGAAGAATATGTCAGATCCTGCTGATTTATCAGGAAAATTGAGGATTAACCAATAATCATTTTATTTATGACATGGAGGTCCTTGGTCACCTTAGAAATTACTATTTCGATTTAGTGATGATTGCAGAGAGGAAGCTTCAGTTTCTTCATAGTTGTAAAGTGGTTTGCTAAGAGTGAAAAGAGCAGTGGAAGAATTGTTGGACCTTCGAAGAGTACCAAGAGGAATTTTAAGATGGTTACTTTGGAGTGTGAACAAGTTGATTGGAGGAATGTAGTAAGATTGTTGGTTAGTTGAAGTTGGTAATGACTAACTTAAAGTGATTGCAGTCTATTTTGTAGTAATTTTTCTTCTCTGCTACTCACCTGGCAAGGCATACATATGTTTATATAAAAAGTAGAGTTTGGATTTGTGTCGGCTTGGAACTTTATTGACAGAAGAAAAAGGAGAAAAAAGAAAGCAGAAGAGTTTAAAGTGTTGGTGAAATAATGTATTAAGGAATCTGACCTGGGTAAGGAAGTCTGAAAGAGACTAGTTGATAGGGAAAGAAAAATTTAGCATTTAATTGAATGACTAAATTTATAGAGCAGAGGATTTTATTAGGTAGTGGTGGGTTTCAACATTTAAAATAAAAAACTCTCATCTTCAAAGAGTTTTTATTCTACTTCTGTTTATTAATTCTTAAGTCCTGTTCAGTATGTTCGTTCACTCATGCTTCCCTTTGATGCAAGTATGAGAATATCTTCATCAGCTTTTCTTTATCTGAGACTTTCTAGGTCAGCTGAATTAGGAAGTAGTAGGTCATTAGAGGAAAAGATAAATAATAAGTGTATACAGGTGGACTAGGACTAGAAAAAGATCGCTTTCATTGGCATTTTTAAGTGGGGACAAAAGTGTTAGTAATTAGTGGTTATCATCAGCATATTAAAAAAAAATTAGGAACCTCGATTTTTTATTCTTTATATTTTCCTGGAAAGTATTGAAGAAGATTGTTTAATCTCATTTTGAAAAATGAAACAAATGAACATCTTTCATTTTTGCTTAAAAGGGGAGAGCAAGAGAATCTTATATCTTCCTATTTTGTGTTTATTAGAGAAGAAGCATATTCAGCTGTTTTATACTTCTATCCACAGACACCTTATTTTGATAGTACAAATTTTAAGGGAGATTCTTTCTTTGCTACTGTTTCTGACTCTTCTAATATGATCCTGTTATAATTCTTACGTAATAATCTTACTGTTTTTAATGTCCTTATGTACTCAGGTATACCTACAGAAATTATAAAATTTGATGCCAATAAATTCTACATGTTAAGCTTTAGTTTGGACAAGAAAGTAGCTTTTGAAAACTGTGTGCATTTAGTCACCCAGGAGAGTCTTTTGGTATGTAAGATACTTGGAAAGGAAACTTAGTATTCTGATTACAGATTTCTTTCTTTGAGAAGGTAGCATTTCTGTTATTTCAATACAGATACTCGTAGAATGTTTTTTTCATTCATATTAAAAATGAATATTTGCAATTATAGAAAAACAGCATGTGGAGAAACAGGATACTTTCACAGAAAAATTAATTACCCAGATCATAAAAAATCTTCAAGTGAAAATTTCCAACATCCATATTCGCTATGAAGATGATGTAAGTATTTTAATAGGTGATAACTGTTTTTATATTTATTTTGCTATTTATTGACACCTGCTCTGAAGTGGTCAACATATGAGATGCTGGCAGGTGGAGGGATATAGAGCTGAACATGAGATGATCTTTATTTTTTATAATTAGTTGTAATTTGCAGTCCTTAGTGCCTTGATTACACTTTTCTAAAATGTTCAAGCATCAGATAATGAAGGAAAATTTCTTTCTTATAATCACCTTTGGTAGATTTAGCAGTTACATGTTTTTAAAATACTTTATACTGTGTTTACTTCCTGGAAAAAGCAATGGTTTAGGAATCATCAGTTAGACTTAACTAATTGTTTGATTTCAAATAGATCATATATTGTCTATTAAACACATCATTATTGGCTTCCTCACAGCTCTGTTGTGGGGTCAATCTCATTTTTAATAAATTTCTTTTTTGTAGAATGAAAAAGAGTATTTTTTTGTTGAGTTGCTAAGTCATGTTTCTTTGTGATCCCATGGACTGCAGCAACATTATATTGATATATTATTATTGTACCACACTAATATATTGGTACTTTATATGTAGTTAGGAAAAATGTAGAAATAAAAATTATTCCAGAAACTAGGAAAATGTTTTTGAATGTTTGAAATAGCTTACTTAACAGAAAGTGAACTTTTTCTACAATATAAATTTTGTCCATCTACTAAAAATCTGAGTAAAATTTACTCTCCTTCCTCTTTAGGTCACAAATCGAGAAAACCCCCTGTCATTTGGTATTTCCCTTCAGAATCTGAGCATGCAGGTACTTTGTTTTAAAAAAAATTTAACCATATTTAATTTTGTAGTATAGTTTTTTAATTACTAATAACTACTTAATGTATGCCAGAATTAGGAGTAGGTATCTATATAGAATTCATACAGGAAGTGCATAGACTGGATTGAAACTGGGGGTAGGTAGTTTCATATTTAAAAAATAGTTGNTCTGTTTATTAATTCTTAAGTCCTGTTCAGTATGTTCGTTCACTCATGCTTCCCTTTGATGCAAGTATGAGAATATCTTCATCAGCTTTTCTTTATCTGAGACTTTCTAGGTCAGCTGAATTAGGAAGTAGTAGGTCATTAGAGGAAAAGATAAATAATAAGTGTATACAGGTGGACTAGGACTAGAAAAAGATCGCTTTCATTGGCATTTTTAAGTGGGGACAAAAGTGTTAGTAATTAGTGGTTATCATCAGCATATTAAAAAAAAATTAGGAACCTCGATTTTTTATTCTTTATATTTTCCTGGAAAGTATTGAAGAAGATTGTTTAATCTCATTTTGAAAAATGAAACAAATGAACATCTTTCATTTTTGCTTAAAAGGGGAGAGCAAGAGAATCTTATATCTTCCTATTTTGTGTTTATTAGAGAAGAAGCATATTCAGCTGTTTTATACTTCTATCCACAGACACCTTATTTTGATAGTACAAATTTTAAGGGAGATTCTTTCTTTGCTACTGTTTCTGACTCTTCTAATATGATCCTGTTATAATTCTTACGTAATAATCTTACTGTTTTTAATGTCCTTATGTACTCAGGTATACCTACAGAAATTATAAAATTTGATGCCAATAAATTCTACATGTTAAGCTTTAGTTTGGACAAGAAAGTAGCTTTTGAAAACTGTGTGCATTTAGTCACCCAGGAGAGTCTTTTGGTATGTAAGATACTTGGAAAGGAAACTTAGTATTCTGATTACAGATTTCTTTCTTTGAGAAGGTAGCATTTCTGTTATTTCAATACAGATACTCGTAGAATGTTTTTTTCATTCATATTAAAAATGAATATTTGCAATTATAGAAAAACAGCATGTGGAGAAACAGGATACTTTCACAGAAAAATTAATTACCCAGATCATAAAAAATCTTCAAGTGAAAATTTCCAACATCCATATTCGCTATGAAGATGATGTAAGTATTTTAATAGGTGATAACTGTTTTTATATTTATTTTGCTATTTATTGACACCTGCTCTGAAGTGGTCAACATATGAGATGCTGGCAGGTGGAGGGATATAGAGCTGAACATGAGATGATCTTTATTTTTTATAATTAGTTGTAATTTGCAGTCCTTAGTGCCTTGATTACACTTTTCTAAAATGTTCAAGCATCAGATAATGAAGGAAAATTTCTTTCTTATAATCACCTTTGGTAGATTTAGCAGTTACATGTTTTTAAAATACTTTATACTGTGTTTACTTCCTGGAAAAAGCAATGGTTTAGGAATCATCAGTTAGACTTAACTAATTGTTTGATTTCAAATAGATCATATATTGTCTATTAAACACATCATTATTGGCTTCCTCACAGCTCTGTTGTGGGGTCAATCTCATTTTTAATAAATTTCTTTTTTGTAGAATGAAAAAGAGTATTTTTTTGTTGAGTTGCTAAGCCATGTTTCTTTGTGATCCCATGGACTGCAGCAACATTATATTGATATATTATTATTGTACCACACTAATACATTGGTACTTTATATGTAGTTAGGAAAAATGTAGAAATAAAAATTATTCCAGAAACTAGGAAAATGTTTTTGAATGTTTGAAATAGCTTACTTAACAGAAAGTGAACTTTTTCTACAATATAAATTTTGTCCATCTACTAAAAATCTGAGTAAAATTTACTCTCCTTCCTCTTTAGGTCACAAATCGAGAAAACCCCCTGTCATTTGGTATTTCCCTTCAGAATCTGAGCATGCAGGTACTTTGTTTTAAAAAAAATTTAACCATATTTAATTTTGTAGTATAGTTTTTTAATTACTAATAACTACTTAATGTATGCCAGAATTAGGAGTAGGTATCTATATAGAATTCATACAGGAAGTGCATAGACTGGATTGAAACTGGGGGTAGGTAGTTTCATATTTAAAAAATAGTTGATAATCAAATTTAGTTTCATATGTGAGAGACTATTTGCCAATTATGATATTTCATACTTATTTTACTTTAAAAAATCCATTCTGAATTTTAAATGCATAAGTACAGAATAAAAGTAAGTTCATTTCAAAATCTCTGATTAATTGTGGAGAGTATACAGAATCAAATCATTTCATCATCACTATTACTAGTAATCATGGCATACTTTCTTCCTGTTTAGTTTTTTAATTAAGAAACTTTAAAACTGTAGGAGAACATAAGAATCTGTCTCTTATACACATCTAGATGTGTATAAGAGACAGCTCTTATTCTTCTACACCCTTTTCTTTTGGTCTTGGAGATTTATCCATTTTTCCCCTTTACTTTTGCCTTCATGGGGTTTTACTGAGGAAGAGAAAAAGAGATGCAAACTCAGGTTTAATCAGAAGTGCCTCCTAGTTATACTTAAATCTAAAATATAAATAGCCATGCTTAAGATTCATCCATTATACCTGTTATCAGATAGAATTTTGAACTCTTCAACAAAATAGTTTTGTTTCTTTTATGACTTGAATCTTGTCTACCTTTCCAGCCTTTTACTGACCCCATCCCTCTCATATCTTCTCTGTTCTTTGTTCCAGCCATAATGGCCTATTTGTAGTTTACTGAATGAACCAACTACTCTGTGATCATATCTTACTTCCTGCATTATTCAATATACTTTTGAGAGTTGTCAGCATTAGGAAGATAGTTCAGGCTATAAGGTATGGATGAGATTCTCTGCAGCAACAGTATAGAATGAGAAGAGAAACATTTCTAGAACTAAGCCCTAAAGAAAGCCAACATTTAAGGATCACGGAGAGGAGGAAAACATATTCCCTACAAATTTAGAATCAATAATTTCTATTAATGTGTCACTTAGTAGCTTAGGTATCACTTTTGCCATCACATACCTGAAATTGAGGCTCCTACTGTGGAGTCTCTAATTATGGACTTTATTCTCCCAGAGTACTGCGTATTTAACTTCCATAATGGCACTTAACCGGTTTCTAATTTGCTTTCTAGTTTGTTTTTCACCAGGCAATGAGATTGTTAAATATAGAATATTCAGTTAATATTCTTTGACTAAATGTTATATTTTCAAGTACATTTTAATGGAAGATTGGGAAGGATAGATTCTGTTTATCACTCACTCTGCCATTTCACATGCAAGTGACATGTTTTACTGCTTCTTTTTTTCCTTTTCAGACAACTGATCAATACTGGATTCCATGTTTACATGACGAAACTGAGAAACTATTTCGTAAGGTAAAATAAGCAAATATTATGTTTTGTCAGTCCATGGGCTTGACAAAAGATACTTTTAAGACAAGTGATAAAACACAGATAAGGATTTTTGTGAATTGTGTTGACTTAAGTGTGATATGACCAATTATTTGAGACTTCTGAAAAAGCATATGCTAAAGAATCTTCACTGAAAATGAGGCTTATAATAAATTTGATTTATTTTCAGTTAGTCCGATTGGATAACCTTTTTGCCTATTGGAATGTGAAGTCTCAGCTGTTTTATCTTAGTAATTATGATGAATCATTGGTAAGTAAATTTTTTTGGTATGTGCCTATATATCTTTGGTATCATATTTTGCATAGTTTTATTCTTTGTCATTTATCTAACATACTGTAGATAATATGTTAGTCAGTGGTCCTTTTTTTCCTAGGCAAAAATCCATTAACATTTCCAGCAGTAGGTGAATATATATGTTTGTACATAGGCATATATAAACATACCTTTTTGGTATAACTGATATGAAACATTTGTTAGTTATGTGTGCAACATAATGTTTTGATATTTGTATATATTGCAAAATGATCAACACAATAAGTAATGTGTTGATTACTTATGTAATTATGTAATTACCATAACCATATGTAATTATTCAGTTGTTTTTCTTGTGATGAGAACTTGCAAGATTTACTCATAACAACTTTCAAATATGCAACACAGTATTATTAATGATAGTCACCATGCTGTATATTACATCTCCATCAGTTAATAAATAGTTATTTTATAACTGGTTTGGACTTTTTGACTCCCTTTGTCAATTTTTTTCCCATCCTATCAGTACCTCCCTCTACCACTTCCTGCAACCACTAATCTGTTCTCTCTATTTTTTTTTTCTTCTAAATTCCACATAAAAGCGAGATAGTACAGTGTTTGTTTTTCTCTCTTTGAGCTATTTCTGTTAGCGTGATACCCTCAAGGTCCGTTTGTGTTGTCCCAGTGGCAAGATTTCACTCTTTTTTTATGGCTGAGGCACAGTGTGTCTGTGTGTGTGTATATAAAGCATTTTCTTCATTCACTCTTGATGGATATTTATGTTGTTTCCATATCTTGGCTATTATAAATAATGCTGCAGTGAACATGGAGTGCAGATATGCTTTCAAGTTAGTATGTTTATTTTCTTCTCCGAAGTGGAGCTGTTGGGTTATATGATAGTTCTGTTTTTAATTGTTTGTGGTCCTTCCATATTGTCCATAGGATCTGCACCAATTTGCGTCCCACCACCAGAGCAGAAGGGTTTTCTTTTCTCCACATTTTCACCAACATTTATGATTTTTTTGGTTTTTGATAATAACTATTCTAACAAGTGTAAGGTGGTAGTTTATTGTGGTTTTGGTTTACATTTCTCTAATGATTAGGGATGATGAGCATCTTTCCATGTATCTGTTAGCCATCTGTATTTCTATTGTGAAATTTTTAATTGGGTTGTTTGAGCTTTTTTGCTTTTGAGTTATATGGGTTCATTATATATTTCAGTTATTAGCTCCTTATCAGACATAATATTTTCATATATTTTCTTTCACTCATAGGTTCCCTTTTCATGTATTTGATAGTTTTCTTTGCTGTGCAAAAGCTGTTAATTTGATGTAATCAGTTTGTTTATTTTTGCTTTTGTTGCTTTTGCTGTCAAATCTAAAAACTCATTGCTAAAACTGATGTCAGGGAGCTTACCACCTATTTTCTTCTGGAGTTTTTATGGTTTCAAGCCTTAATCCGTTTTGAGTTATTTTCATTTACCATGTAAGGTAGTCAGATTTCATTCTTTCTCAAATAGCTGTCAAGTTTTCTCAAACCGTTTATTGAAGAGAGACTGGCCTTTTCCCATTGTATGTTCTTGACTCCTTGGTCTTAAGCTATAACTGACCATGTATGTTGTTGTTCAGTTGCTAAGTTGTGTCTGACTCTTTGCAACCCCATGTACTGCAGCACGTCAGGCTTTCTTGCCCTTCACTATATATCGCAGACTTTGCTCAAACTCATGTCTGTTGAGTTGGTGATGCCACCCAACCATCTTATCGTCTCTCACTCACTCCTCCTCCTGTGCTCAATCTTTCCCAGCATCAGGATCTTTTCTAATGAGTCAGCTCGTCACATCAGGTGACCAAAGAATCGAAGCTTCAACTTCACCATCAGTCCTTCCAATGAATATTCAGGATTGATTTCCTTTAGGATTGACTGGTTTGATCTCCTTGCTGTCCAAGGGACACTCAGGAGTCTTTTCCAGCACCACAGTTAGAAACCATCAGTTCTTTAGCTCTCAGCCTTCCTTATGGTCCACCTCTCACAACTGTACATTGTGTACAACTGGGAAAACCATAGCTTTGATTATATGGACCTTTGTTGGCAAAGTGAGGTCTCTGCTTTTTAATATGCTGTCTAGATTTGTCATGACTTTTCTTCCAAGGAGCAAGCGTCTTTTAATTTCATGGCTGCAGTCACCCTCTGCAGTGATTTTTAGACCATATATGCATGGGTTTATTTCTGAGTTTTCTGTTTTAGTCTGTTGATCTGTGTGTCTGTTTGTGTGACAGATACTAATACTATTAGCTTTGTAATATAGTTAGATATCAGGGAAGATGGCAACTCCAGCTTTGTTCTTTCTCAGGATTGCTTTGGCTATTTGGGTTCTTTTGTGGTTCCATACGAATTTTAATATTGTTTTTTCTATTTCTGTGAGAAATGCCATTGATATTTTGATGGAGATTGCAACATATCTGCAGATTGCTTTGGGTAATATGAATTTTTTAACAATATTACTTATTCATGAGCATGGAATATCTTTCCATCAGTTAGTGTCCTTTTTATTTTTGTTCCTCAGTGCCTTATCCTTTTCAGAGTACAAGTCTTTTTCCTCCATGGTGAAGTGTATTCTTACATTTTAATGCAATTGTAAATGGAATTGTTATTTTTTCTTTCTGATCGTTTGTTATTAGTGTACAGAAATACCACAGATTTCTGTATATTGATTTTTGTATCCTGCAACTTTAANCTTTTCAGAGTACAAGTCTTTTTCCTCCATGGTGAAGTGTATTCTTACATTTTAATGCAATTGTAAATGGAATTGTTATTTTTTCTTTCTGATCGTTTGTTATTAGTGTACAGAAATACCACAGATTTCTGTATATTGATTTTTGTATCCTGCAACTTTAACTCATTTATTATTAGTTTTAGCAGTTTTTGGTGGAGACTTCAGGGTTTTCTATATATTATTATGTCATCTGCAAATAGTGAAAGTTTTACTTCTTCCTTTCCAACTTGTATGCTTTATTTCTTTTTCTTACCTAATTTCTCTGGCCAGGACTTCTAATACTATGTTAAATAAAAGTGGTGAAAGTGAGCATCTTTGTCTTGTTACTAATCTTAGAAGAGAAGCCTTCAGCTTTTCATCCTTGAGTATGATGATAGTTGTGGGCTTGTCGTCTATGACCTTCATTATATTGAGATATATTACTTTTGTACCCACTTTGTTTTGTCTTAAAGAGATGGTGAATTTTATGACATTTTGTGTATGTGCTTGTATACAAATATATATAAATACATTCCTATCTTAATAATTTCTAGAGCCTTCTTACATAATAGTAGTTTGATGAAATAGTGTTTAGTCACTTTAATATTTTCTTAGCTATACTTTCCTAAGTTTGAGTTATTTTTTAAAATTGCTTTTAAACATTTTTGCATATATTAGTATTAGCACGAATATAAGTAATATCAATTTGACTTTTAATAGAGCAGCCTGAGGAATGGCATTGTTGGTGAAAATATTGTTCCAGAAGGTTATGATTTTGGTAAGTAAATTTCATAAGATAAATGTACAATTAAAGTAATCAGTATAAATTTGAAATGAACATTGGTGATGTCACTGTGGTATTTCATGTTAATTTTCTCATAAAAATAAATGTATTTCTAATATGTTGCATAAAAGCAAAATACTTTGCTGTATCATGTGTGTTGATGATTCTCAAACCTATCAGTTTACCTTTGAGTTATTTCTCCTTTACCCTACTGTCATTTCTGGCTGTTTTATTCAGAGTCTGATGAAGAGACAGGAAGCACATAGTAATTTGAGAAGGGAAAGTATTTATGAAGAATTACTAAATATAAGAGGGGATTAGAGTAACAAGGGATTGGCTAACAAAGTGTAAAGAGAACGCTAAGGAATGCAAGAATAGTATAGTGTTGGCCAAAACGTTGGTTTGAATTTTTCTGTAGCATCTTACGGAAAGATCTGAGTGAACTTTTTGGCCATCTCAATAGCTAGAAGAAAGCCTTTACCCTAGGACTTAGGTGGAGTGCCCAAAGAAGTGCGTCTGTCTCCTTCAACACTGAGATCTAGAACTTGTTGGAGAGGGGATCGCTGTGGGTCACTGACTGGCAGGAAAGTCCCCGATGCCCTATCGGTAAAACTTGTAAATTACCCTGAAGGAACTTTTGGGAAATTGACTCACTAGAAATCTTGTGGAGAGTTGTCTCCAGAAGGCACTCCACTCTAAAACCTCCTGAGCAATGTGTTGAGAGAATTTGCTGGCTCGTGGGTGATGCTGTGTGCTGCAGGAGTCTAGTGCTGAAGATATCTGTTGTGCTGCAGGACCTAGACACTGGAGAAGCCATTATCTTTAAGAGCTGTGTATAGGAGAACCATGGCACAGCAAGAGTCTGCTGAATGAGCACAGTAGTACCACAAAGCAAAACTCCTCCCCGTCTGCAGTATCTCTCCCGTGCCTCTCAGTTCATTTCAGTCGCTCAGTTGTGTCCGACTCTTTGAGACTCCACGAACTGCAGCACGCCAGGCCTCCCTATCCATCATCAACTCTTGGAGTTCATCCAAACTCGTGTCCATTGAGTCGGTGATGCCATCCAGCCATCTCATCCTCCATCTCTTCTCCTCCTGCCCCCAACCCCTCCCAGCATCAGAGTCTTTTCCAATGAGTCAACTCTTTGCATGAGGTGGCTGTCAAAGGCTTTGGCATAGTCACTGAAGCAGGAGTAGATGTTTTTCTGGAACTCTCTTGCTTTTTCCATGATCCAGCAGATGTTGGCAATTTGATCTCTGGTTCCTCTGCCTTTTCTAAAACCAGCTTGAATATCTGGAAGTTCACGGTTCACGTATTGCTAAAGCCTGGCTTGGGGAATTTTGGGCATTAGTTTACTAGCGTGTGAGATGAGTGCAATTGTGCGGTAGTTTGAGCATTCTTTGGCATTGCCTTTCTTTGGGATTGGAATGTAAACTGACCTTTTCCAGTCTTGTGGCCACTGCTGAGGTTTCCAAATTTCTGGCATATTGAGTGCAGCACTTTCACAGCATCATCTTCCGGTATTTAAAATAGCTCAATTGGAATTCCATCACCTCCACTAGCTTTGTTTGTAGTGGTGCTTTTTAAGGCCCAGTTGACTTCACATTCCAGGATGTCTGGCTCTAGGTGAGTGATCACACCATCGTGATTATCTGGGTCCTCTACTGACAACCATTAATGTTATGCTGACTGGTAAAGAAAAAAATACTTAAAGGATTGGCTAACAAAAAGTAAAGCAAACTGTAAAGACTGAGCCTGGAAGTCTAGGATTCAGAGCAGGTAGGGAAGGGTAATCTGGAGGTTATAGCAATAAATCGATAAATGACACACTGGAGGGGAAAGGATGAATGAAAGATTTCTTTTTGTTTTTTGTTTTGTTTTTTTTATATAATAGGAAAGATAGTAGCTTGTTAATAGCTTGCTAATAGGCTAAGATTGGGATGATCCTTAGAACATGGAAAGTAAGACAATGAAGGGTGATTATTTATGTGTTGATGTGGGTGAAAGAAGGTAGAATTGTGGTTTGCCACAGAGAGGAGCATGGTCCGTTTGTTTATATGATAGATTTCAGTTTTAAGAGAGAAGTCTTGTTAATAGCTTGCTAATAGGCTAAGATTGGGATGATCCTTAGAACATGGAAAGTAAGAGAATGAAGGGTGATTATTTATGTGTTGATGTGGGTGAAAGAAGGTAGAATTGTGGTTTGCCACAGAGAGGAGCATGGTCCGTTTGTTTATATGATAGATTTCAGTTTTAAGAGAGAAGTCCTGATGTTGGGTGAACAAATAAATATGGTGATTGGAGTTAATGGGATTTATTTTTTCTTCTGAACTCTTTTTTTTTTTAAAAAATTAAGGCATTAGAGGTTTTTGGAGGGAGGAGGGACTATGAGATCTCCATGTAGGAGACCGAGAGAATGCTGGCGAGAGCAGTGTTAGCAAAGTGTGGTTCAGATTAGCAGCATTAGTATCACTTGGAAGCATGTTAGAAATATAAATTCTTGGGCCCATCCCAGACATGCTTAATCAGAGCCTCTGAGAGTGAGGCTCAGCAATCTGTCTTCAACAAGCTGTCCTGGTGATTCTGAGGAGTGCTCCAGTTTGAGAACCACTAGGCCAGAGTAGGGCTTGGCTAACTTTCTTTTTGCAAAGGGCCATGTAGTAGACATACATTTTACAGGTCATAAATATATAGTTTGTCACATGTTTTTCTGTTTCTTTTAAACAATACTTTAAAAGTGTAAAAATTATTTTTAGCTCACTTGCTAAAACAGGCTGTGGTATGGATTTGGCATATCCTTGGACTGAAAGATGTTGTGTGATCAGTCAGCCACATTAAGTGTCTACTTGAGATTTATGACATTAATGTGAGACCAATCACTTTGATTTTGTTTTTTTCCCAATCACACAATGAATGGTAGTTCCCTTAAGACTTGAAGGTTTGGTATTGGATTACTAGACGTGGTGTTAGTAGAACTGGATGTTTGAAACTGAATTTATTGAGAGGTTGAGGATACTGGAATGATTAAGTCTAGTGGGTGAGGTGAGCGCAAAAGAATTTAAGGAACTGAGAGACTATAGTACTGGAACAATCACTTGTATATTGAAATCACTCAGAAATTCCAGTTGTCAGGAGCCAGTCTGAGAAAGATGGGACAGAGTGTAGCCCAGGAATGGATTATTACAACCAGAGAGGGTATAGTGGGTGGTATAGTTTTCTATGTAACAAATTAAAGCTGGGGGAGAAGAATAATTTTACTTTTCAAATACTGATACTGTTGCTCTAACATATACTTTTTGAAGCTTTCTCTTTTAATATCCTTCTACTTAGGTGCATGTAAATTTTTCTCATTTGTAACTATATAGTATTCTGTTGTATAGATGTGAAAGTGAAAGTGAAGTCACTCAGTCGTGTCTTACTCTTTGCGGCCCCATGGATGGTGGCCTACCAGGCTCCCCGGTCCGTGGAATTTTCCAGGCAAGAGTACTGGAGTGGGTTGCCATTTCCTTCTCCTGGGGATCTTCCCAACCCAGGGATTGAACCCGGGTCTTCTGCATTGCAGGCAGATGCTTTACCATCTGAGCCATCAGTTGTATAGAGGTACCATGGCAAATTTATCTGGTGTCCTATTGATAAATATCTTTTTGTTAAATTCAAATTAAAAGTATTTTTGAATTCAGTGCTGTGCTTTAGGGATGGTTAAAACAAGAGGAATATATTATTTTTATATACACATTAACTTATAATTTAGTAGTTGATCTTTTTCTAGATTCTGCTATTACTAGTGCCCCTCTGCATTATTCTTATACTTTTTGATGCTAAATGTAAAGGATTAAGAGAAATCTTAAATTATGGAATGAGCCAAGAAGGTTATCCTGGATAAACTCTCATCTTCTCTCTTTTCATTTTTCAAGTTAAAAGTGAGGAACAATGGATACAGAGACACTGACCTGAAATCCAGGAATTACAGTTACATAATGAAAGTCAGAGAAGGCAATGGCACCCCACTCCAGTACTCTTGCCTAGAAAATCCCATGGATGGAGGAGCCTGGTGGGCTGCAGTCCATGGGGTTGCTAGGAGTCGGACATGACGGAGCAACTTAACTTTCACTTTTCACTTTCATGCATTGGAGAAGGAAATGGCAGCCCACTCCAGCGTTCTTGCCTGGAGAATCCCAGGGACGGGGGAGCCTGGTGGGCTGCCGTCTATGGGGTTGCACAGAGTCGGACACGACTGAAGCGACTTAGCAGCAGCAGCAGCAGCAATGAAAGTCAGTGGTGAAATAAAATATTTTTCCCCTTAGCATTTCTGATGCGCCTTCATTCCTTGAAACTATACTTTCATTAGAACTGTCTTGGACTGTTTTGCCTTTTAGAGTGTGTTCCTGTTTCTTAGGGTTATTTATTTTTTTTTTGAGGGGGAGTTCAGTTAGCTTTCAAAAGCAATTGTACTTATTGTACTTGCAAAAAGCAATATAGGTTATAGATAAAGGTAAACAACTCCTTAAGACTAAGTGATAATTCATCAGATCAAGTTATAGCAGTATGGAAATCTGGAAACTGGAAAGGGTATAGAAGAAATGAAAATGAGCATTTTCAGCTTGATTCCTCTAGCACTTTGCGACTTGGAAAAAGAACTCAATATAATTTTTTAAAATTTGTGTTATTTTTCAGTATTTCGCCCCATATCTGCTAATGCCAAACTTCAGATGAATCGCAGATCGGATTTTGACTTTTCTGCCCCCAAAATAGACCTGGATGTTGAGTTACATGACATAACAATTGAACTTAATAAACCACAGGTGATTTTTTTTAAATGAAATTTTAAATTGTAGGTTATAGTTTGATAAAAGCAGAGCTAAGATTTTAATTGTTAAGATTCATAATGGTATATAATAAACATTACCTTAAATAAGTTAGTCATTTAATTTTTATCTTTGACAATTAAACAAAAAATGTTAAAGATTTACTTTTTTCATTCTTCAGTATTTCAGTTTTATGGAACTTGTTGAATCAGTTGATATGATGACGCAAAATCTACCATACAGGAAATTCAAACCTGATGTACCTCTTCGTTACCATGCCAAAGAATGGTAATATGCTTTAAATTTTTAAAATTGAAGTATAATCACCATAATGATTGGATATTTGTACATACTGAGAAAGGGTCACCACAATAAGTCATTAACGTCCAATACCACACATAGTTAGCAAAACTATTTTTCTTGTTATAAGAACTTTTGATATCTACTCTCTCAGCAACTTTCAAATATGCCATACAGTATTATTAGCTGTAGTCAACATGCTGTACATTATATGCCCATAACTTATTTATATTATAACTGGAAGTTTTTTGGACCCGCTTCACCCATTTTGCCCATCCCCCAACCACTCCTTTTGTCTCTCACCAGTCTATTCTCTGTATCTATGAGCTCATTAAAAAAAAAACAACTTTATATAAGTGAATGCTACAGTATTTGTCTTTCTTTCACTTATTTTGCTTAGCATAATACCCATCATTGTTCATTCANATCCCCCAACCACTCCTTTTGTCTCTCACCAGTCTATTCTCTGTATCTATGAGCTCATTAAAAAAAAAACAACTTTATATAAGTGAATGCTACAGTATTTGTCTTTCTTTCACTTATTTTGCTTAGTATAATACCCATCATTGTTCATTCATGTTGTAACAAATGCCAAGATTTTATTTCCATTTTTATGGCTAAATAACATTTGTATGTGTGTGTGTGTGTGTGTGTGTTTGTATGTGTATACTTTATCCTTTCATCCATCTATGGACAGTTGGTGGTTTCCATATCTTGGCTCTTGTAAACAATGCTGCAGTAAACATGTGGTTGCGTATATCTTTTTGAGTTAGTGTTTTCATTTTCTTCACATAAATACCCAGAAGTGGAATTGCTCAGTGAAATTTTTTTTTAGCACATTATTTATTGCCCAGGGAATTTTTGCACATACTAATGTCTGTGGCATTAATATGTCTCTATTTGTATGAAAAAAATGACAGCATAAAAGTGAATTTCTTGACTTTTTAAGAATTTTAAGATACTCTCTTTAAAGGCTGTTACAAGCTATATTATGATACTTGGCCTGAAACACTTTAGTGGCTTTTGCTTATTACACTAGTAAAATTGACTTAATTATTTTTAATCCTTTATTATTATAAAGGATTCTTTATCATGAATTTATAACTGGAAATACTAGCATTCTATTCATTTACTGTGTTTTTGGAATTACTAAAAAAACATATCCCAGTTTCTTTTTCAACCATGTCTTTTATTAGTTTTCAAACTTTGGTATCAGATTACTCTACCTGTTATAAATCTGAAAAAGTTATGGGAGTCTGTAAAGTGCAACCCTTTTTTAAAATTCAGAAGTAGTCTTAATTTTTTAGTTATTAAGGTCTTAACCTAGTTTTTCAAAGTTGCAGTTACTTTTTCAATTGACTGTTTTAATTACTATTCAGGTGGCTAAAGGGCTAGTTGCCAGTTAATACTTTAATAGTTTTTTGGTAGAACAGTGTTATAACAAAATTCTGTAATTTTGCTTATTTTCATTTAGGAAAAAGATAAGACTAAATATTGTGTTCTTAATAAATTGCTGATAGGGTTGGTAAGAAACAAGTACTAGACAATATTTTCACAGTTTCTGTATTATGTATGTTGTTAGAACAGAAGTGATGTCAGTTATATTTCATAGTGTTGGTTTGAGGGTGTTTTTAAGGGGAGAGTTTTTGTTTTTATTTTTTAACTAGGTGGGCTTATGCTATACGTGGCATTCTTGAAGTAAACATTCGCCCCCACTTACGGATGTGGTCCTGGAAGCATATTAGAGAACATAGGCAAAAAATGAAGCAATATAAAGAACTGTATAAAAAAAGGCTAACAAGTAAGAAGCCATCTGGTGAACTTCTCAACTCTTTGGAGGTTAGTGTTATAAAAATTTATTGAATATTTTGTAATACTTAAGTCCTCAGTCTTTAGTGATTAACACTTCCTACTTATTTGTTCTAATTTTGATTGGTCATTCACTGTCTCTTTTACTTAGACTTTTTCATACTCCTTAACTTCAGTTGGATGATAGAAACTCTGGTGATCATTTGGAATTTGAGATTCTTCTCAATCTAGAGAGATTTGGGTTTATGAAAATAGTAACTTGAAGCCTCACATTATTATGACATTTATAAACTTCAGAATCCTAGAAAGTATTTGCTACATTGAATCCAGTCTTCTCCGTGTTGATTTCAAAGCCAAATTTCCAAGCTGACATACACAAGCATTGCTTCTCAGAATTTAAGAGAAATATCATATTGATGGATGACTTTGTTTTCAATTTCCTATATTTTCTTTAGTGCAGCAGTTTGATATAGCATATATGAAAATTGTCTATATAAAGTTATGTAAACACATTTTATTTATATTTTTAGGAGTTGGAAAAGACTTTGGATGTATTTAATATAACTATAGTAAGACAACAGGCCGAAGTTGAGGTAATTCCAGATTGTCTTTCAATTAGTAAAATAAATCTATAATTCATATAGAATTTATTGGTATTGTGCTGTATTATACTATTTCCTAAAAGGGGTTCAAATTTGCTTATTTGTATTATAAGAATAATGGCAGAAAGTGAAGAGGAACTAAAGAACTTCTTGATGAGGGTAAAAGAGAGTGAAAAAGCTGGCTTGAAACTCAGCATTCAAAAGACTAAAACCATGGCATCCAGTCCCGTCACTTCATGGCAAATAGACAGGGAAAAAGTGGAAACTGTGGCAGATTTTATTTTCTTTGGCTCCAAAATCACCAGTGGTGGTGACTGCAGCTACAAAATTAAAAGACACTTGCACTTTGGAAGAAAAGCTATGACAAACCTAGACAGCATAATAAAAACCAGAGACATTAAGCTCTGCTGATAAAGGTTCACATAGTCAGAGCTATGGTTTTCCCAGTAGTCATGTATGGATGTGAGAGTTGGATCATAAAGAAGACTGAGCACCAGATAATTGATGCTTTCACAATGTGGTGCTGGAAAAGACTCTTGAAAGAGTCCCTTGGAGAGCAAGGAGCTCAAACCAGTCAATCCTAAAGGAAATCAACCCTGAATATTCATTGGAAGGACTGATGCTAAAACTCCAATACTTTGGCCACTTGATGCGGAGAGCCAACTCATTGGAAAACACCCTACTTGATGCTGGGAAAGACTGAGAACTGGAGGAGAAAGGGGGCGACAAAAGATGAGATGTTTGGATGGCATCACTGACTCAGTGAACAAGAATTTGAGCAAACTCCAGGATATAGTGAAGGACAGACAGGGAAGGCTGGCATGCTGCAGTCCATGGGGTTACAGAGTCGGACATGACTTAGTGTCTGAACAAAAACACCATATTACAAGAAAATTTGATGTATTCTTTTGCCACATCTATTTAAACCATCTATTTGCCACATCTATTCAAGACAGTTTCAGTGGGGGAAATAATTCTTTCTCAGTGATTGGGCTTAAAGGTGAAAAGCCAATTCCCGCCCCCCCGCCCCGCCCACCCGCCATTATTATTGCTTGTAAGACCATGTGCTAAGTACTAGATAATTCTAAATTCTGATATTTGGCCAGTGTTACAGTTACTATATTTTATTGTCAGTATGATTGTTGTTTATACTTATCCACTAAAGCAGATAAATTTTGGAAATATCCTGTTTCTTTGAATTGCTAAATAAAGGATAATTTGTCATTTATTTGAAAATTTATTTATTTTAGGTAAAGAAAGCTGGATACAGGATTTTCAGAGAAGGAGCAGAAGAGTCAGAGAGTAATAAAGGATGGTTTAGCTGGATGTGGAATTGGTCAGAATCGCATAGTAAACAACAACTAGATATTAAACCTGGAAGTACGTTCATTTCATTTTACAGTAGTGCAGTTAATCATCAAGCTGTGGTAGTGTAGCTAACCATCAGGGCTTCCCTGGTGGCTCAGAGGTTAAAGCGTTTGTGTGGAATGTAGGGGACCCAGGTTCGATCCCTGGGTCCCGAAGATCCCTTGGAGAAGGAAATGGCAAACCACTCCAGTACTCTTGCCTGGAGAATCCCATGGAGGGAGAATTCCCATGGAGGGAGGAGCCAAGTATTCTCCTTCATTAAGTAGACATTGAAAGTATATATAAATATGATAAGTAATTCTTACTATAAGTAAAATTACTAATAACATTTTAAATGTATGTCAAATAAAAATCAAAAAATTTTTAATATCTTACTAATACTTTCAGAAGAGCATTATGTCTAGAAGACTTAGTAACTGTGTATAGCACAGTTATAAATAAAAGTTTCAAAAGAGTATGCTGCTGCTGCTGCTAAGTTGCTTCAGTCGTGTCCGACTCTGTGCGACCCCATAGACGGGCAGCCCTCCAGGCTCCCCCGGCCCTGGGATTCTCCAGGCAAGAACACTGGAGTGGGTTGCCATTTCCTTCTCCAATGCATAAAAGTGAAAAGTGAAAGTGAAGTCGCTCAGTCATGTTGGACTCTTAGTGATCCCATGGACTGCAGTCCACCAGGTTCCTCTGTCCATGGGATTTTCCAGGCAAGAATACTGGAGTGGGGTGCCATTGCCTTTTCCAGGTCAAAAGAGTATAAACCACTGTAAATTTTCATTGAAATTATTTCTTGGAAAGATTTTTACTTCCCAACCAAATGCTTAACATCATAACTTTGGAGGGGCTTAGGTTTATATCCTGGATATATCATTTATTAGCAATATGACCCTGGCAAATTTAAGCTCTCTAAAACTCAATTTTACTGACTTTAAAATGGGTAGGCATGATATTAATACTTCATATTTTGTATGCTATTTATGTTGACTAGCATAATGCCATTAAGTACCTAATACGGGTAGCTATTTTGTGTGCTTAATAAAAACATTTAGAAATTTATATTGCTAAATTAATGTATTTAGTCATTTGTATTTTTAAAAAATAAACCTAAAATTGCCAATGCCATCTTGGCATTCATGAATATAATTTCTTAAAGGTATTATAAAAAACAGTAACATTTGCATTATTAAAAGCAGCTAAATTTGGATTTGGTTTTATCTTGTTACCAGTTAATAACATAAAACATTCTTTATGATTTGTAGGTCTTGAAGAAATATTGACACCTAAAGAAAAAAGTTTGCTGTATGAAGCAATTGGCTATAGTGAAACAGCAGTCGATCCAACCTTGCCAAAAACAGTAAAAATGTTTTGTTGCCTTATACCTGAGTATTTATTGATAGATTCGCCTAATTTTAATCCTTTCAGAAATACGTGTTACTCACTTGTTCTGTGATCTTACTTTGAGTCTGTCAATATTGCATTTATTTGAGTTTCCACAGTAGGAATAAAATTTTTAGTGTTATGTGGCTTTAAAAAAAATTTTATGTTATGTTTAATTTTAGTTTATGTTTAGTTTTAGTATTATGTGGTGATCCTTAAATATGTAAAGGTTGTCTTTGATGTATTTTTCTGATTTTTGGAAAGAATAAATTATATAAATAGGAGTATTATAGATATATAATTTTTTTTTTCATTTTCTTCCTTTTTATATTCTAGTTTGAAGCAATGAAGTTTTTTGTTCACTTGAAAAGTATGTCTATCATTCTAAGAGAACAACAACAAAAACCTGAACTGCTAGATATTGTAGTGGAAGAATTTAGTACTTTGATTGTGCAAAGACCAGGAGCACAAGCAGTTAAGTAAGTATTAATTTATTTTCTCTTATCTATAAGAAAAAAATTCATTGTAAGGTTGAAATGTAGATTAGAGTCATATGGTATTTTTTAAAGAATACTTTGGTTTAATTTATTCTTTTGTATATATGTATATTTTGTGATTATTAAAATAGCACATGTTTAATAGAAAACTTTATGCAGAGGAAACATGAAGGACATTAAAGAATAATACAAAAATGTCAGCAATCACACTATTCAAGAAATAGCATTACCAATTTTGTTTTTATCTGGGAATGTCTTTATTTTACCTCCTGTTTTAAAATTGGTTTATTGAGTTATAATTCATGTACCATACAATTCATCCATTAAATTGTATAATTTACTTTTTGTCACACTGTAATATATACAAAATTCACATTGGTTTATTCAGCATTGTACAGTAATTATCATTACCTAATTTCAAAACATTTTAACACCCCAAAAAGAAAATGCTAATACCCATTAGCAGTCATTCCCCGTTGCTCTTTCTTTCCAGTGTAAAATTGGTAAAAGCTAATTTACTTCCTGTTTCTTAGAATTTGTTTGTTTAGGGTATTTCATATTAATTGAATCATATAATACATGGTCTTTTCTGTCAGGCTTCTTTTACTTAGCATGATATTTTCAAGGTTCATCCATGGTATAGCATGAGTTGGTACTTCACTCTTTTATTGCCTAATATTTCATTATATGAATATACCACATTTTGTTTGCCTGTTCATCAGATGATGGATATTTGGTGCGTATCCACTTTTGGCAGTTATGAATAATGCTGCTGTGAATATTAACAAGCAATATTTTATAAGGACAATTTTCAAATTTTCTTGGGTATTTACCCAGAAGTGGAATTGTTGCCTCCATTGGTAACTATACCTAACATTTTGAGGAACTGCCAGACTGGTTTCCAAAGCAACTACATCATTTTATATTCCTACCAGCATTGTGTGAGGTTTCCACTTATCTACATCCTTTCCTACATTTCTCTGTCCTATTTGATGATTGATTTTAGCCATCCTAGTGAATGTAAAGTAGTATCTCACTGTACCACTTTTGACTTGCACTTCCCTGATGGCTAATGATGTTGAGCATCTTTTCATGTATATAGGCTGTTTCTGTATAGTTACTTTTAGAACTATTAAATTCTTTTGCCCATTTTTTCTCTTTTATTTTTTAAAAAACGTACATTGAAGTATAGTTGATTTACAATGTTGTATTCATTTCTGCTGTACAGCAAAGTGACTCAGCTAACAGTTCAGTTCAGTCGCTCAGTCATGTCTGACTCTTTGTGTCCCCATGAATCGCAGCACGCCAGGCCTCCCTGTCCATCACCAACTACATATATATATATATTCTTTTTCATATTCTTTTCTACTGTGGTTTGTCATAGTATACTATATATAGTTACCTGTGCCATACAGTAGGGTCCTCTTTTTTATCCATTCTCTATGTAATAGTTTGCATCTACTAATCCTAAACTCCCAATCCACTCCTCCCCCTCAACAACCACAAGTTTGAGTCTATTTCTATTTCATAGACAAGTTTGTCTCTGTCTTATTTTAGATTCCATATATGTGATATCATATGGTACTTGTCTTTTCCTGAATTACCTCATTTAGCATGATAATCTTTAGGCCTATCCATGTTGACATATGGCATATGACATTGTTTTTTATGTCTGAGTAGTATTTCATCATATTCCATTGTATATATGTACCACATTTTCTTTATCCAGTCATCTGTTTGATAGGTTGTTTCCATGTCTTGGCTATTGTAAGTAGTGTATTGAACATTGAAGTATGTGTATCTTTTCAAATTATAGCTTTTTCTGGATTTATGCCCAGGAGTGGGATTGCAGGATCATATGGCAACTCCACTTTTAGGTTTTTGAGGAATCTCCATATTTTCCATAGTGGCTGTACCAATCTACATTCCCACCAACACTGTAGGAGGACTCTGTTTTCTCCATATACTTTTCAGCATTTGTTATTTGTAGATTTTCAGTGATGGCCATTCTGACCAGTGTGAGGTGGTACCTTAGTGAAGTTTTGATTTGTGTTTCTCTAATAATTAGTGTTGTTACACATCGCTTCACGTGCTGTTGGTCATCTGTATGTCTGTTTTTGGAGAAATGTCTATTCAGATCTTCTGCCCATTTTTTGATTGGATTTTTATGCTCTTGGTATTATTAAGTTGTATTAGCTGTTGTATAGTTTGGAAATGAAGCCTTTGTCATTCACATCTTTGCAAATGTTTTCTCCCAGTCCTAGTTATCTCCTTGCTCTTTTATGGTTTCCTTTGCTGTACAAAAGCTTCTAAATTTGATTAGGTCCCATTTGTGTATTTTACTTTTATTTGTATTGCCTTGAGAGATTGACCTAAGAAAACATTGGTATGTTTTACATAAGAGAATGTTTTGCCTATATCTCTTCTAGGACTGTTATGGTGTCATATCTTATGTTTAAGTCTTTAAGTCACTTTGAGTTTATTTTTGTGCATGGTGTGAGATTATGTTCTAATTTCATTGATTTACATGCCACTGTCCAACTTTCCCAATACCACTTGCCAAAGATGTTCCTTTTTTTCCTTGTGGTCAGAATAGTTTCTTGAGATAATTTCTTTACTCTTAAATTTGTTGAGTCTTATTGTACCCTAGTATGTGGTCAGTCCTAGAGAATCTTCCACATGCACTTGAAAAAAATGTGTCTTTGGATGTAAAGTCCTGAAAATATCAATTAAAAATCTAACTGTTCTATCATTTAGGATTTCTGTTGCCTTATTGATTTCCTGTCTCAAAGGTCTTTTCATTAATGTGAGTGAGGTGTTAAAATCTTCTACTATTACTGTATTCCCATCAATTTCTCCCTTTATGTCTGTTAGTATTTATGTGTTTGGGTGCTCCTGTATTAGGTGCACATCTGTTGATGAGTGTAAAATCATCTTGTATTGATGCTTTTATCATTCTAGTATCCTTCTATGGCATTTGTTTTAAAGTTTATTTTGTCTAATAGAAGTATTGTGACCCTCACTTTCTTGTTATTTTCATTTGCATGGAATATCTTTTCCATCCTTTCACTTTTGATCTGTGTGGGTCTTTTGCCCTAAGGTGGGTCTCTTGGAGGTAGCATATTGGAGGCTGTTCGTTTTATTCAGTCTGCCACTCTTTTGTTGGAGCATTTAGGCCATTGACGTTTAAGGTAGTTATTGATAGACATGTATTTCTGTCATACTGTGTGGATCACAATAAACTGGAAAATTCTGAAAGAGACGGGAATACCAGACCACCTAACCTGCCTCTTGAGAAACCTGTATGCAGGTCAGGAAGCGACAGTTCGAACTGGACATGGAACAACAGACTGGTTCCAATTAGGAAAAGGAGTATGTCAAGGCTGTATATTGTCACCCTGCTTATTTAACTTATATGCAGAGTGCATCATGAGAAACGCTGGGCTGGAAGAAACACAAGCTGGAATCAAGATTGCCGGGAGAAATATCAATAACCTCAGATATGCAGATGATACCACCCTTATGGCAGAAAGTGAAGAGGACCTAAAAAAGCCTCTTGATGAAAGTAAAAGAGGAGAGTGAAAAAGTTGGCTTAAAGCTCAACATTCAGAAAACGAAGATCATGGCATCCGGTCCCATCACTCCATGGGAAATAGTTGGGGAAACAGTGGAAACAGTGTCAGACTTTATTTT
>SJYT01054630.1:122603-151990 GCA_006410635.1 Cephalophus harveyi | reverse complement strand
AGAAGGCTGAGCACCAAAGAATTGATGCTTTTGAACTGTGGTGTTGGAGAAGACTCTTGAGAGTCCCTTGGACTGCAAGGAGATCCAACCAGTCCATTCTGAAGGAGATCAGCCCTGGGTGTTCGTTGGAAGGAATGATGCTAAAGCTGAAACTCCAGTACTTTGGCCACCTCATGTGAAGAGTTGACTCATTGGAAAAGACTCTGATGCTGGGAGGGATTGGGGGCAGGAGGAGAAGAGGACGAGAGAGGATGAGATGGCTGGCAGGCATCACTGACTCGATGGACGTGAGTCTGAGTGAACTCCGGGAGTTGGTGATGGACAGGGAGGCCTGGCGTGCTGCAATTCATGGGGTCACAAAGAGTCGGAAATGACTGAGCAACTGAACTGAATGCCATTATGAGGGCTCTACCCTAATGACCTAATGACCACCCAAAGGCCCTACATCTAAATAGCATCACATCAGGCATTAGTATTTCAGCAAATCAATTTTGAGGCCCCAGACATTCGTAACATAGCACCTTTTGTTAGTCCCCTGGCTCCAGTGGGACGCACCTGAAATATGGCCCACTGTCCCTATAGTTTCTGCTTTGCTAGGGAATGGGGATGATGGACAGTTAAGCAGAAATGCAATGGCTACCTTTCTGAAATTCAGCTGTCTTTTACTTAACTTTTCCCTGATTGCTCTTAAGTTTTTTTTTTTAAATTAAATTCCAGACTTGCAAAAAAGTTGATTTTAGGAGTTTTTGCTAGGTTAATGTTTATTTCAGTGGGAAAAATTGATTATTTGAGCACCATTTCCTACTACTTTCAGTGACAGTACTCGTAACTTTTTTTTTTTGAAGCCTTTGTTATTTTAGAGCAGTTTGAGGTTTACAACAAAATTGAGAGGGAGGTGTAGACATTTCTCATCTAAATCTTGTTCCTACTCATAAATACCCCCATATCAACTCTACTTAACAGAATAATACATTTTTACTAAAACTGAATATACACTGACATAGTTACCCAAAGTCTATAGTTTACATCAGGATTCACTCTTTTTTTATATTCTGTGGTACGAACAAATATGGAATGACAAGTATCTAGTATTACAGTATCACACATAGTATTTTCACTGTTCTAAAAATCCTGTTTTGTGTATTTATTCCTTACCTACCCTCCCAACCACAGTTTTACTGTGTTCATAGTTTTGCCCTTTGTCGAATGTCCAATAGCTGAAATACAATGTGTTAGTTCAGTTCAGTCGCTCAGTCGTGTCTGACTCTCTGCGACCCCATGAATCGCAGCACGCCAGGCCTCCCTGTTCATTGATGCCATGATCTTTGTTTTCTGAATGTTGAGCTTTAAGCCAACTTTTTCACTCTCCTCTTTTACTTTCATCAAGAGGCTTTTTAGGTCCTCTTCACTTTCTGCCATAAGGGTGGTATCATCTGCATATCTGAGGTTATTGATATTTCTCCCGGCAATCTTGATTCCAGCTTGTGTTTCTTCCAGCCCAGTGTTTCTCATGATGTACTCTGCATATAAGTTAAATAAGCAGGGTGACAGTATACAGCCTTGATGTACTCCTTTTCCTAATTGGAACCAGTCTGTTGTTCCATGTGCAGTTCTAACTGTTGCTTCCTGACCTGCATTCAGGTTTCTCAAGAGGCAGGTTAGGTGGTCTGGTATTCCCGTCTCTTTCAGAATTTTCCACAGTTTATTGTGATCCACACAGTCAAAGACTTTGGCATAGTCAGTAAAACAGAAATTGCTGCCCTGTAAATCAGTTCTTCAGTACCATTTTTCTAGATTCCATGTATATGCATTAGAATGCGATATTTATCTTTTTCTTTCTGACTTAACTTCACTCTGTATAATGGGTTCTAGGTTCATCCACCTCATTAGAACTGACTCAAATGTATTTCTTTTTATGGCTGAGTGGTATTCCATTGTATATATGTACCACACCTTCTTTATCCATTCATCTGTTGGTGAACATATAGGTTGCTTCCATGTTCTAGCTATTGTAATTAGTGTTGCAATGAACAGTGGGATACATGTATCTTTTTCAATTTTGGTTTCCACAGGATATATGCCTAGGAGTGGGATTGCTGGGTCATATGGTGGACTTATTCCCATTATTTAAACGAATCTCCATACCGTCTTCCATAGTGGCTGTATGCATTTACATTGCCACCAACAGTGCAAGAGCATTCCCTTTTCTCTACACCTTCTCCAGCATTTATTGTTTGTAGACTTTTTGACAGCCATGATGACTGGGAGTTGGTGATGGACGGGGGCCTGGTGTGCTGCTATTCATGGGGTTGCAAAGAGTCGGACACGACTGAGCGACTGAACTGAAGTGATTCTGACCAGTGTGAGGTGATATCTCATAGTGGTTTAGATTTGCATTTCTCTAATAATGAGCAATGTTCAGCATCTTTTCCTATGTTTGTTAGCCATCTGTATGTCTTCCTTTGAGAAAAGTCTGTTTAGGTCTTTCTCCCGCTTTTTGATTGGGTTGTTTGTTTTTCTGGCATTGAGTTGTATGAGCTTCTTATATTTTTGGAAATTAATCCTTTGTCAGTTGATTCATTTGCTGTCATTTTCTCGCATTCTGACGGTTGTCTTTTCATCATGGTTATAGTTTCCTTTGCTGTGCAAAAGCTTTTAAGTTTAATCAGGTCCCATTTGTTTACTTTTGCTTTTATTTCCACTACTCTAGGAGGTGGGTCATAGAGGATCTTTCTTTGATTTATGTCATTGAGGGTTCAGCCTATGTTTTTGCTCTAAAGAGTTTTAATGTTTCTGATCTTACATTTAGGTCTTTAATCCATTTTGAGTTTGTCTCTATGAATGGTGTTAGGAAGTGTTCTAACTTCATTCTTTTATAGGTAGCTGTCCAGTTTTCTCAGCACCACTGTTTGATTTATGTCATTGAGGGTTCAGCCTATGTTTTTGCTCTAAAGAGTTTTAATGTTTCTGATCTTACATTTAGGTCTTTAATCCATTTTGAGTTTGTCTCTATGAATGGTGTTAGGAAGTGTTCTAACTTCATTCTTTTATAGGTAGCTGTCCAGTTTTCTCAGCACCACTGATTGAAGAGTCTGTCTTTGCCCCATTGTATATTCTTGCCTCCTTTGTCAAAAATAAGGTACCCATAGGTGCATGGGTTTATTTCTGGGCTTTCTATCTTGTTCCATTGGTCTGTATTTCTGTTTTTGTGCCAGTACCATACTGTCTTGATGACTGTACTTGTAGTATAATCTGAAGTCGGGAAGGTTAATTTCCACCAGCTCCATTCTTCTTTCTTAGGACTGCTTTGGCTATTCGGGTGTTTCCATATGAATTGTGAAATTTTTGTTCTAGTTCTGTGAAAAAACGTCATTGGTAGTTTGATAGGGATTGCGTTGAATTTGTAGATTGCGTTTGGTAGTATAGTCATTTTCACAATATTGATTCTTCCTACCCAGGAACATGGAATATCTCTCCATCTGTTTATATCGTCTTTGATTTCTTTCATTAGTGTCTTGTCATTTTCTGTTTATAGTTCGTCTCCTTAAGTAAGTTTATTCCTAGATATTTAATTCTTTGTGTTACAGTGGTGAATGGGATTGATTCCTTAATTTCTTTCTGATTTTTCATTGTTAGATATAGAAATGCAAGTGATTTCTGTGTATTGATTTTGTATCCTGCGACTTTGCTAATTTCACTGATTAGCTCTAGTAATTTTCTGATACTATCTTTTGGGTTTTCTATGTACAGTATCACTGGGCTTCCCTGGTGGCTCAGAGGTTAAAGCGTCTGCCTGCAATGCAGGAGACATGGGTTCGATCCCTGGATTCAGAAGATCCCATGCAGAAGGAAATGACAACCCACTCCAGTATTCTTGCCTGGAAAATCCCATGGACAGAGGAGCCTGGTGGGCTATAGTCCACGGGGTCGCAAAGAGTCAGACACGACTGAGCGACTTCACTCAGTCACTCACTCATGTACAGTATCATGTTATCTGCAAACAGTGAGAGCTTTACTTCTTGTTTTCCAATCTGCATTCATTTTATTTCTTTTTCTTTGATTGCTATAGCTAGGACTTCCAGAACTCTGTTGAATAATAGTGATGAAAGTGGATAACCTTGTCTTGTTCTTGATCTTAGGGGGAATGCTTTCAGTGTTCACCATTGAGAATGGTATTTGCTGTAGGCTTATCATATATGGCCTTTACTATGTTGAGGCAGGTTCCTTCTATGCCCATTTTTTGAACAATTTTCATCATAAATGGGTGCTGAATTTTGTCAAAGACTTTTTCAGCATCTATTATGATCATATGGTTTTTATCTTTCAATTTGTTAAGAATGCTGTATCACATTGATTTGCATAAATGGGAGAATCCTTGCATTCCTGGAATAAACCCAACTTGATCATGGTGTGTGAGGTTTTTGATGTGTTGCTGAATTCTCTTTGCTAAGATTTTGTTGAGGATTTTTGCATCTATGTTCATCAGTGATATTGGCCTATAGTTTTCTTTTCTGTGTGCTGTCTTTGATTTTGGTATCAGGGTGATGGTGGCCTCAGAGTCAATTTGGAAGTGTTCTTCCTCTGTAATTTTTTGAAAGAGTTTTAGAAGGATAGGCATTAGCTCTTCTCTAAATGTTTGATGGAATTCTTCTGTGAAGCTATTTGGTCCTGGGCTTTTGTTTTTGGGAGATTTTTGATCACAACTTCAACTTCAGTGCTTGTAATTAGGTTGTTCATAATTTGTATTTTTTCCTGGTTCTGTCTTGGAAGATTGAACTTTTCTTAGAATCTGTGCATTTGTTCCAGGTTATCCATTTTATTGCCATATAGTTGTTCAAAATAGTCTCTTATAGTTCTTTGTAATTCTGCATTGTCTGTTGTAATCCTCTCTGTTTTCATTTCTTATTTTGTTGATTTGATTCTTCTTTTTTTCTTACTGAGACTGGCTAAAGGTTTGTGAATTTTGTTCATCTTCTCAAAGAACCAGCTTTTAGTTTTATTAACCTTTATGGTTGTTTCTTTCATTTCTTTTTTATTTTTGCTTGTATCTTTATGATTTCTTTCCTTCTACTAATTTTTGGGTTTTTTTTTGTTCTTTTTCCAGCTGTTTAGGTGTAAGGTTAGGTTGTCTATTTGATTTTTTTTTTCTTGTTTCTTAAGGTAGGATTGTATTGCTACAGACTTCCCTCTTAGAAAACCTTTTGCTGCATCCCATAGGTTTTGAGTTGTCGTGTTTTCATTGTCATTTGTTTCTAGAAATTTTTTGATTTCCCTTTTGGTTTCTTCAGTAACCTATTGGTTATTTAGAAACATGTTGTTTAATCTCCATGTGTTTGTGTTTCTTACAGTTTTTTTTCTTGTAATTGATATCTAATCTCAAAGTGTGGTCAGAGAAAATGCTTGATACGGTTTCAGTTTTCTTATGTTTACTGAAGTTTGATTTGTGACCCAGGATGTGGTCTATCATGAAGAATGTTCCATGTGCACTTGAGAAGGTGTGAACCTGAACGTGAAGTAGCTCAGTCGTGTCTGACTCTTTGCGACCCCATGGACTGTAGCCCACCAGGCTCCTCCGTCTGTGGGATTTTCCAGGCAATAGTACTGGAGTGGATTGCCATTTCCTTCTCCAAGGGATCTTCCCAACCCAGGGATTGAACCCGGGTCTCCCGCATCATAGACAGACGCTTTACCATCTGAGCCACCAAGGAAGTCAATCTTGAGAAGGTGTATTCTTCTGCATTTGGATGGAATGTCCTGAAGATATCAATGAGATCCATTTCATCTAATGTATCATTTAAGACTTGTGCTTCCTTATTAATTTTCTATTTTGATGGTCTGTCCATTGGTGTGAGTAGGATGTTAGAGTCTCTTACTCTTATTGTGTTACTGTCAGTTTCTCCTTTTGTGTCTGTTAGTGTTTGTCTTATGTATTGAGGTGCTCCTATGTTGGGTGCATAGGTATTTACAATTGTTATGTCTTCCTCTTGGATTGATCCCTTGGTCATTATGTAGTGTCCTTCTTTATCTCTTGTTAATCTTCTTTATTTTAAGGTCTATTTTTGTCTGATATGAGGATTGCTACTCCAGCTTTCTTTTGCTTCCCATTTGTATGGAGTATATTTTTCCATCCTCTCACTTTCCGTCATATGTGTCTTTAGGTCTGAAGTGGGTTTCTTATAGACAGCACATATGTGGGTCTTGTTTTTGTTTCCATTCAGCCAGTCTGTGTCTTTTGGTTGGAGCACTTAATCCATTTACATTTAAAGTAATTATTGATATGTATATTCCTGTTGCCATTTTCTTAATTGTTTGGGGTTGATTTTGTAGATCTTTTTCTTTTCTTGTATATCTTGACCATAAGTCCCTTTAACATTTATTGTAAAGCTGGTTTGGTGGTACTGAATTCTCTTAACTTTTGCTTGTCTGAAAAGCTTTTTATTTCTCCATCAATTTTGAATGAGATCCTTGCTGGGTAATCTTGGTTGTAGATTTTTTCCCTTTCAGTACTTTAAATATATCCTGCTATTTCCTTTTGGCCTGCAGAGTTTCTGCTGAAAGATCAGCTGTTAAGCATATGGGGTTTCCCTTGTATGTTACTTGTTGCTTCTCCCTTGCTGCTTTTAATATTCTTTCTTTGTGTTTATTTAGTCTTTGTTAGTTTGATTAGTATGTGTGTTGGCATATTTCTCCTTGGGTTATCCTGTATGGGACTCTTTGTGCCTCTAGGACTTAATTGATTATTCCTTTTCCATGTTGGGGAAATTTTCAACTATAATCTCTTCAAAAATTTTCTCATACCCTTTCTTTTTCTCTTCTTCTTCTGGGACCCATATAATTTGAATGTTGGTGCATTTTATATTGTCCCAGATGTCTCTGATGCTATCCTCAGTTCTTTTCATTCTTTTTCCTTTATTCTGCTCTTCAGAAGTTATTTGCACCATTTATCTTCGAATTCACTGATTTGTTCTTCTGCTTTAGATATTCTGCTATTGATTCCTTATAGAGTATTTTAAATCTCAGTAATTCTGTTTTTTGTCTCTATGTTTAGTCTTCAATTCTTCTCGGTCTTTGTTAGTTGATTCTTGCATTCTCCATTTTGTTTTCAAGGTTTATGATAATCTTTACTATCATTATTCTGAATTCTTTTTCAGGTGTTTGCCTGTTTTCTCTTCATTTATTTGGACTTGTTTGTTTCTTCATTTGTGTATTATTTCTCTGCCTTTCATTATTTTTTTAATTTTGTGTTTGAGGCCTCCTTTTCCCAGGCTTCATGGTTGAATTCTTTCTTCTTTTTGATTTCTGCCCTCCTAAGATTGGTGCAGTGGTTTGCGTAAGCTTCCTATAGGCTGAGATTTGTGCTGAGTGTTTGTTTCTTTTCCCTCTAATGTGCAAGGCTGAGTGAGGTGATAACCTGTCTGCTGATGATTGGTTTTGTATTTTTGTTTTTGGTTGTTTAGATGAGGTGTACTGCACAGGGTACTACCTGGTAGTGCCAGGTCTTGTGTTCAAGTGGTTTTTGTGTGAGTTCTCACTATTTGATCCTCCCTAGGGTTAGTCTCTGATAGTTTAGGGTCTTGGAGTTATTGCTCCCACTCCCAAGGCTCAGGGCTTGCTATATTCTCCACGGCATGCAGAGTACCTGTCCTTGGAGATGAAGACAGGATGGGAAGGAGATTTTCCATGTGAATGTGTCACCTGGGCCACTCATCAGCCTTGCTTTGGTCTGCCTTCTGCTCTTGCTGTCCCAGTAAACAGTTCTTCTGCAGAGGCCAAATTTCAAATGCACATCCAGTCACAGACACCTGCCGTGCACTCTCCATCTTCTTTCCTGTGAAGCTGCATAATCATAAGGCATTTGATCATTGTATAATCACTGTATAATCATAAGGCATTTGATTTAAGTCATACCTGAATGAGCTAGTGGTTTTCCTTACTTTCTTCAATTTAAGTCTGAATTTTCAATAAGGCACTCATGATCTGAGCCATAGTCAGCTCCTGGTCTTGTTTTAGCTGACTCGAAAGAGCTTTTGCATCTTCAGTTGCAAACAATATAATCAACCTGATTTTCAAATTGACTATCTGGTAATGTTCATGTGTAGAGTCGTCTCTTGCTTTGTTGGTAAAAAATGTTTTCTTGGACCAGTGCGTTCTCTTTGCAAAAGTCTATTAGCCTTTGCCCTGCTTCATTTTGTACTCCATGGTCAAACTTGCTTGTTACTGCAGGTATCTCTTGACTTCCTCCTTTTGGATTCCATTCGTCTGTGATGAAAGGGACATCTTTTTGGCATGTTAGTTCTAGAAGGTCTTGTAGATCTTGATAGAACCATTCAAATTCACTTTCTTCAGTAGTAGTGGTTGGGGCATAGACTTGGATTACTGTGATATTGAATGGTTTGCTTTGGAAACAAACCAAGATCATTCCCAAGTACTGCATTTCAGACTCTCATTGACTTTGAGGGCTACTGCATTCCTTCTAAGGGATTCTTGCCCACAGTAGTTGATATAATGGTCATCTGAATTAAATTCTCTCATTTTGGTCTATTTTAGTTGACTGGTTCCTAAAATGTCGATGTTCAGTCATCTCCTGTTTGACCACTCGCCTGAGGAGGAGATATTTCTCCAGTTTTTACTGTTAGAACTTGGTCAAATTCCTGGAGGTATATATCAAATTATTTGAGGCCTCGCAATGGCTGGCTCCCTCTAGAGTTTTTAACTCTCAGTTATCTACACTAACATCTCCAGCAATTCATCAGTTACAGTTTAGATTTTCCAGCCTTGGTTCTGGTGTCCATGGTGTCTTCCTTTTGCAGGTCTCTGCTCTGGTAAGTTGTGACTAACTGTCTATATCTCCAGTCTTAGGGGCAGCAGTTTACCCCGTGTCCTCTCCTCTTACATATCCAAGAAGAGTTTTTGGTTTTCCAGTTCTTCAGCTTTTTACTTGTTAGTATGGAGTGGTAACTTAAAAGTCCTTTCATAAGGAACCAGAAACCCCAAACCCTTAAAAACTTCTTAATCTAGAAATTAAAATGTGAATAGAATTCTTTGTGAAAAATCTATGTCAGTTTAAATAGCTGTGTATTTTCTTTGTTGTGCATGAAACAGAGTAGCAAGAAATGCAGAGTGAAATTTTTTTTATTTTACTATCTTTAATTTGAAAAATACTTTAAGATTATATTGATTGCTAACTTTTTTCCTGTTTTTTTTCATGCAGATTTGAAACCAAAATAGATTCATTTCATGTTACTGGCTTACCAGATAACTCAACAAAACCCCGCCTCCTGTCTTCATTAGATGATGCTGAATCACTCTTGAAAATTATGTTTGAGATAAATCCTTTAGATGAAACTGTTGCTCAGAGGTGTATCATAGAAGCTGAACCTTTAGAAATGTTATATGATGCAGTAAGCATTTTTTGCAGTTCCTAAGTTTTAATATATTTCTATTTGCCTTGAGTCTGTCCTCATGTTATTAATATTTATTTTAACAGAGAACAGTGAATAGTATAGTAGAATTCTTCAGACCTCCAAAAGAGGTAAATCTAGCACAGCTGACTTCAGTAACTTTGACAAAACTTGAAGAATTTCGTGATAAGACAGCAACAGGTAAATGCCAGTATTATTGTTGGTTTATCATTTAATACAGTTTGAGTCATGTTATACTGATTTTAGTATTCTTTGAGTTTATATTTGTAGACTAGATACAGTTTTAATTGAAACTTAGTCTGGTACTTTTATATATTAAAATTCAAATATAATGATAACTATGTCTTAAACTTAGAAAGGTCTGACCTTTGAACCACATTCATGTTAATTGCAAAATTTTGTTAGGATTTTTGAAATTCTGTTTATGACAGAAACTGGCCTGTATTTTCCTTTCTTATAATGACTTCTAGATTTTAGTCTATTGGTCTCAGAACCTAGAAGTTCCACTCTTTTTTATTATCTTGGAGAGTTTGTATAAGCTTGGGTCTTATTTCTTTTTTCATTCTTTGGGCTAGGAGATTTATTTGGGAACAATTTTAAACTAGAGGTTCTTTTTTTAAAAATATAGATGACTATAGAGATGATCTCTGTGGTTTTTAATGGTTTTTAATTTGTTGAGACTTGCTTTCTGGCTCAACATATGGTAATTTTAACAATGTTTCATATATGTTTGAAAAGTATGTACTTCATGTCTTCTGTATTCTTAGATTTTTTTTTTTTCCCTTTTCACCATATTCTAACAGTTATTTAGAGAAGTACATGAAAAACAACTCACTGTCAGTGTTGATTTGTATATTTCATGTGGATCTATAATTTTCTGCTTTATAGATTTTGTTGCTAATTAGGTACATACAGAGATAATTTTTTCCTGTGAACCAAATCTTTTATCAGTAGGAAATTGTCAATATTTTTAGTAATGCTTTAATTTTTCAGTATTCTTTTTGTTCTCATTTTAGTATATATATTTCAGGTTTCTTTTGGTTGTAGTTTGTCTGCTACATTTTCTTTTTATTCTTCTGTATTCTTTACCCCTCTATAGTTCTAGATGTGTCATTTCAACAACATATATGAGGTGTTTTTCAAGCTGTGACATTCAGTCTTTTCTGTTTCTTGACTGTTTTTTGCCTGCCTTTGGATAAATTACAGCATTGTTTCCTCAACTCCCACCATTGTACCATTTGAAACTTAAACATTCTCTCTCCATCCCCTTTTCCTTCTGCCCTCAGTGTTTTCCACCATCATGGTCTTTTCCAATCAGCTGGCTCTTTCTATCAGGTGGCCAAAGTACTGGAGGTTCAACTTTAGCATCAGTCCTTCCAATGAATATTCAGGGTTGATTTCCTTTAGGATTGACTGGTTTGATCTCCTTGCTGTCCATGGGACTCTCAGGAGTCTTCTGCAGCACCAAATTTTTCTCAGATACATTCTTTGCATTCTCTTATGGGTAGGTTTTAGGGAGAGGGAGATTTAACTTCTGTATTACTCTAAATTTTAGTATGTATCTTTTAGAGCCCAGATTTATGAGAATTCCTGCTGGACTGTATTTTTTTGTCATCTCTTCCCTATACTCTGTGAGACTATGGAAAGGAGTTCCAAAGTTTACCAAGTGCAGAACATGGTCTCAGGATAAAATTTTTTTGGTTCCCTTTGAAATCTTTTGGCTAACTCTTTCAGTTTGATTTTCCACTTGATAGATGCTTACTCTCTTGCCTCCTCTTAGTGTTTTTAATGTTTCATTTTCATTGCTGTTTGTTTTGCTCTATGTCCCACAATTTTTATTACTTTAAGTGGAAGAAAAAGTTTGGCTACCTACTTACTGATGTCACCAGGATTTAAACTCTAGTTAAATGTTTTAATATAAGTTGAAAAGGTTATTTTAGTTAAAATTCATTGGGATAGATTCATCTGTTTTTATAGAAAGCTCTGGTTGCTTATTTTGGTTTACATATGGTTTTATTGAAGACAATATAGTAATCGAAAATTTTTCATTGTCTCAAGTAATATAAAGGTTGAGTTCATTGTTCGGTATAGCAGACGTAGCTGTGTTAATTTCACAAATTGGGGAGAATTATAGAGATTCTAATATCACAGATATGAATAGCTATTTCATGGAACTTAATTTTTTTAGATGTGTGTCTTCCAAGTTTTACCCAATTGAGTTTATGGATCAAAAATTCTTTTTTGATTATTACAGTCTTATACTTGGCTAATATTTAATAAGGAGCATACACATTGACTGTATATTGAAAACATCTTGCTGAAGGTTATTTAAAAATTAATACTAACTTCACATTATTTTAAAAGTGTGTTACTAATTCATGTGTTTAGTGATTCTCTGTTTCTTGAGTAATTTGTGAACATTATTCATTGTAAAGATTTAAATTTTCTGCAGGTCTGGTATATATTATTGAAACACAGAAAGTTCTTGATCTCAAAATTAACTTGAATGCTTCATATATCATTATCCCACAAGATGGTATCTTTAGCCCTACGTCAAATCTCCTTCTTTTGGATCTTGGACATCTAAAGGTAATACTTTGTTTAAGATGTCTTTTGGTTTATAGATGTTTGATTTGGTAAATTAATTTTTAGCTTAGTAGCAGAAACTAAGATTTGAGAGAGCCCCCCTTTGTAATGAGTAAAGTGATTTCATTTAGTTAGGTAGTTTTCTATATTTCTTACACGAAAATGATCAATTGAACACTGATGGTCAGAGGCGAACCTAAGAATTCTGTTTGTAAAATTTGAGAGTAATGCTTGAGGAGTTTATTTCCTTTGCAACTTAAATTTATTACTTGATCAATTAAAATGTATAGAGTAGGAGGAAGTTCTAGAAGTCATCAAATGTATTTTCATCCTTCTGAAATTTTTTGTGTATATATTATAAACATTGACATTTTAGTATTTCTATTAAATAATCCTATAATTGAGAGATGGTCTTCTTTCATTTCCCTTCCTGTTCAGTTATGTATGTTTTCCCATCAGTTTTGAGTAGAGAATACTTTTTTCTGTGTTTCTGGTTCTATGCTGTTCAATATGGTATCCACTTGTATTTATTTAAATTGATTAAAGTTTTTTTAAAATTCAGTTCCTTACTTATACTTTAGCTACATTCCAGCATTTAATAGTCACAAATGGCTTGTGGCTACTGTATTAAAACAGGTGGAGAGCATTTTTATCATCATAGGAAGCTCAGTTGGAAAGGAGTACTCCATATCATTAAATGTAGGCTGCAGTCCATGGGGTCGTGAAGAGTCAGACACGACTGAGCGACTTCACTTTCACTTTTCACTTTCATGCATTGGAGAAGGAAATGGCAACCCACTCCAGTGTTCTTGTCTGGAGAATCCCAGGGACAGGGGAGACTGGTGGGCTGTCGTCTATGGGGTTGCACAGAGTCGGACACGACTAAAGTGACTTAGCAGCAGCAGCTAACAGTTTAAGACCCAAGAGGGATAGATATGGAATGCTCTTTCTGGCTACCTAATAAATATGTGTCTTTCCTTGATATTGACATTCTCCTTTATGTATTTTTTTACTCCTTGGTTATTAATTATGTAGACACTGCTGGATTTACATTTATAATAAAATTTTATACAGCTAATAATTCATATTTGAACTTGTTTATGGATTTGGTTCATGGGCAGTGTGGTATAGTGGAAATAGCCAGTGGAAAGGTATAGTGGTCAAAAGTAACAGTATATTTTTAGTTTTATGATTTCAGGCAATTTGCATAACATTTTGCCTAAAATTTGTTACTTTCAAACAGATAGTCAGTTTTGACTGTGTACTTCAAATGAACTGTAAAATAGAGGGGAAAATTTTATAATACAAAATACATATATGCATATGTGTGTGTGTGTGTATGCATATGAATGAATGGGTGAACAAAATCTTTATATACTACTGTAAAATGATTTCCAGGACACTTGAGTGAAAAAAGTAGCATGAAGAGTATAGCATGGAAGAGCTATATAACTATAACTTGCTTGAAAAGTGAAGGTCGCTCAGTTGTGTCCGACTCTTTGCGACCCCATGGACTTTACAGTCCGTGGAATTCTCCAGGCCAAAATACTGGAGTGGGTAGCCTTTCCCTTCTCCAGGGGATCTTCCCAACCCAGGGATCGAACCCCAGGTCTCCTGCATTGCAGGTGGATTCTTTACCAGCTGAACCACAAGGGAAGCCCAAGAATAGTGGAGTGGGTAGCCTATCCCTGCTCCAGCGGATCTTCCTGACCTAGGAATCGAACCAGGGTCTCCTGCATTGCAGGTGAATTCTTTACCAACTGAGCTATTAGAGGAGCCCATTGGGGTTGCATAAATGGCAGAGATGGAATTAAAATTCAGGTATCAGTTCAGTTCAGTCACTCAGCCACGTCCAGCTGTTTCTGACTCCATGGACTGCAGCATGCCAGGCCTCCCTGTCCATCACCAACTCTGAGAGTTTACTCAAACTCATGTCCATTGAGTTGATGATGCCATCCAACCATCTCATCCTCTGTTGTCCCCTTCTCCTCCCACCTTCAGTCTTTCCCAACATCAGGGTCTTTTCCAGTGAGTCAGTTCTTTGCACCAGGTGGCCAAAGTATTGGAGTCTCAGTTTCAGCATTAGTTCTTCCAATGAATATTAGGACTTATTTCCCTTAGGACTGATCTCGTTTCTGTTCAAGACACTATCTCCCATGTATGGATGTGAGAGTTGGACTGCAAAGAAAGCTAAGTGCTGAAGAATTGATGCTTTTGAACTGTGGTGTTAGAGAAGACTCTTGAGAGTCCCTTGGACTGCAAGGAGATCCAACCAGTCCATCCTAAAGGAGATCAGTCCTGGGTGTTCATTGGAAGGACTGATGTTGAAGCTGAAACTCCAGTACTTTGGCCACTTCATGCGAAGAGCTGACTCATTAGAAAAGACCCTGATGCTAGGAAAGATTGAGGGCAGGAGGAGAAGAGGATGAGATGGTTGCATGGGATCACCAACTGAATGGACATGGGTTTGAGTGGATGCTGGGAGTTGGTGATGAACAGGGAGGCCTGGCGTGCTGTGGTTCACGGGGTCACAATGAGTCGTACACGACTGAGCGCTTGAACTGAACTGAACTAGGCTGGCCATAACTTTTTTCCCAAGGAGGAAGAATCTTTTAATTTCATGGCTGCAGTCACCATCTGCAGTGATTTTGGAGCCCTAAAAAATAAAGTCAGCCACTGTTTCCACTGTTTCCCCATCTATTTGCCGTGAAGTGATGGGACTGGATGCCATGATCTTAGTTTTCTGAATGTTGAACTTTAAGGCAACTTTTTCACTCTCCTCTTTCACTTTCATCAAGAGGCTTTTTAGTTCCTCTTCACGTTCTGCCTTAAGGATGGTATCATCTGCATATCTTAGGTTATTGATATTTCTCCTGGCAGTCTTGATTCCAGCTTGTGCTTCATCCAGCATTGTCTCTCAATGGTATACTCTGCATATAAGTTAAATAAGCAGGGTGACAATATACAGCCTTGATGTACTTCTTTCCCTATTTGGAACCAGTCTGCTGTTCCATGTTCAGTTCTAACTGTTGCTTCCTAACCTGCATACAGATTTATCAGGGGACAGGTTCGCTGGTTGGTGTTCCCATCTCTTTCAGAATTTTCAGTTTGTTGTGATCCACACAGTCACATGCTTTGCCACAGTCAAAAGCAGAAATAGATGTTTTTCTGGAACTCTCTTGCTTTTTTGATGCAGGTATCAGGTATACTAATATTTAATCCTGGAATCTCACTTACCATTATAAAGCTATCTAAATATCTTTTCATGCCATGGAAATATATTGTAAGATGTATTTGTGTCTTAATATTATTTTTAATAAAAAATCTTCTTCAGTTCACTTCAGTCCATCATGTCTGAATCACTGCGACCCCATGAGTTGCAGCACACCAGGCCTCCATGTCCAACACCAGCTCCTGGAGTTCACCCAAACTCAAGTCCATTGAGTCGGTGATGCCATGCAGCCATCTCATCCTCTGTCGTCCCTTTCTCCTCCTGCCACAGTCCCTCCCAGCATCAGAGTCTTTTCCAATGAGTCAGCTCTTCGCATGAGGTGGCCAAATTATTGGAGTTTCAGCTTTAGCATCAGTCCTTCCAAAGAACACCCAGGACTGATCTCCTTTAGAATGGACTGGTTGGATCTCCTTGCAGTCCAAGGGACTCTCAGGAGTCTTCTCCAACACCACAGTTCAAAAGCATCAATTCTTTGGTGCTCAGCTTACTTCACAGTCCAACTTTCACATCCATACATGACCACTGGAAAAACCATAGCCTTGAGTAGAGGGACCTTTGTTGACAAAGTCATGTCTCTGCTTTTGAATATGCTATCCAGGTTCGTCATAACTTTCCTTCCAAGGAGTAAGCGTCTTTTAATTTCATGGCTGCAGTTACTATCTGCAGTGATTTTGGAGCCCCCCAAAATAAAGTCTGACACTGTTTCCACTGTTTCTCCATCTATTTCCCATGAAGTGATGGGACCGGATGCCATGATCTTCGTTTTCTGAATGTTGAACTTTAAGCCAACTTTTTCACTCTCCTCTTTCACTTTCATCAAGAGGCTTTTTAGCTCCTCTTCACACTCTGCCATAAGAGTGGTGTTATCTGCATTATCTGAGGTTACTGAGATTTCTCCCGGCAATCTTGATTCCAGCTTGTGTTTCTTCCAGTCCAGCGTTTCTCATGATGTACTCTGCATAGAAGTTAAATAAGCAGGGTGACAGTATACAGCCTTGACGTACTCCTTTTCCTATTTGGAACCAGTCTGTTGTTCCATGTCCAGTTCTAGCTGTTGCTTCCTGACCTGCATAGAGATTTTTCAAGAGTCAGTTTAGGTGGTCTGGTATTCCCATCTGTTTCAGAATTTTCCACAGTTTATTGTGATCCAAACAGTCAAAGGCTTTGGCATAGTCAAGAAAGCAGAAATAGATGTTTTTCAGGAACTCTCTTGCTTTTTCCAGGATCCAGCGGATGTCGGCAACTTGATCTCTGGTTCCTCTGCCTTTTCTAAAACTAGCTTGAACATCTGGATGTTCACGGTTCACGTATTGCTGAAGCCTGGCTTGGAGAATTTTGAGCATTACTTTACTAGCATGTGAGATGAGTGCAATTGTGCAGTAGTTGGAGCATTCTTTTGCATTGCCTTTCTTTGGACTTGGAATGAATACTGACCTTTTCCAGTCCTGTGGCCACTGCTGAGTTTGATTGATAAAGAAGAGCAGCTTGTCATATCGGCCCTGAGAAGAGTTGCTTTTGGCATTTCCAGTTTGTATAATGACCATATTTTTGTTTATGCTTATGATTATGAAATGGTCTTAATTTTATGTTTTTGTCTCACTTCATCATAATCACAAAGTGACCTTGTTGGATCTTGGCATTTTTCATCAGATTGTTTTTATTCACAAGAGAATATTATGTCCTTAGCCAGGTCAGCCAAATGCCAGGCCAGCTCCTAACAACACCAACTCCTTGCAATTGAGTCAGCTAGTTCTTCAGTATAAGCAGATGATTTTTTTTCTCCCTCTTTCTCAATAGCAATGATGGTAGTGATGCCAATAACAGGTATGTTAAGTCTTATAGTCCCCACAACATTACAAGGTATGTCCTATGATTTTTCTTTGTTTTAAAAATGAGGAAATTAAGACCCCAGGAGGGGCATAACTTAAGAAAGTGACAAAGCTGATAATTTGTAGAGACCAGCTATATCAGTTACATCTTACATACCATTGCATAGCTTTCCAACTGCATTGTCTCCAGGACTTGGCCACTTATTTTGTATTATCTTCCTTGTGATTGATTCTCACAGGTACAACTTAACAGTATCTTCTGTGCATGCTGTATTTCTCTTGTTTCCTGTACCAGGTCATCTCTGCTGCCACTGAGGTCCTTTGGTATCTTGGTGTGAGCAAGCTGATAGGAGAACTAAAGGACAAGTATACATGAGAATTATAGGTTTTGGAGTGAACATTTCACTAATGTTGTTGAGACCTGGTTGAATAGTCTCCTTTTCTGGACTATCTTGAAAGGCAAAATTTAAATGGCCTCTTAGAGGATTCTCCTTTAATCAGTATGTCAAGTGTGCTTGACTTAATATTGAATGTTTGCTTCCCCTATATCAATGACTCATTCAAATTTCTCTTCACTTCTGCTTCCCTGGAATTATATGCCTAATAAATTAGTGGTATTTAATCTTTTGCACCAGGTTTTGCTGTTTGGAGAAGCCACGCAGTCTGAATTCAGTGTGTGAAACCTCCATCTGGATTGTCTAGTCTCCTTCCAAGCAGAGAGGTTGAAAACCTCAGCTTTAAGAGAAAAGAAATCTCAGTTGGAATCTGGATATTGCCCTTCATAAGCAATGTGACTTTGAACAATTTGTTTGATCTTTCTTACTCTGCCTTACATATTGTGGATAACAGTACAGTTGACACTTCAACAACACAGATTTGAGCTGCACAGGTCCACTTAACTGGATGTTTTTCAATAAATATGTACTATAGTACTGTGTAATCAGAGATTGGGTTGGATCAGTGGATATGGAACCACCAATACAAAGGGTTAATTGTAAAGCTATACATGGATTTTTGACTTTTTAGGGTGGGGAGTCAGTGCCCCTAAGCCCTTGGGTTGTTCAAGGCCCAACTATACTAATTCTAAATAACACGACCTCCTTACAATGAGTTAAGACAAATTTAATAATGTTTGCTCTGACTAGCACACTAATACATAATAACATACATATCCTCCTCAACTTATGATAGGGCTTGTCCCAATCAACCCATTGTAATTTGAAAATGTTATAAGTCTAAAAATACATTCAGTATACCTAACCTGGGACTTCCCTGGTGGTCCAGTGGCTGAAAGTCTACCTGCCAATGCAGGGAACATGGGTTCTATCCCTGGTCTGGAAGGATTTCACATACCATGGTACAACTGGGCCTGTACATCACAACTACAGACCCCATGCTCTGGAGCCTGTGTGCTGCAACTACTGAAGCCTGTGTGCCCTAGAGCCTATGCTTTACAACAAGAGAGGTCATGGCAATGAGAAGCCTGTGCATTGCAACTAGAGAGTAAGCCTGGCTCACCACAGCTAGAGAAAGTCCATATGCATCATTGAAGACCCAGCACAGCCAAAAAAAAAAAAAAAAAAAATGACACACCTGAGCATCATAGCTTAGCTTAGCTTGCCTTAAAAGTACTCAGAACGCTTAAATTAGCTTACAGTTGGGCAAAAGTATCTAATATAAATCCTATTGTATAATAAAGTATTGACTGTATCATGTAATTTATTGAATACTGTCCTGAAAGTGAAAAACAGAATAGTCTTATGGATACAGAATGGTTGTAAGTGCGTCAGCTCTTTATCCTCATGATGGCATGGCTGAACAGGAGCTGTGATTTGCTGCCACTGTCCAGCATCACAAGAGATTATTGTACTGCATATTGTTAGCTGAGGAAAATAAAAATGCAAACTTTGAAGTATGGTTTCTACTGAATGCATATTGATTTTCCACCATCGTGAAGTCAAATTGTAAGTTGAACCATTGTAAGCCAGGAACTGTGGATGTAAGGATTATCTTTATTATCATTGTTAATATCCCTGAAAACATGCTCCTTCTCCTGTATTCCAATGTTTGCTAGTGTTAATACTATAACCTACCACCCAACTAAACAAATCTTAAGGAAATCATTGACTCTTTCATCTTCTTCAACCCCCTTTCCCTCCAAATTTCCACCACATAATTGCTCAATATATCAGTACTTATTTTACCCCTCAAATTTCCCCTCATACCCATTTAAAAATTAACCTTATTATTTTCATCGTGATGGTCCTAGCCCAGGTCTTCCCATCATCTCACCATAAAGAACAACGGTAGTATACCGAGGCAATTGATATTCCTTGCCTAGCACATCACACTCTATAATTTCCTTAGTTTTTTAAACCATCATCGCATTTCAAGATCAATACTGCTGTATTGTAATTATTTCTCTCTGTCTCTCAAGTATTTATCAACCTTGGCCCCTATTGACATTTTGGTATGGATAATTATCCATTGTAAGGGAAAATATTTCTTATATATGCAAAATGTCCTTTGCATAGTAGGACTTATAACAGCATCTCTAGCCTCTATCCAGGCAATAGCACCCTCTCCCCAGTTGTGACAAAGAAAAATGTCTCTAGACATTGCTTTAAGTCCCTTGAGGTGAAAACAATCCTTTATGGACATCCTTTATAGACAGAGGTTGTGTTTTATTGACAGAAACTCTGACCTAAAGTTCCATGTTGGAAATATGACAAATGTCAAAGGAAACTATGAATAAATGAATGAATTTCTTCTCTAAAATCTGCATTTTTTAATCTCAGGAACTGCCCTTCTGTCTGTGCTTCCTAGGCTTTTGCATTCAGCTATGCATATATCTTTTCCCCCAGTTACATTGTATGATTTCCTTATTTCCTCAACACCAATAGAATGAGTGGAATGTAGAGGTTCTTGATAAATACTTACTTAGCTATATTTACTTAGTAAATTAGCATCTATAAATTATTCTATTAATATGTTCAGACCACATGTTTGGTAGGCATTATGTAAAAATAGAGTGTCACATCATGCAGGCCTTTCCCTTTGTAGCACTTTTGCCAACTATAATTAACAGCTAATTGTATTCTTAGTTATTTAATATCTGCCTATAAATTATGTGAGAGTAAAGCCATGTCTTCTTTTTTGTTTTGCCCCCCAGGTGGCTAACACAAAACTTTGTGCAGAGTAACACATTCAGTAAACTGAAAATCTTTGTCCAATGAATTAATGAATGAGTGAATGAAACAGATTCATGCTGCTGCTATATGAAATGGAAAATTTATGCCCTTGGAGAATTTGGCTCAATATATGTATCATGGTTCACTGATTTATGTGATGCATCAGTATTTGAACCCTTATTGTATTATGTAGTTTTAGAAAGTTTCATCTTTGTCAAATTAGTGAAAAAATAATTTGTCCCTGTAAATCACCTCACAAAATAGAGAATTTGAGGCTGTCATAAGTCAATGCACATGTTTGATATCCCAGGCTTGCAATCTCCAATAGCTCAGCATGTTCATTTTTTTTTTTCCAGTACTAATGAATTAGCCCACAATTTTAATTGACATATTGACCTTGAAAACTGCACAAAATGATCTCATCTGCCAGCCCATTATCTATGGCTTTATTAGCCAAGGAAATTTGACAATAAAACATGAAAGAGTCATAATTGATCTATATACTGATACTATAAATTATACTTCTATCAAATAAAAGTAACCAGCCTAATTCTGATCACTGGATCTCATAAAAATATTTTGGCCTTGTATTCCAAATAGAAAAGCTTTGCTCTGTTATTGTCTGAAACTACTTCTTTAACTATAATTTTTTCATCTCAAAAATGAATGTTTTATAAGCATTTCAAGGAACAGAGTATTGTTTAAGATCTTAAGTTTAGTGTCTTTTAAAGAATGTGCCCACATCAGAGAAAACCAGCATGCTATCTTAAAGAATATTAAGACTAAGAGGAAAAAAAAAAAAAATCTCCTTCGTATATATTGCTGTGTATTTCCTTTCCTTATGGTGGATTCCTATAGTTCCCAATAGGGATCCCAATTTTTAGAATATGCAGTAGATATCTATATTATTGAAGTTAAAGCTCAAAATTGTTCAGGAGAAGCTGAGATATGGCCTTTCATTTAATAAGAAATTGAAAGCAAAGAAATCATAGTAAATATCTACAATAAATGACCTCTAATGGAAGGGTGCCATATTTTTTACTAACTGATTTAGAATGTTCTGATGAAAATATTATGTCAAAACAAATTTGAAAGTGATCCTAACCATAAGCAGTCATATTAGGCACCTGTTGATTCTTCTATACCATTCATAACTTAATGAAAAAGACAATCTTTTCTCACAGAAGTGTATAACTGTGTTCCCAATAGGGAATAAAAATTACAAAAGTAATAAATTGTCATTTCAACTTAAAAGCTACCCATATTTATGTGGACAGTTTATTTTAGCTGAGAGTTTCTCTATTATGCATGCCTTCATTGCTTTTCAGCTTTTAACACACAAGTATTTTTCAGGACATAAACTGAGTTATTATTTTGTTTATTTCTAGTGCCAATAGAGTCGAATTTCCAAGATACTAATGCTGAGTCTTCTGTTTCCCTTTCTAACCTCATTCCCATTTGTCTCTTTGTTCCTGTCCTTGCAACTCTAAGTAATGTGAAAGCACCCAAACTGCCCCAACATGCAGAGTTTCTGGTAGTGCTGTTGCCTCTGCCTAAAATGAACCACCTACTGTTTGTATTCCTGGAAAACTCTTCTTTGCCTTTCAAATTTCAGCTCAAACCAGCATTCTTCCTCTTTGAAGCTGCAATTGACTCTTCCCTGGCGGACTTAGGGGCTTATTCTTTCACACCTGCTTTGACCATTTCATTCCCTCTTTCTACTGTAGAAAGCAAATTATCAGAGGTTTAGTGTCAATATTAGTGGACCTAGAAGTGTTACTTGCCTCTGAACTGATTAGACAGCATTTAGGAAATATCTTTAATGGCTGTATATTGTCACCCTGCTTATTTAACTTATATGCAGAGTACATCATGAGAAACGCTGGACTGGAAGAAACACAAGCTGGAATCAAGATTGCCGGGACAAATATTAATAACCTCAGATATGCAGATGACACCACCCTTATGGCAGAAAGTGAAGAGAAACTAAAGAGCTTCTTGATGAAAGTAAAAGAGGAGAGTGAAAAAGTTGGCCTAAGCTCAATGCTCAGAAAACGAAGATCATGGCATCTGGTCCCATTACTCCATGGGAAATAGATGGAGAAACAGTGAAAACAGTCTCAGACTTTATTTTTGGGGGCTCCAAAATCACTGCAGATGGTGACTGCAGCCATGAAATTAAAAGATGCTTATTCCTTGGAAGAAAAGTTATGACCAACCTAGATAGCATATTCAAAAGCAGAGACATTACTTTGCCGACAAGGTCCGTCTCGTCAAGGCTATGGTTTTTCCCGTGGTCATGTATGGATGTGAGAGTTGGCCTGTGAAGAAGGCTGAGCGCCGAAGAATTGATGCTTTTGAAGTGTGGTGTTGGAGAAGACTCTTGAGAGTCCCTTGGACTGCAAGGAGATCCAACCAGTCCATTCTGAAGGAGATCAGCCCTGGAATTTCTTTGGAAGGAATGATGCTAAAGCTGAAATTCCAGTACTTTGGCCACCTCATGCGAAGAGTTGACTCATTGGAAAAGACTCTGATGCTGGGAGGGATTGGGGGCAGGAGGAGAAGGGGACGACAGAGGATGAGATGGCTGGATGGCATCACGGACTCGATGGACGTGAGTTTGAGTGAACTGTGGGAGTTGGTGATGGACAGGGAGGCCTGGCATGCTGCGATTCATGGGGTCGCAAAGAGTCGGACAGGACTGAGCGACTGAACTGAACTGAGCAACATTGGTGAATAAGAGCACATACAGAGAATAAAAAAGTCTTACAGCCATTATAACATGAACTTCCATTTCCACAGTTATAAAATGGTGATAATAATATCTGGTACTTTTATAAAACTGCAGTAAAATAACACATAAAAATGCTTTGTTGCCTTGAAAAATAGATTTTTCTAAAAGTGTTCCATACCTGTTTTACCAATTTCACTCTCCTATTTACTGCCCACCATTTGAAAAAATAGACTCCCCTCTGTGCACTCATTTCCTCTGGTTATAAATAAACTTGTAATGAAATTGCTATATTTTATTCTTACTTAATTTTTATCTCCTTGATTGAATATAAGCTTCTTAATGTCAATTATTTGTGAAATTATTCTTATATTTTTTAATTCCCCTAAGTAATACTAAGCCCATAATATATAGTCTTTGAAGGAATATGGAGAAGAATAGAAAAAAATTAGTTTCCACCAAGGGAAAATATTATTGTGTTGTTTCAAATAGCTAAAGGGCCCCAATAGGCCCTTCATCATGTGTAGCTCCAAATGGTAACCCAAAGAAAATCATAGCTAACAGATTTCATTTCACTACTGGCAGGATGCTGATAATTAAAGAAAAACAAGCAATCTTTTATCCCAGTATCTAAATAACCTCTGTTAATTGAAATATAAGAAAGTAATTCATACAAATGACTAGTAAAAAGAAATGATTAGAAATACATAAACTAAAAACAAAAGCCTAGTCTTATCTTTTTGAAAACCACTCTTTATAATATCCTTCAGGAAGGCCTTCTGCATATAAGTGTGTATTTATGAAGGTAGTCACATTTTACACTCAAGGTAGTCCACCTATTCCCTGTTCTGAACCCTCTGTCTTTTATATAAATACATATTATCCAATTTCAGTTCCTTATTGGTAAATATTAAATTATTGAGTTTATTTGTGAATGTGCAGACTCTTGAGAGTCCCTTGGACTGCAAGGAGATCCAACCAGTCCATTCTGAAGGAGATCAACCCTGGGATTTCTTTGGAAGGAATGATGCTAAAGCTGAAACTCCAGTACTTTGGCCACCTCACGCGAAGAGTTGACTCATTGGAAAAGACTGATGCTGTGAGGGATTGGGAGCAGGAGGAGAAGGGGACGACAGAGGATGAGATGGCTGGATGGCATCACGGACTCGATGGGCGTGAGTCTGAGTGAACTCTGGGAGTTGGTGATGGACAGGGAAGCCTGGCGCGCTGCGATTCATGGGGTCACAAAGAGTCAGACACGACTGAGCGACTGAGCTGAACTGAACAGTGTTGTTATGGGGAGGATATTTGTGAATGCAAGATACTTTGAAATATCTCTCTTGGAGAATTTTTCTAAAGCTTTGTGTTAAAAGGAAACCAAAGAAATGGACTTTCTTGTGAGGTAACGATGGCGTCATCAGTGTAACTTTTCGGAGGCTTTTCTTTAGGATATTCCTGAACTGGAAGTGAAATTAGACTAAATGATTCTTAAAACCTCTTCATAGTTCTAACATAATAATCAACAAATTTGTCTGTTGCTATTTACACCAAATAGTTCTTCTCAACCTTAACTGTGTATTACAGTAACCTCAAGAATTTTTTAAAAATACTAATCCTCAGGTCACAACCCTGATGAATTAAATCAGAACCACTAGAAATGGGACTCAGGCCTCTTTAAGGTTCCTGGGTTATTCTAATGAACATTCAATGTTGAGAATTACTGATATAAATGTCATGTCATTAACATTGTAAATTTGAAAAATATAAAGAATCACAGCAGCAAGGTACAAGAGCTTTAAGGAATTGATTTTTTTATCTTCTACCAAAATGTGGGGAGTATAAGAGTAACTTAAAGAGTAGAAACAAATTAGAGAGAACCTTAGGCAATGTTACTACAAGACTTTGGTAAATGCTGGTAATTTTCTCAGAGAAAATACTCCTCTTTGTCACTTTTCTCTCTGCCTGTGCCACGCACAGAAGAGAAAAGGGTCCATATCTGCCTGCACTCTTTCTCATTGTTATTCATTGGTCCAAGGAAGCTGAGATGGGCATCTCAGTTTATTTAATCAGTGGTTCTCTACAAGAAGGTTAGGAATCATCTCTGTGTATCAGAACTGATATGTAGCAATGTCCATCAGAAGAGATTAGTAGGCTTCTGTCAGGGTAGACGCTTCAGGGTAGAATGAAAGCTGAAGCTGGGTTAAGTAATTGGGTTCTTGTTCAATAAAAGTGCTTGTTTGTGCTGTGTAATGAAAGATCTTTGGTGCAATAGATGTCTGAATCCAAATACCCTTTGGATTTTCTGATGGATAAAGAGATAAGGGTGAAAGGGATTTAATTTAGAACTATTGAAAAACTTTAAAGAGATTAGAAAAATTGGTAAATGCACTTTCTTTTTAAAAATCAGGATTCTTTGTTACTTATCAGAATTAGTTATTTTTTTAAAAATTGACAATAACACTTTTTTGTTAGTTTTGTTTCGACTGTCTTTTTTCCCCATTTCTGTTTGTCATCATTAACTGACCTTTAAGACTCAGGTTATGAAGAAGATAATGGAGAACTGTTATCTCCCAGCCCACGGACCCTAACCTGAATTTAGGAAATGGTAACACTTTCAGGTCTCACTGAAGTGTCACATCAGAATGGTAGGCAGAGCATTGGTGAATAGACTTATTTCCATAAAGTCAATACTCACTACTACTATATCTGAGCTTCTCTCAAAAAAGAAATTGACATTTAAACTAATATTTTTAAAGAGTGTACTCTAAAAGCATATCTAAACCAAAAACTTTCTGTGAGACATCAGAGCAGTGTAGGTGTGAAGTGGGTGGTATTTGGTGAAACATATTAATCTTAATAAAATCATTTATATTTTGGGCATTTTAAAACTTTGTCCCAGATAATTTTAATAAGTGATTATTTGAATCTACTTACTTTCTTTAGGAAGAAATTATATTAGAGAAATGAGTAATAAAAAACACCTTTACTTTTCATTTTACTCATCTTATCTCTAACCTGATTAGATATAAGCCTTTTATTGGGGAGGGGGTAAGTCATGAATTCACAATTCAGTGAAGAAGGAAAAGAAATCTCTTGACTGGACATAATCTCTATTTAAAGTCATTTGTTTTTGTTCAGTTGCTAAGTCATGTCTGACTCTGTGACCCCATGGACTGCAGCATACCAGCCTTCCCTGTTTTTCACTATCTCCTGAAGTTTGCTCAAACTCATGTCCATTGAGTTGGTGATGCCATCCAATCCTCCTTCACCTCTGTATCCTCTTGCCCTCAGTCTTTCCCAGCATCTGGGTCTTTACCAATGAGTCAGCTCTTTGCATCAGGTGGCCAAAGTATTAGAGCTTCAGCATCAGTCCTTCCAATGAATATTGAGGGTTGATTTNTCCAGTACTTTGGCCACCTCATGCGAAGAGTTGACTCATTGGAAAAGACTCTGATGCTGGGAGGGATTGGGGGCAGGAGGAGAAGGGGACGACCGAGGATGAGATGGCTGGATGGCATCACTGACTCGATGGATGTGAGTCTGAGTGAACTCCGAGAGATGGTGATGAACAGGGAGGCCTGGCGTGCTGCGATTCATGGGGTCGCAAAGAGTTGGACACGACTGAGCGACTGAACTGAACTGAACTGATACAGACCATTGTTGGCAAAGTGATGTCTCTGCTTTTTAATATTCCCTTTACTACATGATATGTTACAGGGTTTTGGCCTCTGGTGCAAATCACATACTGTTTTTCCTCTTAGCCTCTTCATTTCACATCCATGTGTCATACTCTCTAATCCTCCCTTCACTGGGTGGTCTAGATATTCACAGTTCATATTATTTTGTTCTTTCCTCAGGTTTCCCCCTTTCCTCCCTTCTCTCTTCTATTTCTCTGCACACACACATATATGTACATACCCCCATTTTATCATTACAGCTCTAATAAATGAACACTTGTTGAAATAACCTTGGTTGCTTTAACCTTGGTGTTGCCTAGCAAGCAACACAAAACAGCTGAGCTAGGAAATACAAACACTGGGTTGAAGCAAAAGTTCAACCTAAAATTTTCTGTGTCAGTCTCAGCAGCTCCTAAGCACTTTAGAGATACATTTTCTTTCAGTGGAGGGTCAAAGGCACAACAGATGATGCATGGCAGTGCTGTAAGTGGGAGTCTCTTCGGATGAAAAACATTGCTTGCAGCCTGTGGGTGTCATGTGAGGGACTGAATTAATAATACTTGAAAAAAGAGGCAACTGGCTTCTGGAGAGCAACCGCCTTTTAAAAAACAAGCAAACAATAACAACAAAAAATTTAGGAGTTGGGCTTCCCATTTTTCTCTAAATGAAAAAGGAGACCTTCTCCTTTTTCCCTAACTGTTGACTTCAGTTTGGAACTGACAAGTGTAAACAAGATGAGAATCGGATTGCTTCTGCCTATCTCATTCTTTCGGACTCAAGCCGACAAAGTAATTAATGTTGCTGTAGGAGAAAGAAAAGGCATTTTTGATAAGCACTTGTTTCCTCTTTGTCTTTCATAGATGCCTTTCTTGAGAGGGTAACTGGTCTTTTTGACATATTAGTAAGCGAGGTATCACACACAAGTGCCCTTGATGAATTTCATGTGTTAATTTATAGGTAAACCAAGGTTGCCTTTGTCTTTTAAAAAATATTTTTATGGTACACAGAAAGTGAAAGAAATTACATGAACAAACATAATTTCTTCAACTGGCCCTCCCTATAATGTGTGATTTTCTTCAGCACATTTGCTTTCTGATTCTATTTCTTTGGGGAAATTAGCTACAGCCAAGTGTTTGTTACACTAATAGTTACCTGGCACCTGTTATAACAAGTTCCCCTCAGTATAGAGCTTCATTTCTTCTTGCCTAGATTATCGAAATAGTCTTTCAACAGCATTCCTACAAATTCCAGTGGACTTCCTATCTTCTCTTGTTAGGTTTCATGCTCAAAGTCTTTCAGTTTCTCTTTCTTAGTTACCAAGTTAATGACGAATGCATTATCTTGGCACTCAACATTGTCCATAGCTAGACCCAATATATTTGCTTTCTTACTCTGACACATATATGCTCCAACTTTTGGTCTCTTAATTAAATTATATAATGAGAGTATTCAGGCCTTGCCTATGATATTCAGTTAACATGGGTTGCTTTTGTGGTGCACATATTTACTATTGTACTAATTTATCAAGATCCATTTTAAATGCTGTTTCATTCATAGTGTTTTTTTCCTTTTTTCCCTCATTCACTGTTCCTAGCATCCCATGCCCACCACCTTCTACAACTATGGGAACACCATCATAATTTATTATTTTTTCCTTTCTTTGTTTTTGTACTATGACAAATGCCTAATACTTTGTGATGTATTTATCCCCATGCATTTCTATCTGCTCACAAGCACCACAGAATAGGAATAATGTTTCTTTTTATGCATAATATAATTATATAATTTCAAGATACGTTTAATGGTTTGAATACTTTTTAGAGAACACATAAAAGTCTTTTTCTTACCTTCATTTTTAAAGAGCCTGATTAGATTATTATGACAAAAATTTACTGAGGATGCATTTGATGTCTTCTATAAACAAACATTCTGTCAAGAAGACAAACTCATATCTGTTTTCAATGGCAGCAGATTTTCTTGCTAGTAATAATGGGAAACAGATTGACTTCCTACTTTTTAGTCAAAAGAGGATTGAGGGTATTTATCATGCTTTGATTTGTTGTCTCTGAATCTACAAAGGTAGTTTGGCTATTTATAGTCAAGGTAATATATATTTTCAGGGTTGCAGATGAGGACATTATATTACTTCCCTTGGGAACTTGGCAAAGTGGACATATAATACAAGTAATTATGGATGCAAAAGAAGGATAATATGGAAAGATAAAAGATGGTGTTAAACATGAACTATCTTGTTACACAGCTGGTGACATACCATTCTCTATAGAGAAAGCTACGTAGAATAAAAATTCCAAGATTCTCATAATTTTGTGATCATAATTATAATTTGAAATGGTTTCTACTTATAATAGGAATCAATATTTGGTCTTGTGTATCCTAAGTGTATTAGAACTATTTCAGTTCAGTTCAGTTCAGTTGCTCAGTCGTGTCAGACTCTTTGCGACCCCATGAACCATAGCACACCAAGCCTCCCTGTCCATCACCAACTCCTGGAGTTTATCCAAACCCATGTGCATCAAGTCGGTGATGCCATCCAGCCATCTTATCCTCTGTCGTCCCCTTCTCCTCCTGCCCTCAATCCCTCTCAGCATCAGGGTCTTTTCCAATGAGTCGACTCTTCACATGAGGTGGCCAAAGTATTGGAGTTTCAGCCTCAGCATCAGTCCTCCCAATGAATACCCAGGACTGATCTCCTTTAGGA
>SJYT01054630.1:90973-122494 GCA_006410635.1 Cephalophus harveyi | reverse complement strand
CATCAGTCCTTCCAATGAACACCCAGGACTGATCTCCTTTAGGATGGACTGGTTGGATCTCCTTGCAGTCCAAGGGACTCTCAAGAGTCTTCTCCAACACCGCAGTTCAAAAGCATCAATTCTTCGGCACTCAGCTTTCTTCACAGTCCAACTCTCACATCCATACATGACCACAGGAGAAACCAAAGCCTTGACTAGACGGACCTTTGTTGGCAAAGTAATGTCTCTGCTTTTTAATATGCTGTCTAGGTTGGTCATAACTTTCCTTCCAAGGAGTAAGCGTCTTTTAAGAACTTTTAAACATCTTTAATTTGGGAAAACTGGGGAATATGAGAATTATGAATCATTCTCTTTCAGCATTTAGTTTCTCTGAAATATAAGAAATGTACATAATGAGTTAATTTTAAGTAATATTTTTGTTCTAAAGAGTATGTAATTGACTATTTAGAGTATAAAGTAAAACTGTAAAATTTAGATCCATGAATCAAGGTAAATGGGGCATGGTCATGAAGGAAATGGTAGCAGTGAATATCGACATCTTAGGAATCAGTGAACTAAAGTGGACAGGAATGGGTAAATTTAATTCAGGTGACCATTTTATCTATTTATGTGGGCAAATTTAATTCAGGTGACCATTTTATCTATTTATCTATTTTATCCCCTAGAAGAAACAGAGTAACTTTCATAGTCAACATAAGAGTCTGAAATGTAGTACTTGGGTACAACCCCCAAAATGACAGAATGATCTGGGTTTCTTTCCAAGGCAGCATCAGAATAATCCAAGTCTATGCCCCAACCACTAATATTAAAGAAGCTGAAGTAGACCAGTTCTATGAAGACCTACAACCCCTTCTATAAATAACAACAACAAAAAGGTGTCCTTTTAATTATAAAAGATTGGAATGCAAAAGTAGGAAGTAAAGAGATACCCAAAATAACAGGCAAGTTTGGCCTTGGAGTACAAAATGAAGCAGGGCAAAGACTAGTACAGTTTTGTCAAGACAATAAGCTGGCCATAGTAAACACCGTTTTACAGTAACCCAAAAGATGACTACACATGGACATCACCAGATAGTGAAAACCAAAATCAGATTGATTATGTTTTTTTTGCAGCTGGAGAAGCTCCATATGGGCATCAAAAATGAGATGTGGAGCTGAGTGTGGATCAGATCATGAGCTCTTTATTTCAAGATTCAGGCTTAAGTTGAAGAAAGTAGGGAAAACCACTAGGGCATTCATGTATAACCTAAACCAAATCCCTTATGATTATACAGTGGATGTGACAAATAGATTCAGGGGTTTAGATCAGGTAGAAGGAGTGCCTGAAGAACTATGGATGGAAGTTTGTAATATTGTACAGGAGGTAGTGACTAAAACCATCCCAAAGAAAAACAAATACAAGAGGACCAAGTTAGTGGTTGTCTAAGGAGGCTTTACAAATAGCTGAGAAAAGAAGAGACATGAAAAGCAAGAGAAAAAGGAAAAGATGCACCCAACTCAATGCAGAATTCCAGAGGATAGCAAGGAGCGATAAGAAAGCCTTCTTAAATAAACAGTGCAAAAAATAAATGAAAAGAATAGAAAAGGAAAGACTAGAGATCTCAAGTAAATTGGAGATATGTAGGGAACATTTCAAGCAAGGATGGGTGTGGTAAAGGACAGAAAAAATAAGAACCTAAAAGAAGCAGAAAATGTTAAAAAGAGGTGGCAAGAATACACAGAAGAACTATACAAGAAAAGTTTAATGATCTGAATAACCATGACGGTGTGGTCACTTACCTAGAACTGGACATCCTGGAGTTTGCACTCAAGGGAACCTTATGAAGCATTACTATGAACAAAGCTAGTGGAGGTGATGGAATTACAGCTGAGCTATTTAAAATCTTAAAAGTGCAGCACTCAAGATGTTGGAAAATTTAGAAAACTCAGCAGCAGTCATAAGACTGGAAAAGATCAGTTTTCATTCCAATTCCAAAGAAGATCAATGGCAAAGAATGTTCAAACTGCCACACAATTGCACTCATTTTATAAGCTAACAAGGTTTATGCTTAAAATCCTTCCAGCTCGGCTTCAGCAGTATATGAACTGAGAACTTTTAGATGTGTAGCTGGGTTTAGAAAAGGTAAAGGAAAGAGATCAAATTGCCAACATTTGTTGAATCATGGAGAAAGCAAAGGACTTGCAGGAAAACACCTATTTCTGCTACATTGACTACACTAAAGCCTTTGACTGTGTGGATCACAACAAAAATATGTGGAAAATTCTTAAAAAACTGGGAGCACCAGACCACCTTACCTGTCTCCTGAGAAACCTGTATTTGAGTCAAGAAGCCAACTGTTAGTACTGAACATGGAACAACTGATTGGTTCCAAATTGGGAAACGAGTACCCCAAGACTGTATATTGTCACTCTGCTTATTTAACTTATATATAGAGTTGTTGTGGTTCAGTCACTCAGGTGTGTCTGACTCTGTGATCCTGTGGACTGCAGCATGCCAGGCTTCCCTGTCCTTTACCATCTCCCAGAGCTTGCTCAAACTCATGTCCATTGAGTCAGTGATGCCATCCAACCATCTCCTCCTCTGTCTTCCCCTTCTCCTCCTGCCTTCAATCTTTCCCAGCATCAGATCTTTTCTAATGTGTCAGCCCTTCACATCAGGTGGCCAAAGTATTGGAGCTTCAGCTTCAGCATCAGTCCTTCCAATGAATATTCAGGACTGATTTCCTTTAGCATTGACTGGCTTGATCTCCTTGCAGTTCAAAGGACTCCCAAGAATCTTCTTCAACATCACAGTTCAAAAGCATCAATTTTTTGGCCTTCAGCCTTCTTTACATAGAACACATCATGTGAAATACTAGGCTGGATGAATCACAAGCTGGAATCAACATTGCCAGGAGAAATATCAACAACCTCAGATATGCAAATGATTCCACTCTAATGGCAGAAAGTGAAGAGGAACAAAAGAGCCTCTTGATGAAGGTGAAGGTGAAGTCGCTCAGTCGTGTCCGACTCTTTGCGACCCCGTGGACTGTAACCTACTAGGCTTCTCCGTCCATGGGATTCTCCAGGCAAGAACACTGGAGTGGATTGCCATTTCCCTCTCCAGATGAAGGTGAAAGAGAGTGAAAATGCTGGCTTAAAACAACATTCAAAAAACTAAATTCATGGTATCTGGTCCCATCACTTTATGTCAAACAGATGGGGAAAAAGTGGAAGGAGTGACAAATTTTATTTTCTTGGGCTCCCAAATTACTGTGGACAGTGGCTCTGTCCATGAAATTAGAAGATGCTTGCTCCTTAGAGGATAGCTATGACACACCTAGACAGCATATTGAGAGAATTAATTCTTAGGTAGGTTGATAAGGAGTCTTGGGCCTTCAAAAGGAATCGGTCCTGAGCCCTCAAGAAGGAGAAAGGGGTCTGGGGCTCTCAAGGAGAAAATAACTTTTTCCCCCCTACATTCTTTAGTCTTAGTCACATAAGATGGTATTTTCTTTAAGCCCAGAGCTAATGATTACACAACAAAACAATTCCTCTTAAACTCTGTACTAAGAATTATATAACAACAATGGATCTTGTTGAAAGGATATATGTCTCTTTCTTAACAAGAACCTTCTGACTAATCTTGTTATCTTAAGATAACATGTTGTGGGAGTGGATCTGGTAAGACCTTTCTATTGTTGGTTTTAATCTTGTTAATTTAAGATGTATGTTGTGGGAGTGGGTCTGGTAAAAATATAAGGCCTTGATAAGACTAGCTAGTGGGGCACCATCCCATCCCCTGTGGGATGTCTATGTCAGAAGCTTTCTTTGTCCTTTTTCACTATAATAAAATTTCTGCCACACAAAAGCTCTGAGTAATCAAGCCTGATTCCTGATCCTGAAACCAAATCATCTTCAGAGATTACGAATCTGACAGCTTTCAATGTAAGCTATCAACATTAAAGACCTGAGACATCACTTTGCTGACAGATATCTGTATAGTCAAAACTATGTTTTTTCCAGTAGTGATGCATGAACGTGAGAGTTGAATCATAAAGAAGACAGTGAGTGTGCTGAAGAATTGTTGCTTTTGAGTTGCAGTCTTATAAAAGACTATTGAGAGTACACTGGATAGCAAGGAGATCAAATCAGTCAATCCTTAAAGGATATCAACCATGAGTTTTCATTGGAAGGACTGAAGCTGAAGCTGAAGCTTCAATACTTTGGCCCCTTGATGTGAAGCTCTGATTCATTGGAAAAGACCCTGATATTAGAAAAGATTGAAGGTAAAAGTGTCATGCGAGTGTATGTTCCTCAGTTCTTTGTCTTGTCACAACAAAGATTTGGAGCGATGGACATTAAAGCCCCCGGCACGTCACAGCTCTCGGGTCTTGGACAAACCGTGTTATAGCTCTTAGGCAAATCAGTGTTACAGCTCTATTTTATTTAGAAGATACCAGGAGAATCCATCCTTGAAGCATGAGGGCATGCCAACCCAAAGACTCAAAAAGAAGAGAGTGGAGGAGCACGCAGGGGAGGGAAAGAGAGAGGGAGAGAGAGAGAAAGAGAAAGAGCGCACGCACGAGGGAGAGAAAGAAAGGGAGAAAGCACTTTGGTTCCTCCTTTTATATGTTTTTTCCTCCACCTGGGCCTGCCCTATGCAAATTGGGCTTAGCCAGGAGTGCTGTTTGTTCTACCTGAAGTCTTCACTCTGGTCCTCGGACCTTCCTTGTCTTTTAGTCACCACCATTTTGGACTTCTTTTCCCTATTTTACCTACCTAACAAAAGGAGAAGGGAGCAGCACAGGATGATATTGTTAACAGCACTGACTCAGTGGACATGAATTTAAGCATACTTCAGGAGATAGTGCAGGAAAGAGGAGCCTGGTGTGCTGCAGTCCATGGGGTAGTAAAGACATGACTTAGCGACTGAACAACACTAGAATAAAGTAATTAACAAAATGTCCTGAATCCATGCATTCTGCATACATTTCAAAACAATACAGAATCCACTTGCATGGAATGAGGATGTCCCATGATTTAAATTGTTACAAAATATTTAATGTTATTTAGTCTTTATTCATATTATAATTTTCCCTTATTTTTTATATACAGTTATCTTTATTTAAATAGATTTCATTTCATTAAAAATTCATGATAAATATAATAATATCAATAAATATTACCAGTGTTTACTATTAATATAAATAAAGTGGGCTTTCCAGGTGTTACTAATGGTAATGAACCTGTCTGCCAATGCAGGAGATGTAAGGTGTATGGATTTGATCCCTGGGTTGGGAAGATCCCCTGTAGCAGGGCATGTCTACCCACTCCAATATTCTTGCCTAAAGCATCCCTTGGACAGAGGAGCCTGGCAGGCTATGGTATCCAGGGTCACAAAAAGTTGGACACAAATCAATGCAGCATGCATGGACATATAAAGCACTTAGAAAATTGTTACACAAAGGAAATATTCAGTAAATGTTTCTCATTGCTATTAACATTTGCTTTAATTAACTGACTTTTTCCAGTCCTGTGGCCACTGCTGAGTTTTCCAAATTTGCTGGCATATTGAGTGCAGCACTTTCACAGCATCATCTTTCAGGATTTGAAATAGTTCAACTGGAATTCCATCACCTCCACTAGCTTTGTTTGTAGTGATGCTTTCTAAGGCCCACTTGACTTCACATTCCAGGATGTCTGGCTCTAGGTGAGTGACCACACCATCACGATTATCTGGGTCATGAAGATCTTTTTTGTACAGTTCTTCTGAAGAACTGTGACCTTCCAGATGTTCAAGCTGGTTTTTGAAAAAGTAGAGGAACCAGAGATCAAATTGCCAACGTCCACTGGATCATCGAAAAAGCAAGAGAGTTCCAGGAAAACATCTATTTCTACTTTATTGACTATGCCAAAGCCTTGGACTGTGTGGACTACAATAAATTGTGGAAAATTCTTCAAGAGATGGGAATACCAGGCCACCTGACCTGCCTCTTGAGAAACCTATATGCAGGTCAGGAAGCAACAGTTAGAACTGGACATGGAACAACAGACTGGTTCCAAATAGGAAAAGGAGTACATCAAGGCTGTATATTGTCACCCTGCTTATTTAACTTCTATGCAGAGTACATCATGAGAAATGCCGGGCTAGAAGAAACACAAGCTGGAATCAAGATTTCTGGGAGAAATATCAATAACCTCAGATATGCAGATGACACCACCCTTATGGCAGAAAGTGAAGAAGAACTAAAAAGCCTCTTGATGAAAGTGAAAGAGGACAGTGAAAAAGTTGGCCTAAAGCTCAATATTCAGAAAACGAAGATCATGGCATCTGGTCCCGTCACTTCATGGGAAATAGGCGGGAAAACAGTGGAAACAGTGTCAGACTTTATTTTTTTGGGCTTCAAAATCACTGCAGATGGTGATTGCAGCCATGAAATTAAATGACGCTTACTCTTTGGAAGGGAAGTTAAGACCAACCTAGATAGCATAATGAAAAGCAGAGACATTACTTTGCCAACAAAGGTCCGTCTAGTCAGGGCTATGGTTTTTCCTGTGGTCATGTATGGATGTGAGAGTTGGACTGTGAAGAAAGCTGAGTGCCGAAGAATTGATGCTTTTGAACTGTGGTATTGGAGAAGACCCTTGAGAGTCCCTTGGCCTGCAAGGAGATCCAACCAGTCCATCCTAAAGGATATCAGTCCTGGGTGTTCATTGGAAGGACTGATGCTGAAGTTGAAACTCCAATACTTTGGCCACCTCATGAGAAGAGTTGACTCATTGGAAAAGACTCTGATGCTGGGAGGGATTGGGGGCAGGAGGAGAAGGGGATGACAGAGGATGAAATGGCTGGATGGCATCACCGACTCAATGGACATGAGTATGAGTAAACTCCGGGAGTGGGTGATGGACAGGGAGGCCTGGTGTGCTGTGATTCATGGGGTCGTAAAGAGTTGGACACAACTGAGCAACTGAACTGAAATGTTATTGTATGCAATTTATTTAACAGATTCTTTATTAGTAAACATGGCTTCTAAATTTCAAGTTCAGTTTTCTTTGAATTGGAAATTTTGTTTTCTTTAACATCCACACAATGTGTTAAGTGATATTGTAAGTATTTAATACTCTGTATTAAATAATTTTCTTTGTGAAATATGTACAGTAGCTTTATGTTCCTAACTGACCATTGATGGACAAACTTTATTTATTTGATCCTATTAAGAATGACATAGCTAAATTTTGCAGTGTGTATGATGTGCTTGGATAAAAGCACACCATCCAAGACTTCTATGTGCATCCTTAAAAGTTAGATTACATAAATTTGGAAATTTTCTTTGCAACTCCCAAGTGTAGCTACTTACTTATTTGGATGAAATGTTTTTGTCCTCACCAATCTCCTTTTTTGTCATTTTTCTTCATATAAGATTCACTTTTGTACTTCATGTATCAAATTTTCCTTATTTCATAACCATTTTCTTTTCTTTTTTTTTTGAGCTGCTTTCTAAATATTTCTTTCTGGTTGTCAAAATTGGACCTCTAAACCATCATTTGTAAATACTAGAGCTATCATCACCACTTACCTGCATGCTATTTATCCACTTTAATGTGTGTATTAATGATATCAGTATTTTTCATGCATCAAAAGCAGAATCTTTTTTTTTAGTTCTCTTTTACTCTACTGCCACCGAACTATCCCTAATTGTTAAAAATCTATTATAGCTAAATCTTTTTTATTTTCATTGTCATAATGCCAATCAGTTGGCAAGGTAGTTCCTGCTAAGTAGGTGGGAATTACAATGCAATAAGCTTGAATTGTGTTGGAGTACATGGATCTCAAAGATGCTATGAGCTGTTGGTGCATACAACTGTATAGATGTTAGACAACCATAGAATTAAGGCCAAAAGAGATACAGTGAAAGAAAAGAAAAGAGTGAGGAGTTGAAATACTTGTCAAAAACCTATGGCATTCCTTAGGTTGTTTTATTTATTCAGTAATATCACAATTAATCAGTGAACCCCATGAAAACATGAACCATATATATGTACTCTAAACAATACCCAGGGCCTTGTACATGGCAGAGCCTTATTAAATATTTATTGAATTACTGAATGAGCATTGTATACATAATGTCCCAAAGAAAATGATAGCTTGATCATGCTCTAGAATTGTCAGAATAGATGGACAATTAAATTATTTCTGATGTAATATTAACAAACTGAAATGATTATTTACTATAGCCCATGTTGTGTATCATATCTGTTCATATTGCGTATCTCATATACTAGACTTTGATTTACACTATTTCATTTATTTCTGTATCCCTGGTGCTCACAGCATAGTACACATAGCACGTCATTGATATTCAACTAATCCTTGTTTTGTGGATAAATAGGTTCAGGTAGAATGCCAGGCTGATCATAATAATGTATAAAGAAAAGTTAAGAAATCAAATGTATTCAGTGTGGAATGGAGAAGAAAAATACATGCTGTTTTAAAAAATATTTAAACTGTTTTAATATGGGAGAGGTATTAAACTTGCTTTATATTGCATCATATTCTTAAACCTGGGTCAACAGGTAAAAGTTCTGGGAACAAACAGTAAAGAAATATGAAACATGAGACAGAATTATTATGCTTATTCTTGGCAATACATAGATATATTTAAATGTATCTTCTTTATAATAACAATATGGAGATGAGATCATAATTATATGTTACAACTGTATTAATTAAAAATGGCACTAGCTTCCATAGTAAACACAGCAGTTATTATATTTATCATAAAGTATGTGTTTATAAGGGGCTTCCCAGGTGGCACTAGTGGTAAAGAACCCACCTACCATTACAGGAGGCATAAGAAACCTGGGTTCAATCCCTGGGTCAGGAAGACCCCCTTGAGGAGGGCATGGCAACCCACACCAGTATTCTTGCCTGAAGAATCCCTTGGATGGAGGAACCTGGTGGTGTTTTAACCATTTCATGGTAATTTACATTCTTGAATCTCTCTGTCCTGTTGACAGAGAACATGCCCTTGAGAGGTCCAAGTGAACCCAGTTTATAAAGGAAAGGTAACAAAGTGTTAACAGTAATACTCCTGTTCTCACCTCTCACCTCTATCCTGTCCGCACAGCAGAGGGAGCTGAAAGTAAAGTCTGGTGTCATTTTTTCTTTCTATAAACAAAAAACTCATTTTGCCATATCTCTCTCTCTCATTCTTGGTATGTTCCAAGTATGGCCTCATATCTAGATGTGGGTCCAACTTGGGTAAATTACCAATAATAAAAATATGATTATTTGTATTACACAGGAAAATACTAATCTTTGACATACTTAAAAATGAAAGTGAGCCAGTTGGTTTGGCTGATTCAGAAGATAATTCTAAGTATGTTTGTGTAGAGAAGTAAATATATTTATAATTAAGTAAAATTCAAAAAGTGTGTTCTTAATTACCAGATACCTCCTATGTGGCAATCTAGAGACCCTGGTCTCTTCATATTGTAACTTTTCACTTCTCTATAGCCTCAAGTTCCTTTCATTTAGCCTACAAAATGGGGACAATAGAGAAGATTTTATCTGGGTAGTTTTAAAAGCTAAAAGCAGTATACATCATTCTCACTCGGGTTGATTTGAAATCAATCTTACTGTCCTGTGTAACTTCCTGAGAAAGGCACTCAGGTTGTGTGCAATGATGGGAAGAAGAGTTTAGAAGACAGACATATATCCAGTCTCTACTAACATATAACTATTTAAGACTTGGAATTTAAGTAGAATCACCAAATTCTTTCTGAAATGGTATGATGTCATCATTCACTTGCCAGGAGCTAATTGCATGTAAGCAGATCCTGATAGCTACTTATCAGACTTGTGATTAGAGTCATCATTGCCACCTATCTGTGAATTATCTCTCCTCACTTCATTCTTTGGTTTAATGTAATGCATAGGTGGTATTTACTCTCAAGACAAAATGACTTCTAATGTCTGTCCATATAACTTCAAGACTAAATGCCAGCCCTGGGTGTATGTTGCTTAATAAGCAATAAAGGGATCCTTGAATGTTTTAATTAAGAGAATGACTGGATAAAATCTACATTTTAAGTATACTATTCTCTTCTGTTAGAGTGTAACGGTAAAATATGAAATAAACAATTGAAAGAGAATTAAATAAAGTTATTTTGCTTCATTTAGCATGTACTAATAAATAATCCTTAATAATTTGAATAGTCCAGATTGCTAGCATGTGTGATTTATAAAATATTTTAATTCCACTTATGTATCTAATTATAAATCTTTAGACCAAAAAGTCTGCTGTTTTGAGATTGAAAATATGACAGGGTGAATGTATTTGCATTTATAATTCTTACATTAAAGGAATGGAAAATGAAATAAGGTTAAACAGATATATAATTCTCTCTGTCCTTTCTTTGAGATTTCTACTAAAAAAGTCAATAGTCACTCTTACTATTACTAATTAAAACATTGTGCTGAACATATATTCATCTATTTTTTCCATTTAGGAAGTTTCCCTTTATGGTTGTTATAGTTATTTAGTTGCTAAATCATGTCTGACTCTTTTGCAACCCCATGGACTATAAGCCCACCAGGCTCCTCTGTCCATGGGATTTCCCAGGTAAGACTATGGGAGTGGGTTGCCACCTCTTCTGCAGTGGATCTTCTTGATCCAAGGATTGAACCAGTGCTACATTTTTATTTCCAAAAGTTTTTATCTTCATAAACTTTCCATGAGTACTGTTATTGATAAATTTTTATTTTATTTTTTATTTATAGTCATTTATGTATAAACAGGACCCCCCTGGTGGCTCAGATGGTAAAGAACCTGCCTGCAATGTGGGAGACCTGGGTTTGATCCCTGGATTGGGAAGATCCCTGGAGGAGGGCATGACAAACCACTCTAGTATTCTTGCCTGGAGAATCCCCATGGACAGAGGAGCCCAGTGGGGTACAGTCCATGGTGTCACATAGAGTTGGACATGACTGAGTGACTAAGGACACCACATATATAAGCAATTTTATGTATTTATTCTGCCAATCTTATCAAACCAATCTATATGATATTAGTTTTTCATACGTAATTTTGTCTTTCTTCAAATATTATGTATGATATAGCATTGTTATCTTTTTGAGGCTAGAAATCACATTTCTAATTATTTTATCTCCAGTATTTACTAACAAGGAATTGTACATTCAAGCAGTATACAAAAATAACTGAATAAAAATATACATAAAATACAATAATTTATAAGCATATTATTAAAATCTATAAATTATATAAAAATCTGTATATTAAAAAGAAGTTCTTATGTTCCTGTTGAGATGTGTATAAGAGACAGGATTTAAATTGTTACAAAATATTTAATGTTATTTAGTCTTTATTCATATTATAATTTTCCCTTATTTTTTATATACAGTTATCTTTATTTAAATAGATTTCATTTCATTAAAAATTCATGATAAATATAATAATATCAATAAATATTACCAGTGTTTACTATTAATATAAATAAAGTGGGCTTTCCAGGTGTTACTAATGGTAATGAACCTGTCTGCCAATGCAGGAGATGTAAGGTGTATGGATTTGATCCCTGGGTTGGGAAGATCCCCTGGAGAAGGAAATGGCAATCCACTCCAGTACTATTGCCTGGAAAATCCCATGGACAGAGGGGCCTGGTAGGCTACAGTCCATGGGGTCGCAAAGAGTTGGACATGACTGAGCGACTTTACTTACTTTTTACTTTAAGCTTTATATTAGCGTTCTGGGTGAGTGCCCCAAGAACACAATGGCCACTGGAAACACAGAACTGGTTGTAAATATCTCTTAGATGTAGTCAAGTTCTTCTGTGATCCTCTGAGCAATATTACAAGAATAAGGGTCCTACCATTTAGCTGGAGTTGATTTTGTTTTAAGCAGAAAACTAGAAAGAATAACCTAGCAGTTTTGTCAGATCCAGAGACAACACTTCATTCTTTTGGTCTGTTTACATATGCTGCTGCTGTTTAGTCATTCAGTCATGTCCTACTCTTTGAGACCCCAAAGGCTGTACCCCTCCAGGCTCTTCTGTCCCTGGGGATTCTCCAGGCAATAATACTGGAGTGGGTTGCCATGCCCTCCTCCAGGGGATCTTCCCAAACCAGGGATCAAACTCAGGTCTCCTACATTGCAGGCAGATTTTTTACCGCCAGAGCCACTAGGGAAGCCCAAGAATACTGAAGTGGGTAGTCTATCCTTTCAAACTGGGGTCAGTCCAGGAATCAAACCAGGGTCTCCTGCACTGCAGGTGGATTCTTTACCAGCTGAGCTACCAGACAAACTCATCCATATATGCTGCTAAGTCTAATAAGTTGCTTTAGTTGTGTCCGACTCTGTGTGACCCCATACATGGCAGCCCACCAGGCTCCCCCATCCCTGGAATTCTCCAGGCAAGAACACTGGAGTGGGTTTTCATTTCCTTCTCCAATGCATGAAAGTGAAAAGTGAAAGTGAAGTCATTCAGTTGTGTCTGACTCTTAGCAACCCTGTGGACTGCCGCCTACCAGGCTCCTCCATCCATGGGATTTTCCAGGCAAGAGTACTGGAGTGGGGTGCCATTGCCTTCTCTGATTCATATATGAGAACCCTACAAATTCTCTACTGGCTTTTGGGTCCTAAAACTAATAATGTAAAAGAAAAAATAGCTTTGCAGCTGAACATATTGTTGGAAGAGTCCCTATGCACAGTGAATCATCTCTCTTCTTTTGACAGAAAAATTCAGCCTTTGTTTATAATTAATATTTTCAAAAAGGAAAGTAATGATAACATTAAGCTTATGTATTTTTCAACAATAAATGAAGACTATAACATTCAGAAGACAACATATTTATAAAAATAAGTTTTAACTACAAAAAATTATAAAAGAATTGGAAAAATATATGACTTAGGAGTTGGATATTTCAAAATATGAATGTTAAAAAATAAATATTCTACCCAAGTATTGTAAAATTGGAACAACAAGGGGACAAATTTTATTACAGAAGTTTGTTCAGAAATTCTGTGAAGGATGAAGTTGAGGATATCTTTCAAACTATTGAGAGAATAAGAAAATACAGTTAATAAAGGAAAGGACAATAGATAAAAGGTTAAATTCATATTTACAAATCGTTGATATTCCTAGAGAAGAGACTGGGTGGGGTAGAAGGAAGAAAGGCAATATGAAAGACATATTGAAAAGAAAGCATTTATCAGCAGATTGATGTCTGAACTTTAGGCCTTATCCAGGCAACCAGTGGATGAATGAAATTAAGAACTGCAGAAAGAAAATTGTCATTAAAGTCCTATTTATGTATGTACACTCCAACAATTTAATAACTCAATTAAATATAAATAACTATTAAACTATAATTACCATACAAAACATAGAATTAAATAAAAATCCTTATAAGTATGATTAACACATAAATAAAAAGCCAGAAATTATTCCTAGTAGAGAAAATAAGTGATATTTAAAAATTCATAATTAGTTTTACATTGCTGTTTACATACGCCTGTTATGTCTCAGAAGCAGGAAAGTCTATGTAGGAAGACAAGATATTGGTGTGAGAGAGGTTAAAATTCAGATCAGTGACTAAGGGGTAGAAACAGATCACAGTGCAGAAATTCTGAAAAGGTCAAAGAAAGTGGCCAAAGTAATCATCAGTGAGGATGGGACTTAAGAGTAAGTTTCTGAGTAATTCATCATCAAGGAGATAATAGGTTTAAATTATACTTCTTTCATACACTAGCTTGAGACCGGAGACTAAATATCTGATCTCCTGAATGTCATTTCTTTGTCTATAGAAATAGAAAACATGAAACAAAATAGTGTCATGGGCTGCTCACTAGGACTAAGTGAGATATTGGGCACAAAGCATTTGGCACAGCTTCTGGTACATGATAAACTCTTGATAAAATCCTCCTCAAAATTAATTGTTGTTGTTGCTATTATTTTCTTGGGCCATCTAAGTAATGCTTTGGAGTAACTTGCATATAAGCTAAGTGTTTTCATTGGAAGAAGCTTGATATATGGGGCCCAGAGAGTAGCATTTATCAGTTATGCGGTATAACCATACTGTATGCCTGAACTTCATGTGTGATTTGTTTGACTTGATGTCTTAAGAATGGCATTGACTTTGGTTTTCCAATTTCTCACCATGCTGTATGGTCGTCTCTACAGCTTTAGAGTAGTATTTGAATTGCCTCATTTAACTTTAAAAACACCAGGACTTTTTATTTCTATAACATACAGTTTGTTACTAAAATGCAGATATATATGCCTGGTAAATAAAGCACTTTAACATACTTGTGGTTATTTTATATTTTTATTGAAAACATTGGTTTAAATATGACTCAATGCAGATTTTGATGGTCAGGTGTGAGGGTAGAAATTGAGAAGGACAAGATCGATGAAGGCACTGATTCGCCAGACTACTCACCCTAGATAGTGATAAGTGTGTAAAAACATAATATCTATTTTTCTGTAAATAGGTTTACAGGTGCATTTGAGTCAAACTTAACCTGATAGGCTGTATATTTTGTTTTGTCATGAAGTAGATGGAAAAACCTTTTCAAAGGCATTTTTGTGTTACATAGAGATTATTTTATACCCTTAATCTCAGGTCATTTATTAGTGTTCAGTGATTCTTCATATAGGGATTCGAAACAGGCATCCATCAGAAATTTTGGCAAAAATGAAGTGGTTTCTCCAAATATCTTCTGACATCTCATTACATCTTAAAGAATTTATGGATACATTTATTGGAATTTTGTCATGGGCTGCTCACTAGGACTAAGTGAGATATTGGGCACAAAGCATTTGGCACAGCTTCTGGTACATGATAAACTCTTGATAAAATCCTCCTCAAAATTAATTGTTGTTGTTGCTATTATTTTCTTGGGCCATCTAAGTAATGCTTTGGAGTAACTTGCATATAAGCTAAGTGTTTTCATTGGAAGAAGCTTGATATATGGGGCCCAGAGAGTAGCATTTATCAGTTATGCGGTATAACCATACTGTATGCCTGAACTTCATGTGTGATTTGTTTGACTTGATGTCTTAAGAATGGCATTGACTTTGGTTTTCCAATTTCTCACCATGCTGTATGGTCGTCTCTACAGCTTTAGAGTAGTATTTGAATTGCCTCATTTAACTTTAAAAACACCAGGACTTTTTATTTCTATAACATACAGTTTGTTACTAAAATGCAGATATATATGCCTGGTAAATAAAGCACTTTAACATACTTGTGGTTATTTTATATTTTTATTGAAAACATTGGTTTAAATATGACTCAATGCAGATTTTGATGGTCAGGTGTGAGGGTAGAAATTGAGAAGGACAAGATCGATGAAGGCACTGATTCGCCAGACTACTCACCCTAGATAGTGATAAGTGTGTAAAAACATAATATCTATTTTTCTGTAAATAGGTTTACAGGTGCATTTGAGTCAAACTTAACCTGATAGGCTGTATATTTTGTTTTGTCATGAAGTAGATGGAAAAACCTTTTCAAAGGCATTTTTGTCTTACATAGAGATTATTTTATACCCTTAATCTCAGGTCATTTATTAGTGTTCAGTGATTCTTCATATAGGGATTCGAAACAGGCATCCATCAGAAATTTTGGCAAAAATGAAGTGGTTTCTCCAAATATCTTCTGACATCTCATTACATCTTAAAGAATTTATGGATACATTTATTGGAATTATGAGAATGCAACAACATAAATCCTGGAGAACTACAGTTTAACTAAATCTTAGGAACTTCTTGTCCAATTTTCAACGTTGTTCAGAAGACACTTCTATAAGTTCCCAGTCATCCAAGTCTATGCCCCAACCACTAATCCTGAAGAAGCTGAAGTTGAATGGTTCTATGAAGACCTACAAAAAACTTCTAGAACTAACATAAAAAAGATGTCCTTTTCATCATAGGGGACTTGAATGCAAAAGTAGGAAGTCAGCAAATACCTGGAGTATCAGACAAGTTTGGCCTTGGAGTACAAAATGAAGCAGGGCAAAGGTTAACAGAGCTTTGTGAAGAGAACACACTTGTCATAGCAAACACCCTCTTCCGACAATGCAAGAGAGGACTCTACACATGGACATTACCAGATAGTCAATATCAAAAATTAGATTGATTTTATTCTTTACAGTCAAGGCTGGAGAAGCTCTATACAGCCAGCAAAAACAAGACCAGGAGCTAACTGTGGCTCAGATCATGAACTCCTTATTGCAAAATTCAGACTTAAATTGATGAAAGTAGGGAAGACCACTAGACCATTTAGGTATAAGCCAAATAATATCCCTTATGATTATACAGTGGAAGTGACAAATAGATTCAAGGATTAGATCTGATTGATAGAATACCTGAAGAACTATGGACGGAGGTTCATGACATTGTACAGGAGGCAGTGATCAAGACCATTGCCAAGAAAAAAAAATTGCAAAAAGGCAAAATGATTTTCTGAGGAGGCCTAACAAATAGCTGAAAAAGAAGAGAAGCTAAAGGCAAGGGAGAAAAGGAAAGAGATACCCATTTGAATGCAGAGTTCCAAAGAATAGCAAGGAGAGATAAGAAAGCCTTCCTCAGTGATCAATGCAAAACAACAGAATGGGAAACACTAGAGATCTTTTCAAGAAAGTTAGAGATACCAAGGGAACATTTCATGCAAAGATGGGCACAATAAAGCTGAATGATGCTTTATTGATGAATTTATCTAAGAATTGATGCTTTTGAACTGTGTTGTTGGAGAAGACTCTTGAGAGTCCCTTGGACTGCAAAGAGATCAAACCAGTCAATACTTAAGGAAATCAGTCCTGAATATGCATTGGAAGGACTGATGCTGAAGCTGAAGCTCCAATACTTTGGCCACCTGATATGAAGAATTGACTCATTGGAAGAAAACCTGCAGCTGGGGAAGATTGAAGGCAGGATGAGGTGATGACAGAGGATGAGATGGTTGGATGGCATCACCGGCTTGATGGACATGAGTTTGAGTAAGGTTCGGGAGTTGGTGCTGGACAGGGAAGCCTGGCGTATTGTAGTCCATGGGGTAGTAAAGAATTGGACATGACTGAGCGACTGAACTGATGTGTCCAACAGCTATTGAAGAGACAACCTTTAGTAATTTTAAAAGTGTGATTAGCATTGACTCAAATATAATCTTGCCAAGTAAGTTGGAAGTGCGTAGGAGGGAGAAGAGGGAGGTAAAATGTACGAGAAAATGAAGATAGATTTTTTTGAAAGTCTCTCAGAATGCTTCAACTGTTGAGGTTTTGCTTTGCTTCATGGATTGTTGCAGATACTTATCTCCCATAACTGGTAACAGTACCTAGTGTAGGCTGTTACATACAGCTCTCAAGCCTACTATGAGCTTCATCATTTGGCTCCCTAACCTCTTTTATGTTTTTTAAGAATTTTAGAACACAATCATAACCTGGGCTTTTCCATATTTCCATCCTGGAACTGAACATTCTGTGTCATCGTGAGAGAGAGAAAAGTTAACTGGAAAAGGAGAAAGCATAATATGTAACTCTCTCTTCAGATGTCCTTAGCAGAAAATCTAGGATAAGAAAATCAATCAAAATTTTTAAATGACAACAAACACAATGAAATTTGTGTAATAAGCTGTTCTACTTGGGTAATTTCTTAGAATAAAGTTTGTGATAGACTTAAGGCAATCTAGTCAATCACTATGATGGAGTAAAAAATTAAGTTTGAAAAATAAACCTGGCAATAGTAACAATTACTTTTGAGTCACCACCTATTTGGATAGAGTTCCAGTATAGGTATGTTAGTACTTTACTTTCAGAAAATTGTATTGGTATTTCAAAGATTGAATAGCTCTGGGAAGATTTAGAAAATTTGCTGTTGCAATCAAAATTTTTATTTAAAACCTTTTTTTATATTAGTAACTGTATATTCCTGTGATAATCATAGTACCTCACCCTAGTATTTGAAAATTCAATAAGTCATTTCAAATTAAAAAGAATAGTTGAGATGTACTTACCCCTCCTATCTCATCTCTTCCCTCTCTGCCTTTCTTTTACTGTTTTCCATTGTTGTTCTATTTGAACCTAAAGACATTACGTATAGTACGTCCTCCGGGGACATTGCTCCCCCCACTCTCTGTTTTTACATTGCTGCCTACTTGTTGCCATTAGATGAAAGATCAAAATTTTCTTTTTGTTTCACATACTGCCTGTGTGTGCACATACATACAGTCATTTTCTTCATAGTACTTAAATGTTTAAATGGAAGAATCTTGTCTGTTTTTTCTTATTTGTTGTCAGTCTCCAGTTATTTGTACAGACCAGTAACCTTTTTGTCCTCACTAGCTCAGTGTATAGATTAGTATCTACTTGGAGTGAGGACTCCACAAGCATTTGTTAAATGAATGGAGCCTTTTAACAAGGCAAAGACGATAATTATTTGCCTAGATACCCAGGAAATGTTTTACAATTATATCTTATTTGATGTTTTCTCTAACATTTGGTTGACTTTGGCTGATAGATTTTGGCTATTTCTTCATTAGCTAGTATTATGATGAACAGGACTTAAATAGGTATAGGTCATTACTATGTAGGTCTGCATGGGACTGAAGATTATTGTAGATACACTACTAAGACGTAGCAAATTTGTGTTAGAATTATGTATAGACACCTTTTTAACCCTTGGGTGTTGTGTGATCTGGATATTTATGATTAAATTTAGCTTAATGTATTGTTGCCATTTGGTAAATATATTTAAATCAATTCCTATGTTTTTATGACTGAAGATAGCTGTTGATACACACATGTATAGCAGAGTTTTGGAGGCCAGAATACTTATTTATGAATCATTACATATTTAACTGTCAATGATTTGTATTTAGAAAGCATTTATATTTAAATATGTTCTATATTAGACAACTACCAAATGCCTAAGTCCTACTGCATATTTTAAATTTTCCAAGGATGGTTGAAAGTGTAAGATGCTAATTATCTTTTTCTGATGTGTTGGTGCTATTAAAATCATATCATGATAACTTATCATTTACATATAAATCTTGTTAAAATTTCAAAGCCTAGTGCTGAAAATATAAAATAAGTATATTTAATATAATTGACATTAGATTGCTATTTTCCACAATTTTTCTGAAGGTAATAAGAGAGATCCACTTTTGCATGCCTCTTCAAACAGCATTTTGAATTCTATCAACATCACACTGCTTTTATCCCCAGTAGCTGAAGTCCCAAAAGACTATCTCACCACAAAAATAACATCTGAAATATCAACTCTATGCATATAAATTCAGTTGGAAGGAGAAAACTCTTCATGACTTTTGAGATGTCAATTTTATTACAAACTGTTTCTTCTACACACAGCTATGTGAGCATGTTAGAATATATGTGCAAATTAATGTGTAATTCTTTTATTTTCCATTATAACTCAGTGTGCAAAAGAACTGTATAAATGTAAGTATACAGCAAAATCAAGGGTTCCACAGACTGTATACCTGTTTATATGTGGATTCTTTATATCTTAATTCTAAATTTATCTCAGAGAATTCAGGTTAACAAATGATATGTAAGCACTCATCATCCCAAAGTTTTCTTCTCTTTTCTTTTCTTTGTCTTTGATTTCTTAAAATCTTACAAACCAATTAAAAATTTCCTACCTCTCCTTCCTCCCACTTCTCACGTATACATACACACACAATAACAAACCTGAATTTCTCATTTTTATTCCTTTTTTGTTTTAAAATTAGCATGATCTTCCTGGTCATTTATACTTAAAAGCATGCATTCAAATCTACTTTCTCCTCATCTCACACTTTCATTAATAAATAATAATGAATTAAAATCCACCTATGGCACACATGCAACCAGTTCATTTCCGTTTCTCTGTTGTCCTCTAAATCAAGACAGCCTGGATTGTTTTTTCAGTTTTCTTTTCCCCCTACTTGCCAACTGATTTATCCTATATAGCTCACTAGGGAAAAAAAAAATAGAGCGCAGCTACAATTATGATGCTTGTCATCCTACAAATGCTCCATGACTCTTCATTACAGAATAAATGTCATACCTTTTTATCACACTTTAAAATCAATCAATTATACTTATTGCAAAAATTCAAAGTGAAAAATATGCAGAAAGAGGGATAAAAATTCTTCTTCACTACTATCAGTTTCTCATAATACCACTCACTTCTCAGTTAACATCTGACAATTAATTAGGATAGCCTGCTTCCACATCTAGTTTTGAATGGCACCTGTGTGTATGTGTGTGTGTGGGTACAAGTAGTTTGTGATTATGTTAAAAACAGATACTGGTATAATTAATTCATCATTCACTTTTTAATAGCTAGATGAATTCAATTTATATAGCCATTTTGTTTTTCATTAGCAAAATAGATATAATGTTTTGAACATAGAAACCTACTCTAAATTCACTAATTGCAAAAAATTGTTAAATTGCATTGTTTATATTTTACCAATATAAAGGCCAAATATTAATTTTAACATAGTTTATAAACTTGTAAATTATTAAAAATAATTAAAGCATTTTTTTTGGTCTAAGTGTCTTATTTACTGATAGAATCAACATAGAGTTTTAGATTAGGTGCTCAATAAATATTTGTATCATTTAATGTATTATAAGGGGAAATCCCTGGTGGCTTAGAAGGTAAAGCATCTGCCTGCAATGCAGGAGACCTGGGTTCAATCCGAGACCCAGGTTTGATCCCTAAGTCAGGAAGATCCCCTGGAGAAGGAAATGGCAAGCACTTCAGTACTCTTGCCTGAAAAATCCCATAGATGGAGGAGCCTGTTTTATACATATCATTTTAATTGACTTAAAAAACTTGGGGACATAGAACAGATTTTAAACATGTTATATGTTAACAGTATTGGGCAAAGTGATCTTTATTAAAATATATGATAAATAAAAAAAAATGACCTTTTTTCCTTGTTGTCCTTCCTATTCTTACTCTGATGCCTGTTATTAAAATTTAAAAATATGCATTTTTAACAAGAACCCTACATAGTTCATATGCACAATTGAGTTTAAGAACTATTGCCTTTCAATGATTTGCAGTTAATACTACTTAATATTTGTGATTTAGAATGTATTTTTCAGGTTGAATTGAAATCTATTCAGAGTTTATAAAGTTTGTTGATTTGTCAGAATTATTTATATATTCTAGACATAACTCCTTTATCACATTTGCAAACATATTTGCAAATATATTCTTCCATTCTCTGAGTTGTCTTTTCACTTTAATGCTATCTTTCCAAATACATTTATTAACAAATTATGTTCAAATTTTCAATTCTTTTAATTTGGTTGCTTGTGCTTTTAGTATAATATCTAAGAAACCATTACCCACTTCAATGTGACAAAGATTTAAATTCATGCTTTTTTCTAATAAGTTGTAGTTTCAGTTCTTATATTTAATGTATTTAATTCAGGTGTATTATTTTTGTATATTAAGTGGTAGTCCACATAAGTGGTAACCCAAGTTCATTACTTTGTATATGTATGTCCAGTTATTGCAGCACCATTGTTGAAGGCTATACTTCCCACACTGAGTGCTTTTGGCACCTTGAAAATGAAATGTAAAGGTGTATTTCTGGACTCAATCCTATTTGATTGATAATTATCTCCTTGGGCCAGTACTGTCATACATTCTTGATTATTACAACATTGTGGTCAATTTTGCAATGGGAATTGTGACTACTCCAATTTAGTTCTTTTTCATGATTGTTTTGACTATTCTGGGTCCCCTGTATTTCCATATCAATTTTGGGGTCAAATTGTGAATTTATGAAAGACAAAAAGGCAACTGTAATTTTGATAAAGATTACATTGAACCTGTAAGTAAATTTGGGGATTGTTATTATCATAATAGTTTTATTGTAAATGTAATTGTTCCTTTGCTTTAATTTCTTAATTATTATTAGTGTTTAGAAATGTAAGTAAGAGTCAGACACGACTGACAGACTTCACTTTCACTAGCTTTCAACCTTGCTGAACTCTTTTCTTAGATCTAAGATGCATTTTTGGTATATTTTTTAGAATATTCTATGTGAAAAACTCATCTGGAGATAGAGATAGTTTACTTCTTATTTTCTTATATAGACAAGTTGTATCTCCTTTTCTTACTAATCATCCTTGCTAGAACTTCCAGCACAATATTTATAGTGCTAATCTTAAATGGAAAGTATTAGTTTGTCATAATTATATGTGTGAGCTGTAGATTTTTGTGCATGTTCTTTACCAGGTTGAGAACTTTTCTTTTTACCCTAAGTTTGTTGAGAGTTTTAAACATGATTGTGTTAGATGCTCATTTTGCATCTATTGAGATTATCGTGTAATTTCTGTCCTTATTCTATTAATATTATGTGGACTTCCCTGGTGGCTCAGATGGTAAAGCGTCTGTCTACAATGCAGGAGACCTGGGTTAGAGCCCTGGGTTGGAAAGATCCCCTGGAGAAGGAAATGGCAATCCACTTCAGTACTATTGCCTAGAAGATCCCATGGACAGAGGAATCTGGTAGGCTACAGTCTATGAGGTTGCAAAGAGTCGGACATGACTGAGCGACTTCACTTTCATTGTATTGATTGATTTTCATATGTAGAAACAATCTTCCATTCCTAGGATAAATTCCATTTGGTCATAATACATTCTGAATTTTGCCTGCTGGTATTTAGTTGAGCATATATAGGGGATATTGGACTGTACTTTTTTCCCTTGATATCTGTCTGATTTTGATATCATATTTGCCACATAAAATAAGTAGAGAATCATTTCCTTCTCTATTTTCTTGTAATAGTTTGTGAAAAATTGGTGATAAATCTTTAAATATTTAATAGAATTTGCAGTGAAGCCATAGGGTCCTAGACTTCCTTTGTTGCTTAGGCACTTAGTTGTGTCTGACTCTTTTGTGACCATAAGGACTGTAGCCCACCAGGCTCCTCTGTTCATGGAATTCCCCAGGCAAGAACACTGGAGTGGATAGCTATTCCGTTCTCCAGGGAATCTTCCAGACCAAGCATTGTACCTGCATCTGCTGCTTCACAGGTGGATTCTTTACCACTGAGCCACCTGAGAAGCCCAGACTTCCTTTAGGATTTTGTTTTTTTGCTTTAATTACCAGTTCAGTATCTGTTCTTGTTATAGGTCCTTTCAGATTTCTTGTTTCTTTTTGAGTCAGTTTTGGAACTTTGTACATTTTTCAGGAATTTGTACATTTTATGTAGATTTTCTAATTTGTTGGCATAGTTCATGTAACTAATACCCTATATGATGTGTCCCTCTATGAGCCATGTCGTGTAGGGCCACCCAAGTTGGAAAGGTCATGGTGGAGAGTTCTGACAAAACGTGGTCCACTCTAGAAAGGAATAGCAGACCACTTCCATATTCTTGCCTTAAGAACCCCATGAATAGTACAAAAAGGCAAAAAGATATGCCACTGAAGACGAACTCCCCAGGTCAGTAAGTGCACAAGATGCTACTAGAGAAGAATGAAGAAATAGCTCCAGAAAAAGTGAAGAGGCTGAGCCAAAGCAAGAACAACAGCCACTGGTGATGAAAGTAAAGTCCAATGCTTTAAGCAACAGTATTGCATAGGAACCTGGATTAGGTCCGTGAATGAAGTTAAATTGGAAGTGATCAAACAGGAGATGGCAAGAGTGAACACTGACATTTTAGGAATTAGTGAATTTAATTCAGATGACCATTTCATCTACTATTGTGGGAAGGAATTCCATAGAAGAAATGGAGTACCCCTCACAGTCAACAAAATAGACTAAAATGCAGTACATGGGTGCAATCTAAAAATCACAGTATGACCTCTCTTCTTTTCAAAGGCAAACCATTCAATATCACCGTAATCCAAGTCTATGTCCCAACCCCTAATGCCAAAGAAGCTGAAGTTGAATTGTTCTGTGAAGAGCTACAAGAACTTCTAGAACTAACATCCCAAAAAGATGTCCTTTTCATCACATGGAGCTGGAATGAAAAAGGAAGTCAAAGATACCTGGAGTAACAGGCAAGTTTCACCTTAGAGTTCAAAATGAAGCAAGGCAAAGGTTAACAGAGTTTGGTTAAGAGAACACACTGGTCATAGCAAACACCCTCTTCCAGCAACACAAGAGATGACTCTACACATGGATATCACTAGATGGTCAATATCAAAATCAAATGGAATATATTCTTTGCAGTCAAGATGGAGAAGCTCTAGAGAGTCAGCAAAAGCAAGATCAGGAGCTGACTGTGCTCAGTCAGCAATAAACTCCTTATTGCCAAATTCAGACTTAAATTGAAGAAAGTAGAGAAAACCACCAGACCAGTCAGGTATGACCTAAATCAAATCCCTCATGATTATACAGTGGAAGTGATAAATAGATTCAAGGGATTAGATTTGATAGAGTGCCTGAAGAACTATGTATGGACAGAGGTTCACATTGTACAGCAGGCAGTGTTCAGAATCATCCCCAAGATAAAGAAATGCAAAAAGACAAAATGGTTGTCTGAGGAGGCCTTAGAAAGAGCTGAGAAAAGAAAAGTGAAAGGCAGAGGAGAAAAGAAATTATATTTCCATCTGAATGCAGAATTCCAAAGAATAGCAAGGAGAGATAAGAAAGCCTTCCTAAGAGATCAATGCAAAGAAATAGAGGAAAAAAATAGAATGGAAAAGACTAATATCTCTTCAAGAAAATTAGAGATACCAAGGGAACATTTCATGCAAAGATGGGCTCAATAAAGGACAGAAATAATATGGACCTAACAGAAGCAGATGATATTAAGATCAGGTGGCAATAATACACAGAAAAACTATACAAAACAAGATCTTCCTGACCCAGATAACCACGATGGTATGATCACTCACCTAGAGCCGGACTTCCTGGAGCGTGAAGTCAAGTGTGCCTTAGGAAGCATCTCTGTGAAAAAAGCTAGTGGAGGTGATGGAATTCCAGCCGAACTATTTCAAATCCTAAAAGATGATACCGTGAAAGTGCTGAACTCAATATGCCAACAACAAATTTGGAAAACTTACCAGTGGCCACTAGACTGGAAAAGATAAGTTTTCATTCCAGTCTCAAAGAAAGGCAATGCCAAAGAAAGTTCAAACTACTGCACAGTGGTGCTCATCTCACATGCTAGGAAAGTAATGCAAAAATTCTCTGAGCTAGGATTCAACAGAATGAGAACTGAGAACTTCCAAATGTTCAAGCTGGATTAGAAAAAGGAGAGGAGTCAGAGATCAAATTGCCAGCATCTATTGGATCATCGGAAAAAAAAAAAAGAGAATTCCAGGAAAACATATACTTCTCTTTAATTGACTATATTTTTAAAGCCTTTGACTGTGTGGATCACAAAAAAACTGTGAAAAATTCTTCAAGAGATAGAAATACCAGACCACCTTTCCTGCCTCCTGAGAAATCTATATGCAGGTCAAGAAGCAACAGTTAGAACCAGACATGGAACAATGAACTAATTCAAATTGGGAAAGGAGTATGTTAAGGCTATATATTGTCATCCTGCTTATTTAAGTTATATGTAGAGTGTACCATGCAAAATGCCTGCCTGGATGAAACACAAGATGGAATCAAGATTGCTGGGAGATATATCAGTAACCTAGATATGCAGATGACACCAAAATTATGGCAGAGAGTGAAGAGGAACTAAAGAGCCTCTTGGTGGAAGTGAAAGAGGAAAGAGAAAATGTAGGCTTAAAACTCAGCATTCAAAATATGAAGAGCATGACATCCAGTCCCATCATTTCATGTCAAATAGATGGGGAAACAAGGGAAATAGTGACAGACTGTTTTTCTTGGGCTCCAACATTGCTGATGAGGGTGATAGCAGCCATGAAATTAAAAGATACTTGCTCCTTGCAAGAAAAGCTATGACCAACCTAGACAGCATATTAAAAAGCAGACACATTACTTTACATAAAGTTCATGTAGTCAAAGCTATGGTTTTTCCAATAGTCATGTATGGATGTGAGAACTGGAGCATAATGAAAGCTGAGCACTGAAGAACTGATGCGTTTGAACTGTGTGAGGTTTTGAAGATGCTTGAAAGTCACTTGGACTGCAAGGAAATCCAACCAGTCCATCCTAAAGGAAATCAGTCCTGAATATTCATTGCAAGGACTGATGTTGAAACTGAAGCTCCAATACTTTGGCCACCTGATGCAGAAAAGACCTTTCATTGGAGAAGACCCTGATATTGGGAAAGACTGAAGGCAGAAAGGGAAGGAGATGAGAGAGGATGAGATGGTTGGATGGCATCACTGGCTCAATGGACATGAGTTTGAGCAAGTTCTGGGAGCTGGTGATGGATATGGAAGCCTGGCGTGCAGCTGTCCATGCGCAGAGTCAGACTCAACTGAGTGAGTGACCTGAACTGAACTGAATAGCCTATATTTGTAAATCTGTAAATTTGATTATTTCTCTTTTATTTCTGGTTATAAGAAATTGTCTTCTCCTTTTTTTTTTTCCTTAATTGTTGATGTTGCTAATGGTTTGTAAATATTCTTGATCTTTTTGAAGAGATTTGTTCTGTTTATTTTCTCTGTTGTGTTTCTATATCCATTTTCATTTGTATCTGGTAAATATCATGATTTCCTTCCTCCTGCCTGGTTGTGGTTTCAGTTCAGTTAGTTCAGTTACTCAGTCGTGTCCGACTCTTTGTGACCACATGAACCACAGCACGGCAGGCCTCCCTGTCTATCACCAACTCCCAGAGTCCACCAAAACCCACGTCCTTCAAGTCGGTGATGCCATCCAAACATCTCAACCTCTGTCATCCCCTTCTCCTCCTGCCCTCAGTCTTTCCTGGCCTCAGGGTCTTTTCAAATGAGTCAACTCTTCTCATGAGATGGCCAAAGTATTGGAGTTTCAGCTTCAACATCAGTCCTTCCAATGAATATTCAGGACTGATCTCCTTTAGGATGGACTGGTTGGATCTCCTTAAAGTCCAAGGGACTCTCAAGAGTCTTCTCCAACACCACAGTTCAAAAGCATCAATTCTTCGGCTCTCAGCTTTCTTCACAGTCCAACTCTCACATCCATACATGACCACAGGAAAAGCCATAGCCTTGACTAGACGGATCTTTGTTGGCAAAGTAATGTATCTGCTTTTTCAATATGCTGTCTAGGTTGGTCATAACTTTCCCTCCAAGGAATAAGCGTCTTTTAATTTCATGGCTGCAGTCACCATCTGCAGTGATTTTGGAACCCCCAAAAATAAAGTCTGACACTGTTTCCACGGTTTCCCCATCTATTTCCCATGAAGTGATGGGACCAGATGCCATGATCTTCGTTTTCTGAATGTTGAGCTTTAGGCCAACTTTTTCACTCTCTACTTTCACTTTCATCAAGAGGCTTTTTAGTTCCTCTTCACTTTCTGCCATAAAGGTCGTGTCATCTGCATATCTGAGGTTATTGATATTTCTCCCGGCAATCTTGATTCCAGTTTGTGCTTCTTCCAGCTCAGATTAAGAAAGTACTATTGTTAGGTAATCTTAGTCATAGTCACAAATTTAAATCTATTAAGTAAATTGAGAAAGACATATCTATAAACAAACAAACAAAAACTATGCTCACTTGGTGCTTATTTCAGATATTCATGGTTCATTTAGCTTTTTAAAAATTAATAACTATAATTTGCAACATTACAAAATAACTCATTATCTAAAGAGTTTTATCATGAAGAAAAAATTATTAAATTCATAATCTATTTGTAATAATAATAAAAAAAACTCAGCAAAGTATTAATGGTAATATTGTTACACTTTGATTTTTTCTTTGCCCTTTATTTAACATTTAATATTATTTTAAAAAATTGTAGGTAAACTATATCATGTTCTGTTGGACCTACTTTATTTTAGGTCACATTTATTTTTTTATAGTCACATTTTTGAGCTTAGTGCTAAAACATGTTTAAAGCTAATAAGCAGAGAAAAACACATAAGAAGAAAATAGAATAATCTTAGAAACATAGTTTAACCAATCTCTTATGAAGAGAAGATCTCTCCATATGCTCTGCCCAGCCTTATTATCTCAGTCACTAGTATTGGACGCCCCTTTCTGTGCTATGGCTTGTCTCTTTGTATTAGTACTGTCTCTTATACACATCTAGATGTGTATAAGAGACAGCAGTATCACCAATGCTGTTTAATTTCATTCTGGAAGTCTTAGAGCAAACAGGCTGGAAAAAGATGTAAAACCTAAAGGAACTAAAGAGAAGATGCCAGCTTTCATTGAAGTGGGTAATATGAATATGTGTTAGGAAATCATAAAATTTACAAGCATATTATTAAAATTAAAATACTTTAGCAAACTTTCTTAATATTATATATTATATCCACAGCATAGTCTACTGTAGTTAGAATTAATTAACTATAGTTCCATGCAATATAGAAGTGAATCATAAAAAAACTATAGACTTGAAAATACAGTTAAACAACGTTTGAAGTATGCATAACCAGCTAGTAAAACTATAAAAGAGGAATTAAGAAGGTAAAATGAAAGTAGATTTAAAGGTTCAATTGGGAAGAGGTGTAATAGGGAAGGTAAGGCACTTGTGGACTGCAGGCATCCTTGCTGTGATAATTACATGGCCAATCTCTCTATAACATTTATATTTTATAACCTTTCCTCTGTTGTATTATTTTACAAAATATAGTCTAACTTGGACTCAGGAATAAGTTTGGAAAAGTTATGTAGATGGACAGAAGTGATAAAGTCAGCTCCATTTCACAATCAAAGACTACTTGATAAATTAACTGTGTAAAGGGTATTTGTCTTAATTTAAAAACATATATATATATATACACACTCATATATTATATGTATATATGCATAATCTTCTGTAAGACCAAGTACCAAAGGGATACAAAATACAAAGATTATTACTTTGATTTGAGATTTCATACCCCATATTTAGAAAAATTTTTTGGACAAACACATTTGCACCTTCTGGAAACATAGCTTGAGTTTAGTCTGTGTTATCTGGGGAAAAGAAAGATAGACACTGAGGTATGATTTAGACTTAATTATATATATTTGCATGAATTCTTTAATTTTAAGAAACTATATTATCTTGTGAATAGAGTGTTTACTGGTAATTGTGTTTTGGTTTTAAAAATGAATATGTTGAAAATAAGCTGTACTTAATATTCTAAAATAGTATTTCTATTAGATTTTTAAAAAGAATTTATGAAAGAATGGTGGCAGTAACTTTATTGATATTCCATTTTATAATATGTTTTCATCTCCCAAACCATCATAAAAATAGATCAGTGTAACATTAATGAAATTACAGTTTTTGCTGAAAAACAGTAGGTACAGTTGTATTTTTGCCTGAATTTGAGAAGTGTATATACTGTGGCTACAGTAGCTACACAGGCTATTTGTCTGTATTTAAAGAAGGATCAATATCCAATTCTTAGATGAGAGCATCTTCTTTTGAAGATGTGGTAGAGAATGTCAAACCTAATTAACTTGATCTATTACAAGTTTATCAAAAATATAATGCATGGCAGCATCAAACTGTTTCATAATTACCACTCACAGATGGCCAAAGTTTCATAAAAAGATCATATATGGCATAGTACAGTCTTTTTCTATTTGAGGAGAAATAAATCTATTGGAATTCATTATATTGCCATCACCTGTAAAAAATAATATAGGGAATTTTCTAAAATCTAAGTTCCCTCACAGAAAATTATTTTCTTCCTTTAGATGTCATTTGGTAATAATTATTTTGAATCATGCATGTTTGCTACAATAGGAAGAACATCAAATGAAAGATATTTCTACAGTACTTTGCTCCATTTATAAAGTTCTGAAAATCAAAACAAAATTTTCATTTATGGCACCTAATATTTTATCATGTTTAAGAATCATGTTAATGGCTTTTTTGTTTATTCCTAATGCAATTCACAGCTCCCTTCTTTTGAAAATTAGACTGTTCCACCACACAGAATGTTCCAGTGGCTGGCACTGGTATGAAATAGCTCCATTCCAGATTAAGATAGAACTGTTATATAATTAGAATTTTATATTCAGAGATCATTTTATAATTCTAAATTAGTAAAATATTAAATATACAAAATACATTGTTAGCAATCCTATGTGGTGAGGGTTTGCTAGATTGCTATGGACACAACTTAATATTTTCCTGTGAATCAAGCAGGTCTACTGTTTCAGTTCAGTTCAGTTCAGTTGCTCAGTTGTGTCCAACTCTTTGCGACCCCATGGACTGCAGCATGCCAGGCCTCCCTGTCCATCACCAATTCCCAGAGTTTTCTCAAACTCATGTCCATTGAGTCGGTGATCCCTCCCACCATCTCATCCTCTGTTGTCCCTTTCTCCTTCCACCTTCAATCTTTCCCAGCATCAGGGTCTTTTCAAATGAGTCAGCTCTTTGCATGAGATGACCAAAGTATTGGCGTTTCAGCTTCAGCATCAGTCCTTCCAATTAATATTCAGGACTGATTTCCTTTAGGATGGACTGGTTGGGTCTCCTAGCAGTCCAAGGGACTCTCAGGAGTCTTCTCCAACACCACAGTTCAAAAACATCAATTCTTTGGTGCTCAGCTTTCTTTATAGTCAAACTCTCACATCCATTCATGACTACTGGAAAAACCATAGCTTTGATTAGATGGACCTTTGTTGGCAAAGTAACATCTCTGCTTTTTTTTTTTTTTAGGTCTATGATAGGTTTTGAGTTAGTTTTTTTTAATTTATTTTTTTAATATAAATTTATTTATTTTAATTGTAGATTAATTACTTTACAATATTTTATTGGTTTTGCCATACATCAACATGAATGCTGTCTAGGTTGGTCATAACTTTCCTTTCAAGGAGTAACAGTCTTTTAATTTCATGGCTGCAGTCACCATCGGCAGTGATTTTGGAGCCCAAAAGAACAAAGTCTGACACTGTTCCCACTGTTTCCCCATATATTTCCCATAAAGAGATGAGACAAGATGCCATGATCTTAGTTTTCTGAATGTTGAGTTTTAAGCCAACTTTTTCACTCTCCCCTTTCACTTTCAAGAGGCTCTTTTGTTCTTCTTTGCATTCTGCCATAAGAGTGGTGTCACCTATGTATCTAAGGTCGTTAATGTTTCTCCCGGCAATCTTGATTCCAGCTTGTGCTTCATCCAGCCCAGCATTTCTCATGATGTACTCTGTATATAAGTTAAATAAGCAGGGAGACAACATATAGCCTTGACGTACTTATTTCCCTATTTGCAACTGGTCTGTTGTTCCATGTCCAGTTCTAACTGTTGCTTCCTGACCTGCATACAGATTTCTCAAGAGGCAGGTCAGTTCAGTTCAGTCGCTCAGTTGTGTCCTACTCTTTGCGACTCCATGAATCACAGCACGCCAGGCCTCCCTGTCCATCACCAACTCCCAGAGATCACTCAAACTCACGTCCATTGAGTCAGTGATGCCATCCAGCCGTCTCATCCTCGGTCGTCCCCTTCTCCTCTTGCCCCCAATCCCT
>SJYT01054630.1:72864-90280 GCA_006410635.1 Cephalophus harveyi | reverse complement strand
TGCCATAATGGTGGTGTCATGTGCATATCTGAGGTGATTGATATTTCTCCCGGCAATCTTGATTCCAGCTTGTGCTTCTTCCAGCCCAGCATTTCTCATGATGTACTCTGCATATAAGTTAAATAAGCAGGGTGAGAATAGACAGCCTTGGCATACTCCTTTTCCTATTTGGAACCCGAGGCAGGTCAGTGGTCTGGTATTCCCAGCTCTTTCAGAATTTTTCACAGTTTCTCGTGACCCACACAGTCAAAGGCTTTGGCATAGTCAATAAAGCAGAAATAGATGTTTTTTTTCTGGAACTCTTGCTTTTTTGATGATCCAGTGGATGTTGGCAATTTGATCTCTCATCCCTCTGCCTTTTCTAAATCCAGCTTGAACATATGCAAGTTCACAGTTCACATACTGTTGAAGCATGGCTTGGAGAATGTTGGCCTACTATTTGTTCATACATAGTTAATATATATCCATCTGGTCTGTTCTAATACATTTATAGAATACAGAGTTTGATTTCTAAAGCAACTTCTTAGGAGTCAAATGCTTCAATAGTTGAATTATATTTCATTAATAAAAAGCAAATCTTATAAATAAAACTGATTAAGAGAAACTATCAGTTTTTATTATGGCCATCAAATTAAATGAACATCTATGAGGGGAAGGCAAACATAATTCAAACAAAAAGTAAAATTATATTTTTTGAGTTAACTATGCATCTTAGGGGCTTCCCAGGTGGAGCTAGTGGTAAAGAAGCCACCTGTCAAGGCAGGAGACTTAAGAGAGGTGGGTTTGATCCCTGGGATGGGAAGATTTCCTGGAGGAGCCATGGCAAACAACTCTCATACTCTTGCATAGAGCATCCCATGAGTAGAGGGTCCTGATGGGCTGTGGTCCATAGGGTTGCAAAGAGTGGGACATGACTGAAGAGACTTAGCACACATACGAACACCTTAGGGATCTGATATCAACAAAAATGCCTTTACTTGAGATTGCTGTCTAATTATAAGCCTTGTAGGAGTTAAATTTTAATCAAATTTATGTTTTTATGATGATTTAAACTAGGTTGCTACTAGGATTGCCACTAATCCCCCAAATATTTATTGAGTATATTTTATAGTTCAGGTGATTTTCTCTAGGTTTTAGAGATGAAGTTGTGAAGTCAGAGTAGTTACTTCTTTTCAGAGTTTATATTCTGATGGAGAGAGGAGAAAAAAAATAAGATGACTTCAGGTAGCAATAATCTCTATGATAAAATATAATTATGTGCAATGACCATGCCTGCAGGTGTACTTATTTAGATATTGTGGTTAATAAAGTTCTCTTGGAGATATGACAATTACATGAGCTGAATTCTGTTCTAGAAATTGACTGTATCAAGGTCTAGAAAAAGAACTTTTCAAGCAGAATGAACAATGGGGGCAAGAGCCATAATGTAGTCATTATGAGAACAATTATAAGGCCAGTGTTAGTGAATCCTAAAAAGCAAGGTGGGGAAATGGTAAGATATATAGTGAAAGAGTGGACAAGGATTAGTTTACTGAAAGGGCCTTTTTGTGACATGGCAACAACTTTGAATTATAGTCTCTATATAATAGGAAGGGAATATTATGATCTGAGTGACATTTCAAATGCATTTCAGTTTGGTATAGAGAATAAATTGCAGACACCAGTTATAGGTTATTACTCTAGTTTAGGCCAAATGTGTTTGCAATAGCTACACATACTGCAATTGTTTAAAATTATCTTTGCCAGGGGCTGTTTATCTGGGGAAAAAATATCTTAGGAGAGAAATTGATTTGAATCTTTTTTTTTTTTCTTTTAGTTTCAGATGGTTTGAATGATATGTTTAATCTATGTTCTATGCAATCTTCTGACAATACTTTTTAGCTTTTTATAATAAAAAATAAAGCAATGACATATATATATATGCATATATATGTGCTAAATCTTGCTAACATTTTTTAGGAGATATATTAGTTCATATAGTACAAGCTTCTTGTAGGATAAGCTAAAGGATTTTATGTTGGACTTTTGGAAAGAATAACAGGCTCTTCAAAGAACATAAAGACCAAAAATATTTCAAACACTGTTTTACTCGAATTATTTTCTATTGATCTTTCTCTTAGGTATGGAAAATTTTTAATTTTTCTAACTCTTAAAAACTGTCTTCAATTCTGTAATTGATTAGATTGAGCTCCTCAGATTTGTTTAAAGAAACATTGTTAGAAAAATTTATTGATAGACATCTTCAAAAAGAGGATCCCATCTCTACCTATGTTGAATCAGTTGAGCCTTTAATGTGGTGACCTACATCACTGTACAGTTTTAAAGAATACAAGCTGAACTTCTCATGCATATTTCCATATGGGACAGTTTTTGCTTCAAAAAGTGCTATTCACCCCTATCCCACAGAACACCATTTGAGAAGGCGCGCGTGCACACACACACACACACACACACACACACACACACAAACATACATATATATGAAAAGTCAAAGTGATAGTCACTCAGTCATGTCCAACTCTTTATGACCCCATGGGCTGTAGCCTGCCAGTCAAGAATATTGGAGTGGGTAGCCATTCCCTTTTCCAAGGATCTTTTCGATCCAAGGATTGAGCCTGGATCTCCCACATTGCAAGCAGATTTATTATAGTCTAAGCTACCAAGGAAGATATACATACAAACATACCTACATATATATATACATAAACACACATATATATGTATATAAATCTTATATAGAGAAATATATGTATATATTCTTTTTTCTATAGCTGGCTTTATATGAATACTATTTATAGTTGCTTGAAATATAGGTTCAGTCTTGCTGTACAATAGGTGGTCGTTAAGGTCACCTCTTTTTTTTTAGGGAAACCTTGATTGTTTTAATAACAATTTATTTACTGTTTATTGTGCTAGTTTGTCTTTTTATTACATGATTTGATTTCTGTCATGATCTTACATGGTTTTCATATTATTCTGGACGATAAAATGTAAAAAATTACCTAAAATTCAATAGCTAGCTCCATTTCCCACTCAACATTAAATGTTCTCTTTTATATTAATTAGATATAGATAATAGCACAAATGAATAATCAATGAGCAGTCAACCAATAGATTAGCAATTTTTAGTTATGGATAGTAGGGATTGGTATTATTCTTGGGGTTATCTCATTGAAGGAAAAAATGTGCGATATAGTCAAGGAAATATGCTGGCAGATTATGAGAAGTCCAAATGTTTTACAATATGCTGAACAAAATTATCTTGTTTTTTTTTTTTAAAGTAGGTTTATTCATCAATAAATGTATAAAAGCAAATAAACAGAAATACTTGTTCCTCACATTAATGTCACATTAATGTAGAACGTTTCCATTTCATAAACATTTATTTTCTACTTTCCAACAATAAAAGAGGTTAATGGTAATATTGTTACACTTTGATTTTTTCTTTGCCCTTTATTTAACATTTAATATTATTTTAAAAAATTGTAGGTAAACTATATCATGTTCTGTTGGACCTACTTTATTTTAGGTCACATTTATTTTTTTATAGTCACATTTTTGAGCTTAGTGCTAAAACATGTTTAAAGCTAATAAGCAGAGAAAAACACATAAGAAGAAAATAGAATAATCTTAGAAACATAGTTTAACCAATCTCTTATGAAGAGAAGATCTCTCCATATGCTCTGCCCAGCCTTATTATCTCAGTCACTAGTATTGGACGCCCCTTTCTGTGCTATGGCTTGTCTCTTTGTATTAGTATTCAGTGGCTCTCTTCTTCCTGAATACACCATTCAAAATTATGACGTATTAATCACAGACATTAGGGATGGAAATGATCTATTACTGTAGGTCATCTAATACTCTCCAGAGGCCAGTCCTTGCTGTATTATCCTGTGCTTTTCATGGGTTATTTGAAATGATTCAAGAAAATGAGGATTTCCCCCATTTCCTTATTATGTAATCAGCTTCCCCATGGAATTCACTCTGCTTTGATGCTCTAACCAGTTGCTAACAAGCAAACGATTTCTTGACACATGGAAAATTGCACAGACTTGTAATACCTCGGGCACATTGTGCTCTTTAACACTATTATTAATATGTTAACAGGTGGAAACTTATTATCATCTGACTGCTTGGGGTGTGAAATGTCTTATACTCATTTCATTTTCAATTCTTTGTAGTTTATAGTTACACTTGATTAAAAGTGGTACTGTGAACACTTCAAGTTGTTTTAATTCAAGATAAAAATACTGTGAACTACATTCAGAAATGTATTAGATATTGATTCTCACATGGCCTTAGCCTCTGTCTAATACGAACCCAAATGCAAAAATTTTGAAACAGTATGGGAAAAATGAAGTAACAACCAAGCTCTAGCCAAAATTAGTAAAACAAATGCTTTGAAAGAGCTGTGTAACAGTAATAGGAAAATACTAGAAGGCAACTTAAAATACTGATATATTAGGCTTCCAAATAGAGGTTTTGAGAAGATTGATGATGGGGACTATTCTTTTTAAAGGTTGTAGCTTATCTGTTGTTCTTGTTCAGTCGCTAAGCTGTGTCTTATTCTTTGAGACCCCATGGACAGCAGCACGGCAGGCTTTCCTGCCCTTCACTATAGTTTAGCTGTGTTGCTCTATATTCTCAAGCCAAGTACATCCTGGAGAAGAATGCTGACATTAGGGATGCTGTGATAAAAGAAATATCAGTGTCTTACATGTGCTTGGTTTATATTTTTAAGAATGCTTTTTTCTGATTTCTGTTTTTTTTTTTTTTTTCTGATTTGTTCCTATAACTCAAAATGGAGTATGGCAATCAAATAGCAAATAGCAGTAGTACCTGGAAATAAATATGATATTTTTATTCTAAGTAATATTAAGAGGAAGATTGTACTTACACAATAAAACATTATTTATCTTAAATATAAATAGAAAGTTGATACAGTATGTAGCCATTTAAAGGATGAATCTGTGATGATATTATCAGTTAATCTCATATCTCATTAATTATGTTTCACAATGGACCAGTTGAATTTAGTCTAATTTAGTCATTGTTAGCCTAAAGTTGGAGCCCAGCTTAGAGACTAATAGCAAATTCAGAAAGAAAGAAGCATGATAGATCTCATTCCCTAGAAAGTCTAGTCCTCCAGAAGCTGCCTTTTGCTCCAATAAATGTGACCTCATGTCCTTATGTTGTGTTCTCAAATTTTCACTCTTAAGTTTGTATCACTCTCAAAATTTGTCAAGAAAGAGTTTGTCTAACTGAGCTTGAGGCATGTTTGTTTCCTCCATGTACTGGGGAGAAGGAGGATTTGGTGTTTTTTCTATTGGTGGGAATTAACTCCGCCCCACCAAGTCTCTACATGATTGGAAATCTCTGAAAGAGAGGTATGAGTATAGAAAGTGGGTAGAGGTAACTGGGGCTTCTTTTCTGGTGACATCATCTTTTCTCATAGGGTTTTAACAATCTACTGTCAAAATATAAATTTTATATAAAAGCTAATGTTGAAAATGTCATGATCTGAAAATTATAATAATTTCTTTCATTTGTATAGTCATTTTTATTCATTGTTCAGAAAAAATAAGGCATTTACCTCAAAAGTTTTGTCCATAATGAAATGTCATAGAATATAATCTCATCTTTTATAGTATATGAAGAATAATATTATGAAACTTATAAGACTATTTTAAAGGTTAAATATGGCAATAAATATATGGCACATAGAATACATCTGGCTCTTAATAATGAGTGCAGTTAACATCTTATTCTTGAGAGCTAAAAATACATGTTAGAGTGTTGTTGCTGCTACCAATACTCCTTTCGATAACAACGATATTGTTATTCTTCAATTTTCTTGCATGTAGTGTATAGTAATGTGAAGTTGTACAGTCTGAATTTCAGATTAAATTTGATCACCACTGGAAATTTAATGTAAACCTTCCCTGGTGGCGCAGAGGTTAAAGCGTCTGCCTGCAATGTGGGAGACCTGGGTTCAATCCCTGGGTTGGGAAGATCCCCTGGAGAAGGAAATGGCAACCCACTCCAGTATTCTTGCCTGGAGAATCCTATGGATGGAAAAGCTTGGTGGGCTACAGTCCACGGGTTGCAAAGAGTCGGACACGACTGAGCGACTTCACTTACACATGTTAGTATGTAGTACACTTACAATAGATACACACAGACCCCATTCTCTGCTATAAAATTCAATCTACAATAAAATCCACATATAATGAATACTCATAGCTAAGTTCATATTATTTGTTGATTGTCTTACCTTCCCCAGTTGCCTCCCCTTGCAAAATAGATGACAATGAAGGCAGTCGCGCATTTTATCCTGTTTAGTGCTGTATAGGCAGTCTTTACCAGTGCCTGGCACATCGTAAATGCCTAATAAACTGTTGCAAACTATATTGAGTCCCCAGCAATGCAGGTTCAGTTCACTTTACTCTTCTGAAGCATTTTTAATTCAGTGTCACAAATGTGTTCATTTGGCACATTCCTTTTTTTCCTCAATCAACACTCACACAGACACACAAACACAAACATATGCGTACAAATGTACACACTTACACACATATTACCCAGATTTTAAAATTAGCATATGTAGAAGACACAGATGTTTCTTAGTTGATTGTTGTCTTTGCTACCTTTTACATACTTCATGCTTATATTTCTTATTTTAAAGCATATTCATGTTTTAATGAGCTATATAGATAATCAGCCCTTAATTTTATCAATTCTTTACTAGCAATGACTCTTAGATTCTTTATTTTTCCACTTTGATTGTCATGAACTTAGTCTAAGCTTTCAGCACCTTTATTTTATACTTTGGTTTCTGCAGTATCTTCTTCAACTCGAGACTTTGCTGTATCTCTTTAAGTTATATTCTCCTCTATCCCATATGAATCACCTATGAATCCATGTTGTTTACCAAGGATGGTGTCCTCCATGGACTCCTCTATTCATGCCCTTTCTTTTCCTTAGATTCATTAACAACAAGTGGTAGGAAAAAATTACAAGTTGAAAAACAGCATGAAGAAAAAGAGAGTACAAAAATGAGAATGCTATTGTGAGAGGCACAAAGGAGAAAAACTGATCATGGTGTTGGGGGGCACTCCATATTAGGTTGGATTGTTGTTAACCTTACATACGCAAGAACTGACTTTTGATTCACTGACATATTTAAAACAGTAGGAAAAGACAGTATTGTGAAACATGCCAGATATGCCAAAATAGCAGCAACACTGTAGTAACAGTGGCAACAGCATTAAAAGCTCATTCTTTCCAGACACTTTCCTAGTGCTTTGTCCCCATTATTTCATTTATATCTCTTCATAATCTTTTAAGGAACCTATTACACAATATATAACATGGCTAACTTTTGCCTTCTATTTGTTATAATTTACTGAAGAGATAACTGAGACGTAGAGATATCAAGCAACGTGACTAAGGTGAAACAGTTTCTCCAAGCAGAACTTTTGGTTGAACTTGAGTTTGACACTGAAGCTTGAGCGCCTCACCACACTGTACTTTCTCCAATACCATAAACATATAGACTATTATTGGTGAATGAGTGATAAAAATAAATGAAGGTCTATTATAGAAATTAAGTTCTAAGAAGACAGGCAGATACATTGAATGACACACAAGGATAATGTGTCTGATCTTTAACTTTATAAAATATAAAGTCATTTGCGAAATTAAGTAAAACCCACTCGAATCTTAGAAATATATTCCTATTTGACAGTAGAGAACTAATGCCCACCAGGCTCCCTCATCCCTGGGATTCTCCAGGCAAGAACACTGGAGCGGGTTGCCATTTCCTTCTCCAATGCAGGAAAGTGAAAAGTGAAAGTGAAGTCGCTCAGTCGTGTCCGACTCTTAGCGGCCCCATGGACTGCAGCCTACCAGGCTCCTCCGTCCATGGGATTTTCCAGGTAAGAGTGAGTGGGGTGCCATTGCCTTCTCCAATATATAGATGAAGGTGCTGAAACAATGTCAAGGAGCTATGAAAAGATCTGGCTTGTTCTGGAATATTTTACATTTAGATTGGTAAAGTTAAAATTGTGTAATAATCTGACTGGGAAGTGGATTGGAGCAGGACTATGGTTTGAATGAAAATTTGCCCATGTATTTAAATTACTTGTGATAAAGATTTCTCATCCAGAAACATGAAGCTTCTCTTAGTCTTTCTCACTCACACTACTCCACCAGAAGCCAAAATGTATTTTGTTTGTTTTGTCAAGATAAGCAGAGTAAAAGTTAGGTAGGAAAAGTAAAATCGGATAAAAATTCCATATGATAATATCCATGATAAATGTCTCAATTTTAGCATTAGTAATTTATGCAGAAATGGGAGCTATTTAAATAGTTGATGATTAGTTGAAGAGTATTGTGTGTTTTAGACTGATAAATGATGTTATTAGAAGCCTAATCTTTATATTTAGTAGTAAATATTTTCATATGATAATATCCATGATAAATGTCTCAATTTTAGCATTAGTAATTTATGCAGAAATGGGAACTATTTAAATAGTTGATGATTAGTTGAAGAGTATTGTGTGGTTTAGACTGATAAATGATGTTATTAGAAGCCTAATCTTTATATTTAGTAGTAAATATTTTAATAATGATTATATACCAAGAAATAAAGCTGTCTCCATTCATTTCTAATGCTGCTATTAAACAGAGAGTGACCATTCGAACAAGACTGAAGGGAATTGACCTGACATATGAAAAACAGTATAGTTTAATTAAAACTGGCTTGGATATTTTTTAGTAGAAATAAGTTGAACCTGTGGAATGGATTTTAAATAGCATTTGAAAGAAAAAATAGACCAGCCCATAATTTGAACTTATCTATTAATAAATCTTAAAGTTTTAGTATATTTCATTCTGTATAATCCAAGGATATTTCAAAAACAAACCCTAAAATAACATGCAATTAATATCTTGTACTTAAATGTCCTTCTGGGAAATAAATTTTCATTATTTATTGTGATAAAGTAAGCATTATTGGTAGTACAAAAGGCTTACAAAAGTTGCTGAGTTCTCATAGGCAACATGTAGTAGATCTTTTTCTTTTGCCTTTTCTATTTTACTTGCCTTTTTTTGAGTTTTTATGGGAGTTGACAGTTTATATAGTGCTAAAAGATACTTGTATTTCCTAATAGTGTGTATAAGACTTTATCAGCTAGATTCATTTCACGATAATCTTGCAATTAATTTTAATTTCCTAATCATGAATATGTATGTACAGTTGTGAGTTGTCTTGAATTTATATAAAAAGTAAATTTGGCTTTTATCAGGTTCTTATTTTATGAATATACTTTTAATAGAGAAACTAAGGCTTGAAGAGTTTAAATTGTGCAAAATCACACAGCTAATAAGAGAAAATCTCAACATTTGAGCTAAAAATATTTGACTCCTATGTAAATCTCCTAACCACAGTGCTAGATTCACATGCATCTATCTTTATCTTTCAATTATCTAAATTTGTAAGGTTCTCAAATGCAAAGCACACGTGTTGCTGAGGGGTTTTTTGACATAGATTTTTTCATACTATAGATAGTAATAAATATTTTTTCCATGTTTTAGTGTTATAATACCAGACATATAAAATGTGCATAGAGGAAACATAAATCTTAGCACTGAGGCAGAATTTGTGCTGGCTTGTGACTTACTTCTTAAGGCCAATATGACTGATGATATCTTTATAGCTTTCCATTTTAATAAATATCTGTGCATTCTGTTATGAAATAGCTCCAATGAACCTATATATCTGAAAATTTTCTTTATTTTCCTTTTTAGATTTCTCATGGTAATAATATGAATATAAGGTATATCCTTAAATGTTTCTTTATAACTTAGAAATATCCAAATGTTTAATAAACTTCAGTCTCTGATTATACAAGGTTCATGCAAAGGAAATTCCAATTTCCTCTAGAGAGATGTGAGTTCATAAAGATTAATTCCTGTATCATTTCTCTATATCAGCCTAAATATTTTTCACTTCCCAGGGCGGCTCAGATGGTAAAGTGTCTGCTTGCAATGTGGGAGACTCAGTTTCGATCCCTGGGTCAGAAAGATCCCCTGGAGAAGGAAATGGCAACCCACTCCAGTACTCGTGCCTGTAAAGACCCACGGATGGAGAAGTCTGGTAGGCTACAGTCCATGGGATAGCAAAGAGTCGGACACAACTGAGCAACTTCATTTTTCACTTTTATTATTAAGTTAACTATTTGGAATGTGTTAGAAATATATAGGGAGAAGGCAATGGCACCCCACTCCAGTACTCTTGCCTGGAAAATTCCATGGATAGAGGAGCCTGGTGGGCTGCAGTCCATGGGGTCGCTAGGAGTCGGACATGACTGAGAGACTTCACTTTCACTTTTCACTTTCATGCATTGGAGGAGGAAATGGCAACCCACTCCAGTATTCTTGCCTGGAGAATCCCAGGGACGGGGGAGCCTGGTGGGCTGACATCTATGGGGTTGCACCGAGTCGGACGCGACTGTAGCAACTTAGCAGCAGCAGAAATATAGAGAGAATAAACACAGATGGTTTTATTAAATGGTCAATATATTATTATAAGGATCTTGAAACCCGTAGCAATAACAATAATGATAACTATGACTTATTTAGTTCTTACTAATATTGCTACACAGTGCACCAAACATCTTGCATATTGAGTTATTTCATCCATTAACTAATTATTCGTCGACTGCCTGCCATATCCTAGATATTGTTGTAGGTGCTTGAAATATAGCAATGAAAAAGACAGAAAAGTTCTTGCCTTTATGTAATAAATCCTCTCTGCTGGACCTCAGCACCTATTGGGAAATAAGTAGCATTTTATCCTACTTTTTTTTCTTTTTTTGCTGAGAGCTCTAAGGTTTCCTCAGAAAGTAAGTCACTTTCCCAAATCACTTTGCAAAGCCAGTATTCAACTCATGTTTGTTTGGTTCCCAATTACAAGCACTAAAATACTGTTTAGTCATGCATCAATATTATACTTGAGATGTTATCTAAATGTTATCCAAATAGCTCATGTGCTAATACTTTGTCTTTTGAATTATGCTTTACATTTGTCATCTCTGACTACTCAGTTCTTTTTTGGGCTTCACGTACTTTTGCCTGTGATGATATGGGCACACCCTATGTGTTCTGCCTTTATGATAAAAATATTGAGCAATATGAGAATCATAAACTACACAGGAGGCTAGATTATAGGTGAAGCTGTTCAAAAGAATTGCTTTAATCGTGTGAATTTTTGTCTTTTTAAACAAAATAAACCTATCCCCAAAAGTGAATACCTTGTTTGCTAAGTATTATTCAGGGTACAATTTAAATTAAGTAATTATGCAATAGTCTAGAAATCTATCTCATATAATGATAAATGTTATGTGATGTCACTTTTTAGAAGGGAAAATAGAGACATTCTACTTAAATAGTTGAATAATGTGAAAGGAGTATATCTATCTGTAAACTATCTATTATATCTATTTATCTGTTAAAGAAATTTTCTTTCAACCTCAGGAACCTAGAACTGAGTCAATCTTGTTGTTCAGTCACTCAATCGTGTCCAACTCTTTGTGACCCCATGGACTGCAGCACACCAGGCTTCCCTGTCCATCACCATCTCCCGGAGCTTGCTCAAACTCATGTCCATTGAGTCAGTGATGCCATCCAACCAACTCATCTTCTGTCATCCTCTTCTTCTCCTGTCTTCAATCTTTCCCAGCATCAAGGTCTTTTCCAATGAGTCAGCTTTTCACAACAAGTGGCCAAAGTACTGGAGCTTCAGCTTCAGCATCAGTCCTTTCAATAAATATTCAGGACTGATTTCCTTTAGGATTGACTGATTTGATTTTCTTGCAGTCCAAGGGACCCTCAAGAGTCTTTTCCAACACCACAGTTCAAAAGCATCAGTTCTTCAGTGCTCAACTTTCTTTATGGTCCAACTCACATCCATACATGACTACTGGGATAACCATAGCTTTGACTATGCAGACCTTTTTTGGCAAAGCAATGTCTCTGCTTTTTAATATGCTTTCTAAGTTTGTCATAGCTTTTCTTCCAAGGAGCAAACATCTTTTAATTTCATGGCTACAGTCACCATCTGCAGTGATTTTGGAGTCCAAGGAAAAAAATCTGTCCTTGTTTCCATTGTTTCCCCATCTGTTTGTCTATTTGCCATGAAATGATGGGACCAGGTGCCATGATCTTCATTTTTTGAATGTTGAGTCTTAAGGCAGCTTTTTCACTGTCCTCTTTTAGCTTCACCAAGAGACTCTTTCATTCCTCTTTGTTTTCAGCCATAACTGTGGTGTCATCTTCATATCTGAGGTTACTGATAATTCTCCCGGCAATCTTTATTCTGGCTAATGCTTCATCCAGCCCAGCATTTCACATGATGTACTCTACATAGAAGTAAATAAGCAGGGAGACAATATACATCCTTGACATTCTCATTTCCCAATTTTGAACCAGTTCGTTGTTCCGTGTCCAGTTCAAATTGTTGCTGTCAATTTTAGAAGTAAACAAAAGATATTGTTTCTATGTTCTTCATGCTCTGCCTATCACAACCCCAAGGATGTGGTTAATATCTAAGGCAAAGTATTGCTAGGATGTCTTGCTTTTGTTTCATGGGCTTCAGATAGTAATCAGCAGCAATCTTCACTATAGAATTGATCAGTGGATTTTACTGGTGATGGAGAGGGTCCTTAGGCTTTACTAGCATGATTTGAAAACTTCAGTGGTAAACAATCATCTTGACAGGTTGTTATAAAGGGAATTCTGGGTTGTATGCCATTAACAGTCATAGGATAGGCTTTCCATGGAATCTTCATTTTCAGTAGGAGCTTAAGGTAATTCTAAGAGTTTGTTTCTGGTCTCTTACTGGGTAACAGGCAGGTTTACTGAGTAAACAAAAAGGATAGAACTTACATGCAAAAATAAATAATTGAAAAGAATAATTTTCCTTCTTAAACATTATTCCTACCATTTGTGACGCTTACTTGCCTTTAATCTGCTTATATTGATGGAATTCGTAAACTTCAAGTATCTTCACAGACCTATGCTGTCATTGAAATATCTGATATTTGGAAATAAGCATAAATCCTTTCTTGATAGATCAAAGTTTACATATACATACATTAATAAAATTAAATCAGATATTTAGAGTGGATGGGTTGACTATGAGATAAGAAGACAAACATTAGATGAGCTTACTTTTAAATTATTTTTAATGCCATTTTCTAGCTTTCACAAATCGTTTTTGTTTTTGCATTTGTGACACTATGATTTATAAGAAATATTAAAAAAAAGAAATACGTATTTGGTCTTAGTCCCTTTCTATCACCAGAGATCCTAAAACCTTGGAATTTCATAAATGATAGAGTAATAAAGGTGAAGAGAGTACCTTTTGTTATTCATTACATGTTCCTTTCAACCAATACTGAGGTTATGTTAATGAGGTAACTTTTGGAAAACCCTTAAGGAGGGGCTGGTTGCCAGGAAAAATGATCCAGGAAAGGAAGAAGGCCTGGACATTGAGTTCAGGGATGATTTACTGATAACCTGCCCCTGTAATGAAGACTTCATAAAAACTTTAAAGGACAGGCTTTGATGTGCTCCCTGAACTTTGGTTGCTGAAGCAGAATGAATCTAAAGACTGGAACAGAAGCTCTCGTATTCAAGACCCTTCCAGACCTTGCATCATGCACAGACATATCCCTGAGATACTGCACATTTGCTTCCAGACCACTGCAATAAAGTGAATCTCTCAATACAGTGAGTCACACAATTTTTTGCTTTCTCAATGAATATAAAAGGTATATTTACCTTGTACTAATAGTCTATTAAGCATTCAATAACGGTATTTATAAAGAAAATAATGTGGATACTTAGTAAATGTGAATACTTTAGTGATACTTATCACTAAAAAATGCTAACCATCATCTGAGCATTCAGTGAGTTGGAACCTTTTTGCTAGTGGAGGGTCTTGCCTTGATGAATGGCCACTGACTGATCAGGGTGGTTGCTGAAGGTTGGGGTAGCTGTGGCAGTTTTGTAAAATAAGACAGAAGTTTGCTGTGTCTATTGACTCTTCTCTTTGTAAATAATTTCTCTGTGGCATGCAGTGCTGTTTGATAACTTAAAAAATAATTTATTTATTTTAATTGGATGCTAATTAATTTACAATATTGTAGTGGTTTTTGCTATACATTGACATGAATCGGCCATGGGTGTACACATGTTCCCCATCCTGAATCCCACTCTCACCTTCCTCCCCATCCCATAACTTTTATCCACAGTAGAACTTCTTGAAAAATTTGAGTTAATCCTCTCAAAGTGCTGCTGCCTTAACTTATAATTAAGTTAATATAATAGTGTAAATACTTTGTTTTCATTTCAACAAATTTCACTGCATATTATCAGGGATAGAGTCCATCTCAAGAAACCATTTTCTTTGCTCATTCATAAGAAGCAACCCCTTATCCATTAAAATTTCATCATGAGACCTCAGGAATTCAAGTCATATATGCAGATTCTTTCAAATCTATTTCTCTTGCTGTTTTCACCAAATCTGCAATTATTTCTACCCTTGAAGTCTTTATCCCCTCCAAGACTTCAGGAGAGTTGTAATCAACTGCTTCCAAATTTCTGTTCATGATGATTTGACCCCTTCTCATGAATCATAAACGTTATTAATGGCATCAGGAATGGTGAATACTTTCCAGAATTTTTAATTGAATTTTCCCAGATCCATCAGAGAAATCATTATCTATGACAGCAATAGCCTTATGAAATGTATTTCTTTAATAATAAGACTTGAAAGTCAAATTTATTCTTGATCCAAGAGCTGCAGAATGGATGTTATGTTATCAGGCATAAAAGCAGAATTAATCTCATTGAACATCTCTATCAAAGCTCTGGGGTGACTAGGTATATTGTCAGTGAGCACTATTATTTTGGATCTTTTTTTTTTNTAATAAGACTTGAAAGTCAAATTTATTCTTGATCCAAGAGCTGCAGAATGGATGTTATGTTATCAGGCATAAAAGCAGAATTAATCTCATTGAACATCTCTATCAAAGCTCTGGGGTGACTAGGTATATTGTCAGTGAGCACTATTATTTTGGATCTTTTTTTTTTCTGAGAGTAGGTCTCAAGTAGTGAGCTTTAACTACTCAATAAACCACATTATCAACAGGTGTGCCGTCATTCTGTCTTTGTTACTCCACAACCAAAGTATTTTTAACATAATTCTTGAAGGTGCTGAGATTTTAAGAATGGTCAATGAGCATTGGCTTCAACTTAAATTCACCAGTGGCATTAGTGCCTAGCAAGAAAATTAGCCCACTCTTTTAATGTTTTGAAGGCAGGTGTTGACGTCTCTTCTCTAGATGTGTAAGTCTCAGATGGCATGTTCTTCCAGTAGAAGGTTATTTTGCCTACATTGAAAATCTATTGTTTAGTGTAGCCACTTTCATGAATTTTCTTAGGTAGATCTTCTGGATAACTTGCTGCAGCTTTCATATCAGTGCTTGAGGCTTCATTTTGCATATGGCATGTTCTTCCAGTAGAAGGTTATTTTGCCTACATTGAAAATCTATTGTTTAGTGTAGCCACTTTCATGAATTTTCTTAGGTAGATCTTCTGGATAACTTGCTGCAGCTTTCATATCAGTGCTTGAGGCTTCATTTTGCATTTTTATGTTATGGAGGTGGCTTCTTTTCTTAGCCCCCATGAACCAACCTCTGCTAGCTTCAAACTTTTCTTCCGTGGCTTTCTCACTTCTCTCATCATTCACGGAATTGAAGAAATGGCCTTTCTTTGGATTAAGTTTCTCCTTAGTGGGATGTGTGGCTGGTTAGATTTTCTGTCCAGATCACTGAAACTTTCTTGTGGTCAGCAGTAAGGCTGTTTTGCTTTCTTATGATTCATGTTTTCACTGGAGTAGCACTGTCAATTTCCTTCAGGAACTTGTCTCTTGTGTTCACAGCTTGGTTAAGTGTGAAGAGACCTAACAAGAGACCTAACATTGGCTTATCTCAACTTTCAACATGCCTTCCTCGGTAAACTTAATGATTTGGAGTGAGAGCTTTTGATTTGAAGCGAGAGATGAGCTACCCTTCCCTGCCCATGAACCCTTGCAGGTGTCCTAATTTCAGCATTGTTGTGTCTTGGGGTTAGGGAGAGGACAGTAGTTGGTTGGTAGAGCAGTCATTAAAACACATTATTAAATACTGTGGCACCTCAAAACAATAATGATAGAAACAGCAAAGATCACTGATCACCATAAGAAATATAACAATAGTGGAAAAGTGTGAAATATTGTGAGAACTACCAAAATGGAACACAAATACATAGCAAGCAAATGGTGTTGGAAAAGTGGCCCTATAGACTTACTCAATGTAGGGTTGTCACAAACCTTTAATTTGTAAAAAGTCAATATCTGTGAAGTGTAATAAAGCAAAGAGTGATAAAATGAAGTATTCCTGCATCTTTTAATTAGCCTACTCACTTATGTCCTTGGATATCCTGTGTAATAAAGCAGTAAGTTGACTAGTAAACTGGTTTCCAGAGTTCTGTAAGCGAATCTAGTCCAGGGCTCCCCAGTCTCTGGAATCTCATGCCAGATGATCTGAGGTGGAGCTGATGTAATAAGAATAGAAATAAAGTGCACAGTAAAGTCATAGGCTTGAATCAACTTGAAAGCATCCCCACAACCCAATCCATAGAAAACCTGTCTTTCACAAAACCGGTTCCTAGCGTCTAGAAGGTTGGAAACCTCTGCTCTAAAGAGCTATTAGAACCCAGGAAGGACCAATAGAAATTTTCAATTCATAGCCTGTCAGTCAGAAGAACAGGTAACAACCGGAACTTGTGATTGGCATCTGAACTGGGGGCAGTCTTATAGGACAGCGTCTTCACCTGTGGAATCTGACAGTAGGTTGACAGTCAGAACTGAGCTAAAGTTGCAGGAAACCCACTCAAGGTTCAGTGTAAACTGTAGAATTACTTGGTGGTATTGGATAATAAACAGCAGAGAGTGGAAATACTATATATTAACTTGAATATTTTTAAACAACATTTTTTGTTTATGCCCCCGTATTCTTTGTCAAGATCATAGTTTGACTCGAACTCTTCTCTGCCTCTTTCTCCACTTATTTTTGCCTTCCAATTCACTTCCCAGTTTCTTGCTACTCTGCAAGTACCTACTGGTTTTCAAGATCATTTGATTAAAGAAAAAAAATCCCAAGTTTATATTTTTCAAATATGTCCTTCACTTTTGGTCCTGAAACACAAGTATAAAGCTAAAACTCAAATATTATAATGCAAATCATCTGAGGATAGTTTAATATGAAAAAAGAAAAAAATTAACAAATATATTTTATGCAAATATGTT
>SJYT01054630.1:6399-72834 GCA_006410635.1 Cephalophus harveyi | reverse complement strand
TAGAAAGAGATATAATATGAAAACTTTGAAATTCACAAGAAATCTTATTTGTATTCTTATTTTTGATATTTTGGCTGAGAAAAGAGTAGTTTGATTCAATGAGGATAATAGTCTCAACTAAAAAAAACAAAAAAAAAATTCCACAACAACACTTTGCAGTTTTTGTAACACCTACATGTTCTTATTGCTTCCCTTATGGTTCTGTTTGGAGCTATGCCAGTGTCATAAACTAAAAGGAAAAAACAAAAATAGTGCAGTGGAGTTTCTAGTAAAGGTAGAGTAAATAATTCGTACAAAGTTTTTCTGCCGGGGACAACTAGAATAATAGAAAATGGAGAGATGTAATAGAAAGCAACAGAATTAATAGGTAGCTACCAAAAGGAAGATTCATGCCAGAATTTTTTTCCCTATGGATGTTTTCCAGTTCCTGAATGGGTTGATAAAGGGTTGAACAATTCTTCTGAAAGCTTCTTTGAACTAAGATGGAAAGGATAGGTGTCCAGGGTGACATCACAAGGATATGGAAGAACTGAATGTAGTACCCAGCAGTGATTGCAGCTCAGTTTTTTATTCTCTCTTATCTGAGATTGAATTGAGGTAATCTTACTGCTGGTCTCTCTAGAGACAGGCAGAACAAATATTAAAACTCTGGAGTAAGACGGTATCATCTGAAAAGTCAAATGATCTATAAACATTTAGAAAAAAAAAAAAAAAAAACGGTACACAGTAGAAAAATCACCAAGAATAGGAGTAGAGAACACATGATGAAGAAAAGTAATAAACGCAGTAGAAGGTAGAAATAAGCCCATTAAGTTTCAAATGGTAAGGTTATTAGATACAGATCTTGAAATAATGATCTCTCTCTGTCAAAAGAAGCTCAAGCAAATACTGAGTATTTACAGATGACTGGAAAATTTAAAATACCAAATAAAAATATAGAATTTCAATAAATTCAAATGAAGAAACCAGTAAGATAAGTTCAACACATGCTAGACACAGTTGAAAAGAGAATTAATCCAAAGAGGATATCTTAGAAGTAAATGTCCAGAATGAAGCACAGAGAAGCAAAAAATGAAAATTACAGAATAATGGAATGTGACATAGATAACACAGAAAGCAGGTCTTCCTTTCTGAAATTGTAATCCAAGGAAAATTGGATAGGAAATGGGGCAGAAGTAATATCTGAAGATGGCTCTGAACTGAACGAAACTGGAAAAAGGCATCAAGTTATCAAGTCACAGAATCGGGAGCACTACAAACCTCAATATGATAAAAATAAATTGAAACTCAGTTTTATATTTAAAAACTGCTGAGATAAAAATATAAAGAACCAGAGTTAAAATCCATCAGACATGTTATGTTCCAAAGAACAGTATGATTAACAATTGGATTTTCAATAAAAATGATGGAAACCAGAATACATTGGAATGGCATCTTTAAATGATGAAAGAATACAAATTTCAACAAATTTTATACTCAGCAAAACTGTAATTCAGAAATATAGTAAAAATAAAGATGTTTTCAGAAAAAATGAGAAATGAGAGAATTTATTACAGGAAGATGCACAGTAAAACACTAAAAAAATTATTTCAGGAGAAGGAAACTTGCTTCAAAGACAGCAGGAAATTACACAGAAATAAGAATACCAGGAAGGGGGAAATATCTGGGTATATCTGTAAGAATATTAACTTCATTAAACAAAAATAATGATGTCTTATAAGGTTTAGCATAGCTTACAGTAATAGAAGTTAGGCACATGAGTTAAAAAAAAAAGAGTTCATAACTAGAATAAAAAGAGGGAGAGAGTGAATAATAAAAACTTTCAAGCAAAAAAGTTGAGAGATGGAAAATAAGAAAACAGAAAAATGGCATATATAGAAAAGATTGAAAAATATGGTATATTTAAATTCAGTTATATAAATATATATGTGTATATATATGCAGATGATACTACTCTAATGGCAGAAAGTAAAGAGGAACTAAAAAGCTTCTTGATGAGGGTAAAAGAGGAAAGTGAAAAAGCTGGCTTGAAACTTTGGAAAATAAGAAAACAGAAAAATGGCATATATAGAAAAGATTGAAAAATATGGTATATTTAAATTCAGTTATATAAATATATATGTGTATATATATGCAGATGATACTACTCTAATGGCAGAAAGTAAAGAGGAACTAAAAAGCTTCTTGATGAGGGTAAAAGAGGAAAGTGAAAAAGTTGGCTTGAAACTCAACATTAAAAAACCAAGATCATGGCATCTGATCCCATAACTTCAAGGTAAATAGAAGGGGAAAAAAGAAAAAAAAAAAAAAAGTAGAAGCAGTGACAGATTTTATTTACTTGGGCTCCAAAATCATTGTGGACAGTGACTGCAGCCATGAAATCAAAAGGCTCTTGCTCCTTGGAAGGATAGCTATGACAAACCTAGACAACACTTTAAAAAGGAGAGACATTCCTTTGCTGACAAAGGTCTAATTAGTCAAAGCAATGCTTTTTCCAGTAGTCATGTGTGGATGTGAGAGTTGGACCGTAAAGAAGGCTGAGGGCCAAAGAATTGATGCTTTCACATTGTGGCGCTGGAGAAGACTCTCAAGAGTCTCTTGGATGGCAAGGAGATCTCTCCAGTCAATCCTAAAGGAAATCAGTCCTGAATATTCACTGGACGAACTGATGCTAAAGCTGAAGCTCCAATACTTTGGCCACTTTATGCAAACATCTGACTAACTGGAAAAAACCCTGATGCTGGGAAATATTGAAGGTAAGAGAAGGGGGCTGTAGAGGATCAAATGGTTAGATAGCGTCACCGACTCAATGGTCAGGAATTTAAATAAGCTCCAGGAGATAATGGAGGACAGAGGAGCCTGGCATGCTACAGTCCATGGGATCACAAAGAGTTAAACACAGCTTAACAACTGAACAGCAACAACAACAAATAGATTAAATGTTTCAATTAAAGCACAAGGATTTTCAGATTGCAGAAAATAACTTCTAGAGTAACATGTCAAAAATATAAAGATATACAGTTTGAATTAGTGAGTTGTTAAAAAATGATAGATATTATCAAAAGAAGAGGGAACAAAAGGCAGTTCATACAAAATACTTGAAATTTTTCAAGTACACACATTTACAAAAGTTACATAGATACTGGGTTGTTCATCAATTTTTACTTAAGGCCAAAAAATAGATATCATGAAAAGAAAATGCTTTAGCCACAAATTATTTTTATAAAAACCAGTTTTAAAGTTAAATAAGAAGCCTCAATATATTTGGCAACTAAGGGAAATACTTTTAAATAACTCAGAAGTCAAAGGGAAAAGCCATAATATAGACTAGAACAGATTTTAATCTGAATGATAATAAAAATAACACACCAAAACTTGCAGAAAAATCTTTGCTTAGAAAGAATTTTTGTCTTTCACTGCATGTATTTGAAAAGAAAAAAGAATCAATGGACCAAGCATCCTTCTCAAAAAGTTATATAACAGTAATTTGTATGTTTTCCGAATATAGGAGAATTAAAGTAAAATAATGGAGTTAATAAACCAGAAAGAATAAAATAGCAATCAAAAGATCCATAAAACTGACAAACCTTGGTGTGTTTAGGGAAAGAGAGACAGAGCAGAGAGAGAAAATGACCAATTTCAAGAATAAAATTCTTAGAAATTCCAACTAATTGACATTCTGAAAAAGACAGAACTATGGAGACAGTAAGAAGATCATTGATTGCTGGGATTAGGAGTGTTACGGTGAAGGGCATAGCTGTGGAGGACCAGGAATTTTTGGACAGTGTAAATATTCTCTCTGATCCTATAATGATGGGTACAATGAATATACATTGTCCAAATCCATATAACTGGAGAAGGCAATGGCACCCCTCTCCAGTACTCTTGCCTGGAAAATCCCATGGATGAAGGAACCTGGAAGGCTTCAGTCCATGGGGTCACCGAGGGTCGGACATGACTGAGCGACTTCACTTTCACTTTCATGCATTGGAGAAGGAAATGGCAACCCACTCCAGTGTTCTTGCCTGGAGAATCCCAGGGACAGGGGAGCCTGGTGGGCTGCCGTCTATGGGGTTGCACAGTGTCTGACACGACTGAAGCGACTTAGCAGCAAATCCATATAACAGAGTGGGCTTCCTAGGTGCCTCAGTGGTAAAGAATCTGCCTGCCAATGCAGGAGACAGGTTTGATCGAGACTATCCCCTGGAAGGGAAAATGGAAACTCACTCCAGTATTCTCGCCTGGAGTAATCTCATGGACAGAGGAGCCTGGCAGGCTACAGTCCATAAAGTAGGAAAGAGTCGGACATGACTGAGCAACTGAGCAGGTATGCAGCACATGTAATATAGAATACCAAGCTGCTGCTGCTGCTAAGTCGCTTCAGTAGTGTCCGACTCTGCGCGACCCCATAGACGGCAGCTCACCAGGCTCCCCCGTCCCTGGGATTCTCCAGGCAAGAACATTGGAGGGGGTTGCCATTTCCTTCTCTAATGCATGAAAGTGAAAAGTCAAAGTGAAGTCGCTCAGTCGTGTCTGACTCTTAGCGACCCCGTGGACTGCAGCCCACCAGACTCCTCCATCCATGGGATTTTCCAGGCAAGAGTACTGGAGTGGGGTGCCATCGCCTTCTCCTATAGAACACCAAGAGTGAACCTTAATATAAACTATAGACTTTGGGTGGTTGTTATGTGTTGCAACATATGGACCACTCTGGTGTGGGTTGTTGATAACGGGAGAGGCTTTTCGTGTGTGTTGTTGTTTAGTCGGTAAGTCATGTCCGACTCTTTGTGACACTGTGGACTGTAGCTCACCAGGCTCCTCTGTCCATGGGATTCTCCAGGCAAGAATACTGGAGTGGGTTGCCATTTTCTCCTCCAGGGGTTCTTCCCTACCCAGGGATTGAAACCTGCATCTCCTGCTTGGCAAGGCAGATTTTTTTTTTTTACTACTGAGCCATTACAGCCCATGGAGTCGCAAAGAGTCAGACATTACTTAGGGACTAAAAAACAACAACAAATGTATGTGTGAGAGTAGAGAGTATATGAGAAATCTCAGTATGTTCTTGATTTTACTGTGAAACTAAACTGCTTTAAAAGATAAAACTTTAATAGAAAAGTTCTCAGAAATATATGAGATAAGAGAATGTAATGAAATCTTGAAATCAATAATATGGCAATTTAACCGACACAGTAGAAATAGTAATTTGAGAAAACCTATGAATACTGACTAAATTTAATCCCTAGTTAAAAGCCTTTCAACAAACTTTTTTTCTTCAAATTTAAGGAAAACAATACAAAGCCATGCAAAACAAAAATTTAGGTCTAGATGCTTCGTTTGATTGGAGAAGGCAATGGCACCCCACTCCAGTACTCTTGCCTGGAAAATCCCATGGGCGGAGGAGCCTGGTAGGCTGCAGTCCATGGGGTCGCAAGGAGTCAGACACGACTGAGCGACTTCACTTTCACTATTCACTTTCATGCACTGGAGAAGGAAATGGCAACCCACTCCAGTGTTCCTGCCTGGAGAATCCCAGGGACGGGGGAGCCTGGTGGGCTGCCGTCTATGGGGTCGCACAGAGTCAGACACAACTGAAGCGACTTAGCAGCAGCAGCAGCAGCTTCGTTTGATGAACAATTACAGATATTTAAGCAATAAATAATTTAGTTTTGTTCAAAACCCTCTAGGGGGAATAAAAAACCCACAGCACAAATGCTTTCCAATTCATGTTGTGATAATGCAACACTTCCGGAAAGGACATTTTTATGCCTATTTTAAGTATGAATATAGAATTCAAAATCTAATAAAATGTTAGCAAACTTAGTTTAGGAAATTACTAAAAAGGGTAATACATCATAACTAGTTTAATATTATTTGGAGAATGTAAGGTTAGTTTAATATCAGAAAATCTATTAATGTAACATTAACAGGAAAAATAAGAATTATATCATCTTAAAAGTGTTACAGGATAATATTTGATAACATTTAATTTACATAATTTCATATATACTCATTATTTTAAAAAACTAGAAAATAAAGAATAAAATGAATGCCTTTAATCTAGTAAATGAGTATGACAAAAAAAAGTGCTATCACAAACATAGTGCTTGATACTGAAATTTTTCAGTTCAGTTCAATCACTCAGTCCTGTCCGACTCTGCGATCCTATGAACTGCAGCACGCCAGGCCTCCCTGTCCATCACCAACTCCCTGCGCCTACCCAAACTCATGTCCATTGAGTCAGTGATGCCATCCAACCATTTCATCCTCTGTCGTCCCCTTCTCCTCCTGCCCTTAATCTTTCCCAGCATCACAGTCTTTTCAAATGAGTCAGCTCTTCGCATCAGGTGGCCAAAGTATTGGAGTTTCAGCTTCAACATCAGTCTTTCCAATGAACACCCAGGACTGATCTCCTTTAGCATGTACTGGTTGGATCTCCTTGCAGTCCAAAGGACTTTTGAGAGCCTTCTCCAACACCACAGTTCAAAAGCATCAATTCTTTGGTGCTCAGCTTTCTTTATAGTCCAACTCTCACATCTATACATGACTACTGGTAAAACCATATTTTAGTCATCCCTTTAAAATGGAGACATAGGTACCTGCTGCTACCAGCCGTTAGAATCTTATTGGAGATTTGAACAGTGCACCAAGCTAAAAGAAGAAACAAAAGGAATGGAACTGAAAAGGAATCTTCTTTATTCACATGTGATAATGTATAGATAAACAAAAGAATACAAATAAAGTACTAAAATCAATAAACTACTTTAGCAGATTTTCTGTTTGCAAGTTAAATTATAAAACTCAATTGCAAAGGAAAAGAAATTCTAAAACAGTATCAGATCCAACAACACATTAAAAAGATCATACACCATGACCAAGTGGGCTTTATCCCAGGGATGCAAGGATTCTTCAATATCCGCAAATCAATCAATGTAATTCACCACATTAACAAACTGAAAAATAAAAGCCATATGATTATCTCAATAGATGCAGAGAAAAAGCCTTTGACAAAATTCAACATCCATTTATGATAAAAACTCTCCAGAAAGTAGGAATAGAAGGAACATACCTCAACATAATAAAAGCTATATATGACAAACCCACAGCAAACATTATCCTCAATGGTGAAAAACTGAAAGCATTTCCCCTAAAGTCAGGAACAAGACAAGGGTGCCCACTTTCACCACTACTATTCAACATAGTTCTGGAAGTTTTGGCCACAGCAATCAGGGCAGAAAAAGAAATAAAAGGAATCCAAATTGGAAAAGAAGAAGTAAAACTCTCACTGTTTGCAGATGACATGATCCTCTACATAGAAAATCCTAAAGACTCCACCAGAAAATTACTAGAGCTAATCAACGAATATAGTAAAGTTGCAGGATATAAAATCAACACACAGAAATCCCTTGCATTCCTATACACTAATAATGAGAAAGTAGAAAAAGAAATTAAGGAAACAATTCCATTCACCATTGCAACGAAAAGAATAAAATACTTAGGAATATATCTACCTAAAGAAACTAAAGATCTATATATGGAAAACTATAAAACACTGATGAAAGAAATCAAAGAGGACACTAATAGATGGAGAAATATACCGTGTTCATGGATCGGAAGAATCAATATAGTGAAAATGAGTATACTACCCAAAGCAATCTACAGATTCAATGCAATCCCTATCAAGCTACCAGCGGTATTTTTCACAGAACTAGAACAAATAATTTCAAGATTTGTATGGAAATACAAAAAACCTCGAATAGCCAAAGCAATCTTGAGAAAGAAGAATGGAACTGGAGGAATCAACCTGCCTGACTTCAGGCTCTACTACAAAGCCACAGTCATCAAGACAGTATGGTACTGGCACAAAGACAGAAATATAGATCAATGGAACAAAATAGAAAGCCCAGAGATAAATCCACACACCTATGGACACCTTATCTTCGACAAAGGAGGCAAGAATATACAATGGAGTAAAGACAATCTCTTTAACAAGTGGTGCTGGGAAAACTGGTCAACCACTTGTAGAAGAATGAAACTAGATCACTTTCTAACACCACACACAAAAATAAACTCAAAATGGATTAAAGATCTAAACGTAAGACCAGAAACTATAAAACTCCTAGAGGAGAACATAGGCAAAACACTTTCCGACATAAATCACAGCAGGATCCTCTATGATCCACCTCCCAGAATACTGGAAATAAAAGCAAAAATAAACAAATGGGATCTAATTAAAATTAAAAGCTTCTGCACAACAAAGGAAACTATAAGCAAGGTAAAAAGACAGCCTTCTGAATGGGAGAAAACAATAGCAAATGAAGCAACTGACAAACAACTAATCTCAAAAATATACAAGCAACTCATGCAGCTCAATTCCAGAAAAATAAACGACCCAATCAAAAAATGGGCCAAAGAACTAAACAGACATTTCTCCAAAGAAGACATACGGATGGCTAACAAACACATGAAAAGATGCTCAACATCACTCATTATCAGAGAAATGCAAATCAAGACCACAATGAGGTACCATTTCACACCAGTCAGAATGGCTGCGATCCAAAAGTCTACAAGCAATAAATGCTGGAGAGGGTGTGGAGAAAAGGGAACCCTCTTACACTGCTGGTGGGAATGCAAACTAGTACAGCCACTATGGAGAACAGTGTGGAGATTCCTTAAAAAACTGCAAATAGAACTGCCTTATGACCCAGCAATCCCACTGCTGGGCATACACACCGAGGAAACCAGAATTGAAAGAGACACATGTACCCCAATGTTCATTGCAGCACTGTTTATAATAGCCAGGACATGGAAACAACCTAGATGTCCATCAGCAGATGAATGGATAAGAAAGCTGTGGTACATATACACAATGGAGTATTACTCAGCCATCAAAAAGAATTCATTTGAATCTGTTCTAATGAGATGGATGAAACTGGAACCTATTATACAGAGTGAAGTAAGCCAGAAAGAATAACACCAATAGAGTATACTGACACATATATATGGAATTTAGAAAGATGGCAATGATGACCCTGTATGCGAGACAGCAAAAGAGACACAGATGTATAGAATGGACTTTTGGACTCTGTGGGAGAGGGAGAGGGTGGGATGATTTGGGAGAATGGCATTGAAACATATATACTATCATGTAAGAATGAAGCACCAGCCTATGTTCGATACAGGATACAGGATGCTTGGGGCTGTTACACGGGGATGATCCAGAGAGAGGAAATGGGGTGGGATGTGGGAGGGGGATTCAGGATTGGGATATCATGTACACCCATGGTGGATTCATGTCAATATATGGCAAAACCAATACGGTATTGTAAAGTAAAAAAAGGAAAAATTAAAAAAAAAATAAAAATAAAAAATAATTTATTTAAAAAAATTAAAAAAAATAAAATAACATAAAACATATCAAATAATAAGTCTAGCAGACAAAGAGAAATACCTCGCTGGAAGAAACTACAAAACATTATTGAGAGAATGTAAATGAAATATATTGAGGTGTCTATCATGTTTATGGAGTAAAACGTTCATTATTGTAAAGATTCTAATTTTCCGTAAGTTCACCTTTAGAGTCACTACAATCTCAATAAAAATTCCAGTAGAGTTTTACAGAATATGATAGACCTACCCTAAAACTGACATGAAAAAGCCAAATGCTCATAATAGCCATTACACTCTGCCTCGAAGAAGGGCAAAAGGGAGGACATGCTCTATCAGATATCAGAACTGATATTACATTGCAGTAAAGGAAACGTGTCATTTCTGCAAGAATAGATAAGTAATCAGTCGAACATAAAATACTACAGTGAATAAGTAGATTTGTTCATATATGGACCCAATTCAACTGTAAGTGGTAATGTATAGCAACAAGAAATAAAATTGTCTTCACAAATGTTGATGCAGCTGTTGATTTTCCATATGGAAAATAGTGCCACTTGATTGCTACCTTGTACCATATATTAAAAATTTAATTCCAGGAAATTATAAATTTAGGTGGGAAATAACAAAACTTCTAAAAGATACTATTGAAGAATAGCTTTATAATGGAATGGGGCAATATTTCTTAAATAGGACACATAAAATGTAAACCATAAAAGAAAATATTGATAAATTGGACATTAGATTTAAGAACTTATTTTCAAGCAATGCCAGTAAAATGAAAAAAAAAAAAAAGTTCACAAAATAGGAGAATTTATTTACAATACATAAACAGGTAAAGGACTAGTATCCAGAATATGCAAAGAACCACTACTAATTAATAAGAAAATAACCCAAAAGAACTTGTAAGAAATATGGGAAAGATAGCCCATAAGATATCCAGGTGTCGAATAAAAATCTGAAAAAATTCTTAAATCTTACTGGTATTCAGAGAAACCTGATGAGACACCACTATGTATCCATTGAAATGGTTAAAATGTAAAAGTGTGGCCTAAGTGTAGAACCCCGGGAGCTCTCATACATTACTGAAGAGAGAGTAAGGGGAAATCAGTGTGGTGCTCTCTCCTAATTGTGAATGTTTGCATACTCCATTTTCTAGCAATTATACTCCTGCTCAGTCGCTTAGTCATGTCCAACTCTCTGCAACCCCATAGACTGTAGCCCTCCAGGCTCCTTTATCAGTGGGATTTTCAAGGCAAGAATACTGGAGTGGGTTGCCATTTCCTCCTCCAGAAATGATACCCCTAGATATGTAGCAAAGAATAATAGGTATAAGAGACATGTACAAGAATATTCACAGCAACATTATGTAGAATATTTGGATAAATGGAATTGTCATGCATGTAAATAATAGAGTGCCATAAATTAATGAAAATGAAAGGTCTATATCTACACTGAGTGATATGACTAAACCTTACAAATATAATATTCGTTGGATGATAACAGACATAAAAGAATATGATATTTATACATATTTCAAAAATTAAGCAAGTGGGTATTAGAGTTTTAAGCTAGATTTGTATAAATTATAAAGAATATATAAAGTGACTGCTATGAAATTCTGTTATCTTTTAGCTGTTGGGAATGGATAGTTGGGAGGAAGTATGGGATTGGATTTCTAGGTTGCTTGCAATGCTCTATTTCTTAATCTAAATGATGAATACACAAGTATTTATGATAAAATTTTATGCTGTATTTTTTTACAAGTGATATTTTGCAGTAAAAAGGTTTAAAGAAAATATATTTAAATTTCAGTATCTTCTTTCAGAAACACCTAATAGATTGTTGGGGTGAGGACGATCGGAAAAACTGTATATACTAACAAACCAGAGCTGTGGTCAAGGTTACCTCCATAAGTGACAACGTACTGCACCAAGGCAAATTACTAGTATCAAGACATGTCAATCAGGTGTGCAGTTCTGCAGAAACAAACATTCACAGCAGCAGCTCTCAACACCACTGCTCTGGAGAAAACAAACTAAAAACCAAACCAAATCAACAAAAACTCAGAGAAACTAAACTTGTGAAGGCAGTTCTTAGCTTTACATTCTGTCAGGAGATGTCTTTGCACAGTTGCATGCAAATCTCCTACATGGTCTCTCCAAGTGGCCATCTCCAATGACATCTCTAATGTACCTGCCAAACAGAGCTTTCAAGGGTGGGATTAATTGGCTTTCATGACCAGTATTTAGTTGATCACTAAGACTGTGCCATGGTTGGGATGGTGGTGATTAAATTACTTTCTAAACTAATTGAGAAAGTTTCACAGCTTGGTCCTGTTGTCAAAAGATATACATGGATTTTTAAGATCAAATAAAATCAAATGTTGCCTTCAGTTGTTAAAAGTTTATATATATATATATATTTTTTAATTGGAGGTTAATTACTTTATTCTATTGGTTTTGCCATACATCAACATGAATCTGCCACAGGTATACATGTATTCCCCATCCTGAACCCCCCTCCCTCCTCCTTCCCCATACCATCCCTCTGGGTCGTCCCAGTGCACCAGCCCCAAGCATCCAGTATCATGCATCGAACCTGGACTGGTGATTTGTTTCATATATGATATTATACATGTTTCAATGCCATTCTCCCAAATCATCCCACCGTCTCCCTCTCCCACAGAGTCCAAAATACTGTTCTATACATCTGTGTCTCTTTTGCTGACTCGCATACAGGGTTATCGTTACCATCTTTCTAAATTCCATATATACGTGTTAGTATACTGTATTGGTGTTTTTCTTTCTGACTTACTTCACTCTATAATAGGCTTCAGTTTCATCCACCTCATTAGAACTGATTCAAACGTATTCTTTTTAATGGCTGAGTAATACTCCATTGTGTATATGTACCACAGCTTTCTTATCCATTCATCTGCTGATGGACATCTAGGTTGTTTCCATGTCCTGGCTATTATAAAGAGTGCTGCGATGAACATTGAGGTACATGTGTCTCTTTCAATTCTGGTTTCCTCGGTGTGTATGCGCAGCAGTGGGATTGCTGGGTCATAAAGCAATTCTATTTGCAGTTTTTTAAGGAATCTCCACACTGTTCTCCATAGTGGCTGTACTAGTTTGCATTCCCACCAACAGTGTAGAGGGTTCCCTTTTCTCCACACCCTCTCCAGTATTTATTGCTCATAGGTTTTTGGATCGCAGCCATACTGACTGGTGTGAAATGGTATCTCATTGTGGTTTTGATTTGCATTTCTCTGATGAGTGATGTTGAGCATCTTTTCATATGTTTGTTAGTCATCTGTATGTCTTCTTTGGAGAAATGTCTATTTAGTTCTTTGGCCCATTTTTTTATTGGGTTATTTATTTTTCTGGAATTGAGCTGCAGGAGTTGCTTGTATATTTTTGAGATTAGTTGTTTGTCAGTTGCTTCATTTGTTATTATTTTCTCCCATTCTGAAGGCTGTCTTTTCACCTTGCTTATAGTTTCCTTTGTTGTGCAGAAGCTTTTAATTAGATCCCATTTGTTTATTTTTGCTTTTATTTCCAATATTCTGGGAGGTGGTTTATAGAGGATCCTGCTGTGATTTATGTCGGAGAGTGTTTTGCCTATGTTCTCCTCTAGGAGTTTTATAGTTTCTGGTCATATGTTTAGATCTTTAATTCATTTTGAGTTCATTTTTGTGTATGGTGTTAGAAAGTGTTAGTTTCATTCTTTTACAAGTGGTTGACCAGTTTTCCCAGCACCACTTGTTAAAGAGATTGTATCTTTAATCTTTATTGTATCTTTAATTTTTATTGTATCTTTAATCCATTGTATATTCTTGCCTCCTTTGTCAAAGATAAAGTGTCCATAGGTGCGTGGATTTATCTCTGGGCTTTCTATTTTGTTCTATTGACCTATATTTCTGTCTTTGTGCCAGTACCATGTTGTATTGATGACTGTGGCTTTGTAGTAGACCCTGAAGTCACGCAGGTTGATTCCTCCAGTTCTATTCTTCTTTCTCAAGGTTGCTTTGGCTATTTGAGGTTTTTTGTATTTCCATACAAACTGAAATTATTTGTTCTCAGTTCAGTTCAGTTGCTCAGTCGTGTCCAACTCTTTGCGACCCCATGAATTGCAGCATGCCAGGCCTCCCTGTCCATCACCAACTCCTGGAGTTCACTCAGATTCACATCCATTGAGTCAGTGATGTCATCCAGCCATCTCATCCTCTGTCGTCCCCTTCTTTTCCTGCCCCCAGTCCCTCCCAGCATCAAAGTCTTTTCCAATGAGTCAACTCTTTGCATGAGGTGGCCAAAGTACTGGAGTTTCAGCTTTAGCATCATTCCTTCCAAAGAAATCCCAGGGTTGATCTCCTTCAGAATGGACTAGTTGGATCTCCTTGCAGTCCAAGGGACTCTCAAGAGTCTTCTCCAACACCACAGTTGGAAAGCATCAGTTCTTCAGCACTCAGCCTTCTTCACAGTCCAACTCTCACACCCATACATGACTACTGGAAAAACCATAGCCTTGACTAGATGGACCTTTGTTGGCAAAGTAATGTCTCTGCTTTTGAATATGCTATCTAGGTTGGTCATAACTTTTCTTCCAAGGAGTAAGATGTGTTGTCTGTTGTGATCTCTCCATTTTCATTTCTAATTTTATTGATTTGATTTTTCTCTCTTTGTTTCTTGATGAGTCTGGCTAATGGTTTGTCAATTTTATTTATCCTTTCAAAGAACCAGCTTTTGGCTTTGTTGATTTTTGCTATGGTCTCTTTTGTTTCTTTTGCATTTATTTCTGCCCTAATTTTTAAGATTTCTTTCCTTCTACTAATCCTGGGGCTCTTCATTTCTTCCTTTTCTAGTTGCTTTAGGTGTAGAGTTAGGTTGTTTATTTGACTTTTTTCTTGTTTCTTGAGGTATGCCTGTATTGCTAAGAACTTTCCCCTTAGCACTGCTTTTACAGTGTCCCACAGGTTTTGGATTGTTGTGTTTTCATTTTCATTTGTTTCTATGCATATTTTTATTTCTTTCTTGATTTCTTCTGTGACTTTTTGGTTATTCAGAAGTGTGTTGTTCAGCCTCCATATGTTGGAATTTTTCATAGTTTTTCTCCTGTAACTGAGATCTAATCTACTGCATTATGGTCAGAAAAGATGCTTGGAATGATTTCAATCTGGTTTTAGCAGAACATCTGGTTCAAGTCTCAGTTATTAGGGAGGATTATATATAAGTTTATACAACAAGCATATTTGAAGTATTTGGCTATTAAGCCCAATTAAGATATTAGAAAGTATACTGGACTTAATGGTAAACTATATCTAATGAGGTTAATTCTACAATATCAGCCTTTTAGATATTATGTCACCCTTAAATTTAGGCTCCACTTTTTTCAGTGAAGTTCTCATGCTGCTATGAAAATTTTCTGTCTTATGTTTATAAAATTCCAAAATGAATTTCTGCATAAAAATAGCAATTGTTATTTAGTTTCTGCTCAACATTTTGCTCTCACTTTTTTCAAATTCCTGTTTAGGTTGTCTTTGATTTTTGAGACTCTCCTTTCTATTTCCTTCACTTTTTGTTTTCTTTATGCCACTCTTATAGCAATGAAGCCATAGTTTGTCTCATAACCCAATCGTTTTTATTTTTGTTGTTCAGTTGCTAAGTTGTATATGATTCTTTGTGACCACGTGGACTGTGGCATGCCAGGCTTACAAATCTTTCATTATCTCTGGGAGTTTGTTCAAACTCATGTCCATTGAGTCAGTGATGCCATCCAATCATCGCATCCTCTGTTGCCTCCTTCTTTTCTTGCCCTCAGTCTCCCCAGTATGAGAGTCTTTTCCAATGAGCTGGCTCTTAGCATCAGGTGGTCAAAGTATTGGAACTTCAGCATCAGTCCTTCCAATGAATATTCAGAGTTGATTTCCTTTAGGGTTGATAGGTTTGATCTCCTTGCTGTCCAAGGAATGCTCAAGAGTCTGCTCCATCAACACAGTTTGAAAGCATCAGTTTTTTGGAGTTCAGCCTTCTTTCTGGTCCGACTGTCATTCATACATGATTACTGGAAAAACTATAGCTTTGACTATGTGGACCTTTCTTGGCAAACTAATGTCTTCCCTTTTTCATACGCTAGGTTTAATAGGTCTAGGTTTATCATAGCTTTCCTTCCAGGGAACAAGCATCTTTTAATTTAATGGCTAGAGTCACTCTCCACAGTGATTTGGAGCCCAGGAAATAAAATCTGTCACTGTTTCCATTTTTCCTCCAACTATTTGCTGTGAAGTGATGGGATTGGATGTCAATTTTCTGACTACTGAGTTTTAAGCCAGTTTTTTCCCTCTCTTCTTTCACCTTCATCAAGAGGCTCTTTGGTTCCTCTTTGCTTTCTGCCATTAGGGTGGTATAATCTGCATATCTGAGGTTGTTGATGTTTCTCCCAGCAATCTTGATTCCAGCTTGTGATCATCTAGCCTAGCATTTTGCCTTTAATACATTTTTCATTATTCCTGTATTTTTCTGATTGTATGATTTTTTTCTGTGTTATTGACTTTTTTCTGTTATTGAGCATCTACATACATTTTGTCTTAGGTTTTCTGTTAGCTCTATTTTCCCTGAGTCTCAATCACTCCATAATTTTAATTATAATCTATTACTAGTAGCTACCAAGTCAGTTTTTATACCCTAGATAACTGTAGTAAGCAATATATGCATATTAACAGTCTTTGCTCCTCAAAGATATCCCAGAACTTGGCAACAGATAGGGCAACCTCTTTTATTTATTCACCCTAAGATTTGTTGAAAACAGTTATTGTTAGAAAAGAAATTTCTCAGTTATTTTAGCAGTGACATTAGTGTATAGGAAAGCGTGTTTGGGTAGGAAGAAATAATTTCTACTAAGTAAATGCCTAAGGAATATAGATTCCAAACTAATGAGTAATTGTTCAAAACTAAGGATCAGAATAAAGGGATAATTTCTGCTCTCCTTTGTTTGAATTTGTTGGCATCTTATTACATTTTATCTCAATTTATTTCATCTAAAAATCTCATTGTTTTTATGTATGTCATGATTCTTTTTATTAACCCTCCAGTACAGGAAATATTAATTATTTGATCTTTCACCAATATAAATATTATGAAAGTATGAAAGAACTGTATTGTATTCAATAGCTGAACACAGAAAAGAAAAAAATAAAAAAGGTTTTGTTTTTTTTTTACTGTGAAAAGTGTTATATATTTGTACCTCCTCAGAACCCTCTTAAAATATATATTCTTGAAAGTGAAAGTCAGTCGCTCAGTTGTGTCTGACTCTTTGAGACCCCATGACTGTAGCCCTCCAAGCTTTTTTGTCCATGGAATTCTCCAGGTAAGAATACTAGAATGGATTGACATTTCCTTCTTCAGGGGATCTTTCCAACACAGGGATCTAACCCTGGTCTCCTGTGTTGCAGGCAGATTCTTATGAAATGTGAAATACCAAAAAAAAAAAAAATTTTGTTTGAAAATGAAAGGTGAAAAGACTTAGTGTCTGCTTATATGAAAATTATTTAAATAAAAATTGAAAGTTTCAAAAATACTTTTTCACATTCAAGTGCAAATGGAAATGTTTGTATATATTGTTGGTTTCATAAATTCTTAATCTTCAAGACATGCTAAATATTTATGACATACTAATAGTATAGAAATCTTTGCCCCCCACCCCCAATATGGCACCCTCATAATGTAACTGGGAAAACTTAAATTTGAGCAAGCATCAAAATTCCCTGCAGGATTTGTTGCACTCAGATCACTGGGTCTCACTCTCAGAGTTTCTGATACAGTGGTAGATCTGAGGAAGAGACTGAGAATTTGCATTTCTAGCACATTCCTAGTTGAGGCTTCTTAGAAGACCACCCATTGGGAAGCTTAGGCATATAATATTAATAATACTTTAATAATACTTTCTTTCACATCTATTTTAAAAACATTCTATATGTTTAATATGCCACATCAATAGATATTTGAAGAAAGTAAAAAGTGTAGCTTGATTTAGGATCTGCATAATGCTATTCTTTTCACAGAATTTTTATTTAAACCTTGACCAAGCCATTTGCACATTTAAGCTAAAATCATTTACACAAAGCTTCAGGGAGTAATTTTATTGTATTACTTCCTAGACCAACATGCTTACTGAAATATCACAAACTTTCAAGTCTCTTCACTGGAAACAACACTGCAAAGGACAACTTATTTGGTGAACTATTTCAGAAAGAGCTCCAACATCATGAGTGATTATTATGCACAGCAGGTGTAAATGAATTATTTATCAAATATGTTTTCATTATTTCTCAGTGAAAACATTGAGGATCTTTTTCCAAGCACTCAATTTCAACAGTCATTTGTACACAGTGCAGGTCTTTACTTAGACAAATATTTATGGATATGCTTTCATATGAAAAATGAAAGAGTTATTACAAATACAAACACTGTACCACATTTTGAAAGCTTAAAGTGAATAATTAGTAAATAATTATTCCACTTGATAAATAATTTTCTTCATTGCTCACTTTATTTCATTTTATATTTTAACATTTGGCACATTTTAAAGAATTTATTATATACCCTTTCTTAGAAGAAAACAGTTAACCTAAAATCATAAGCAGTTTATGCAACTTCATATTATAATGATGACAGATATTGCAGTGATGTTGCAGCTTTCAAGTTAAGTGTCAAAGAATAGATATGCTTAGGGAAACAAGGATTTTAACTATTTCTGTAAATGTCTTTCATACATATGTATTAATGTTATGGAGGCTATTGCTCACAGAGATTTATTAGACTAGTTCAAAATTGGGAAAGGTATATGACACAGCTATATATTGTCAACCTGCTTATTTAACTTATATGCAGACTACATCATGCGAAATGCCAGCTGGATGAATCACAAGCTGGAATCAATATTGTTGGGAGAAAATTCAACAAATTCTCTCACATATGCAGATGATACCACTCTAGTGGTAGAAAGTGAAGAGGAACTGAAGAGACTCCTGATGAGTGTGACAGTGAAAAAGCTGTCTTGAAACTCAACATTGAAAAAAAAACTAAATCATCATAGTATGCAGTCCCTTCACTTTGTGGTAAATAGAAAGGGCAACAGTGGAAACAATGACAGGTTCTATTTCCTTGGGCTCTAAAATCACTGCAGATGGTGACTGCAGCCATGAAATTTAAAACAAACAAACAAACAAAAAACCCCACTTGCTCCTTGGAAAGAAAGCTGTGGCAAACCTAGAGAGCATATTAAAAAGCAGATATATCACTTTGCCAGCAAAGGTCCCTATAGTCAAGGCTGTGGTTTTTCCAGTAGTCATGTATGGATGTAAAAGTTGGTCTAGAAGGCTGACTGGTAAAGAATTTATACTTTCTAATTGTGGTGCTGAAGAAGACTCTTGAGAGTCCCTTGGACTGTAAGGAGATCAAACCAGTCAGTTCTAATAGAAATCAACCCTGAATATTCATTGGAAGGACTAATGCTGACGGTGAAGCTCCAATACTTTGGCCATCTGATGTGAAGAGCCCACTCACTGGAAAAGACCCTGATGCTCAGTACGACTGAAGACAATAGGAGAACGGGGCAACTGAGAATGAGATGTTTAAATAGCATCACTGACTCAATGGACATGAATTTGAGCCAGCTCCTGGAAACAGTGGAGGACAGAGGACCCTGGTGTGCTGCAGTCCATGGGGTCACAGAGTCAGACATGATTTAGCGACTGAACAGTACAAACAGCAGCAACAACAAATAGTTTAGTCATCTTTACATATTCCCCATGTCTTTTGGGTATTATCAATTCTATTGTTTTTACTTCATATTACATATAGTTTCTTGAATGTAAAAGGAAACAAAGCAATAATAAAAGCATGAGCTACCTGAAATTTGTGGCATTTTCTAACTGTCCATTTTGCTATATAAATGTAGGCTTTAAAAAAAGAGCTTGACAAAATTGAGGAGAAAAAAATCAAGATTCAACCATTTTCTCCCAAGTAAATTAGTTGTTCTAAGTCAAAATATGGCACTAGAGGCTTTCTTACTTTTCATTTCAATACATTGTATGATGTTTTAAAGTGTAAAAACCCAGCTAACTCAATTAGTCATGTTAATTGACCATTCTGTGGCTTAAATTTCTATTATATGTGCGTATGTATGTCTTAGTTGCTTAGTCGTGTCTGACTCTATGCCACCCTATGTAGCCTGCCAGTTTTCTATCCATAGGATTCTCCAGGCAAGAATACTAGAATGGATTACCAAGCCCTTCTCCAGGGGATCTTCCCTGACCAGGGACTGAGCCCACATCTCTTATGTCTCCTGTATTGGCAGGTGGGTTCTCTACCACTAGCACCACCTGGGAAGCCCAACATTCTCACGGAGTTTAGGTTTAAAACAGAGAAGAAATCTGACAGTGATCATACATGTGAGAAATTACTTACTAGTTCTGCATCAGTCAGATGCAGATGCATCAGATGCATCTAGTGGATGACTAGTTCTTCAGTCATCCACTAGACAGTAGTATGAGATTTGAACAAGAGAATAATATTTTTACAAAATTTAATTTGAATGTTAAATCTAAATAAATGTTAAATTCAAAAAAAGATACCCCATGTCCAGGGGCAAAGGAGAAACCCCAGCAAGATGGTAGGAGGGGCAAAATCGTATTTAGAATCAAACCCCCTACCCACCAGAGATGCTCCAAGGGCTCAAATAAAATCTTTGTGTACACCAGGAGACCCCACAGAAACTGAGCCAGACCTGCCTTTGAGTGTTTGAGCATCTCCTGTGGAGGTACTGGTCAGCAGTGGCCTGTCACAGGGGCAGGGGCTCTCGGTACCACAGGCCAGGGTATGGCATAAGCCCACTTGGAGGAGGTCACCATTAACTTACACAGGACTGGGGAAAAAGACTCTTGGAGGGCAAAAACAAAAATTGTGTGCACCAGGACTCAGGAGAAAGGAGCAGTGACCCCCCTAAGAGACTGACCTAGACTGGCCTGAGTGTCCAGGAGTCTCTTGTGGAGGTGTGGGATGGCGGTGGCCCACTGTAGGGTCTGAGGCACCCAGTGCCACAGTGTGTGCACAGGATCTTTGAAGGAGGTCACCATTATCTTCATTCAGTTCAGTTCAGTTCAGTTCAGTTCAGTTGCTCAGTCGTGTCTGACTTGTTGCGAGCCATGAATCACAGCACTCCAGGCTCCCCTATCCATCACCAACTCCAGAGTTCACTCAGACTCACGTCCATCACATCAGTGATGCCATCCAGCCATCTCATCCTTGGTCGTCCAATTGTCCTCCTGCCCCCAATCCCTCCCAGCATCAGAGTCTTTTCCAATGAGTCAACTCTTCACATGAGGTGGCCAAAGTACTGGAGTTTCAGCTTTAGCATCATTCCTTCCAAAGAAATCCCAGGGCTGATCTCCTTCAGAATGGACTGGTTGGATCTCCTTGCAGTCCAAGGGACTCTCAAGAGTCTTCTCCNGGGTCTTTTCCAATGAGTCAACTCTTCACATGAGTTTCAGCTTTAGCATCAGTCTTTCCAATGAACACCAGGACTGATCTCCTTTAGGATGGACTGGTTGGATCTCCTTGCAGTCCAAAGGACTCTCAAGAGTCTTCTCCAACACCACAGTTCAAAAGCATCAATTCTTCGGCGCTCAGCCTTCTTCACAGTCCAACTCTCACATCCATACATGACCACTGGAAAAACCAAGGCCTTGACTAGATGGACCTTTGTTGGCAAAGTAATATCTCTGCTTTTCCATATGCTATCTAGGTTGGTCATAATTTTTCTTCCAAGGAGTAAGTGTCTTTTAATTTCATGGTTTTAATCATCATCTGCAGTGATTCTGGAGCCTGAAAAAATAAAGTCTGACACTGTTTCCACTGTTTCCCCATCTATTTCCCATGAAGAGATTGGACCAGATGCCATGATCTTCGTTTTCTGAATGTTGAGCTTTAAGCCAACGTTTTCACTCTCCTCTTTCACTTTAATCAAGAGGCTTTTTAGTTCCTCTTCACTTTCTGCCATAAGGGTGGTGTCATCTGCATATCTGAGGTTATTGATATTTCTCCCACCAATCTTGATTCCAGCTTGTGCTTCTTCCAGCCCAGTGTTTCTCATGATGTACTCTGCATAGAAGTTAAATAAGCAGGGTGACAATATACAGCTTCGACGTACTCCTTTTCTTATTTGGAACCAGTCTGTTGTTCCATGTCCAGTTCTAACTGTTGCTTCCTGACCTGCATATAGGTTTCTCAAGAGGCAGGTCAGGTGTTCTGGTATTCCCATCTCTTTCAGAATTTTCCACAGTTTATTGTGATCCACGCAGTCAAAGGCTTTGGCATAGTCAATAAAGCAGAAGTAGACAATTTGAGTTACCCCAAATCAGCAGGTCTTCCTTCTTCTGGCAGCTCAATCTTGTAGTATCCCACAGAATAATACTTTTATTACCAGGTAACTTTATGAAACTGAGCTAACTGTGGGCACCTATAGGTATCTAACTCCCTTAGATATCTGGTCAACCCATCTTAGAGGAGGAGGAGAGAGGGAGAGCACAGCAGTTAGGTTTTGGAGACTGTTGTGAAGGGAAGAAATGGGTGTGGGGATATTGTAAACTTGACTCATCCCAGGGACTGGACAGGGACTTGCAAAATCTTGAGAAGATCCTTCCAACGTCTGAAAGGTGGGAAAAGGAGGCCCTGAGACTGAGGACTGAGGAAAGGAGCTTTATTTGCCCAAATCAAAGGACAGTACTGGTCTTTCTATTATCTACAGGGAAAGTCCAGTCTTCTTTGTTGAACATTTTAATTCTTCCACAATCTGGCATAGTTCTCTAACAGGTAAGGAGATAAGATCTTGATTCAGTGGTATTCTGAAGCTAGTTCTCACTGACTCCCAAGAGCCAATTGTGGGCATTTCTTTCTAATTTCACATTGTGTGATATCACATTGGTAACTTGAAATTTGCCATGGTGGCTTTTTGGCAAATGCTACAAATTATGTTCTTTTATTTTTGTTTTTAAAAGGCAGTTAAACATATAGCCATACACCACTGATTAGCTTATTATCAAAAGGATGTCTTACTAGAGTGAAAGATAGGTTTACTGGGGCCCCCAAGAAGGGATGTTTCAATGTGTGCCCTGGACAGAGCTTTCAATGTGTGTTTTTTGGAACTGAGGAATTTGAAAAAAGAAGGAAATTTAGATGAAAGGGACAAAACTCCAGGAAGGTTTATATAGCTGCTTTTAATTTAACTAAGGTATTTAGCATCAGACAGATAAGGGAAAGTTGAAAATCTCTCTAATCATTTTTATGAGTCCATCTGATTTTAATACCAAAAGCAGGGTGACAATATACAGCCTTGACGTACTCCTTTTCCTATTTGGAACCAGTCTGTTGTTCCATGTCCAGTTCTAACTGTTGCTTCCTGACCTGCATACAGATTTCTCAAGAGGCAGGTCAGGTGGTCTGGTATTCCCATCTCTTTCAGAATTTTCCACAGGTTTTGTGATCCACACAGTCAAAGGCTTTGGCATAGTCAATGAAGCAGAAGTAGATGTTTTTCTGGAACTCTCTTGCTTTTTCCATGATCCAGCAGATGTTGGCAATTTGATCTCTGGTTCCTCTGCCTTTTCTAAAGCCAGCTTGAACATCAGGGAGTTCACGGTTCACGTACTGATGAAGCCTGGCTTGGAGAATTTTGAGCATTACTTGACTAGCGCGTGAGATGAGTGCAATTGTGCAATAGTTGGAGCATTCTTTGGCATTGCCTTTCTTTGTAATTGGAATGAAAACTGACCTTTTCCAGTCCTGTGGCCACTGCTGAGTTTTCCAAATTTGCCTGGCATATTGAGTGCAGCTGCTTGGAGAATTTTGAGCATTACTTTACTAGCATGTGAGATGAGTGCAATTGTGTGGTAGTTTGAGCATTCTTTGGCATTGCCTTTCTTTGGAATTGGAATGAAAACTGACCTTTTCCAGTCCTGTGGCCACTGCTGAGTTTTCCAAATTTGATGGCATATTGAGTGCAGCAGTTTCACAGCATCTTTCAGGATTTGAAACAGCTCTACTGGAATTCCATCACCTCCACTATCTTTGTTCGTAGTGATGCTTTCTAAGGCCCACTTGACTTCACGTTCCAGGATGTCTAGCTGTAGATGAGTGATCACATCATCATGATTATCTGGGTCGTGAAGATCTTTTTCTTTTACAGTCCTTCTGTGTATTCTTGGCATCTCTTCTTAATATCTTCTGAATAGTGCTTACAATTGGGAAAAAAATCAAATTTCATTTGCAAGATATGCAAAATGCGGCTTCCTTAAATGTACAATTATTGCAAAAGGAAATCCTTGAAACCTTCTATAAGAGTCTACCCTCTTCCAACAATTTGGGAACCTTAGCTGAACAGCTAGCTGATCAATTATCTGGGCTGACCCTCAAAGATGGTTTCAAGGCATTACACATAGTATTGCATCTGGAACTATAACGCTGATAATTATCCTGGTGATTATAATTGTAACATACCAATGCCTTTCAACTAAAATTGTTCAAACTAAACAAACTCACACGCTCAGGGCCTTTTTCACATAAGTATCTACAGTCATTCCCAGTTAAGAAAAAGTAAAAAAGGGGGAACTGTCAGGGGACATTCAACTTTAAAGGATCCAACATGATATTTTCTTTTTTTGTGTGCTGATTCTCAAGGACTCTAATCTTTATCAGTTCCTGGAAAACAGAAACGAGTAGAGCTGCTCATAGTTCTCAGGATTGAGGTCATGAGAAAGAGCATCTGCTTGGATTCCCTTCAATGGCCTTTTACTTGAAGGTAATCTATTCAGTTATGCCCCTCTTTCTCAGGATATGGAATGCTTTCTGGCCTTTTCAAGATTGTTATTTGCTTTGCTTTGCTTTTCTTCAATGTTTTTACTGCCTAAAGCTGCCTTGTATAAAGATATATAAACATGCGTTTTTGCCAATAAAGCACCCTTGTTTCACTCAAGACTTGGGTCCCCTGCTTCCTTCTTCTCGACAACTCCATTCCTTAGGTCCCAGGCTACAAAGACCGTGACAGCTCTGTCTTCAATTTCCACAAATAAGAATAACTCTTCTTTAATCATACATAAAACAGTTATTTCTATCCAATGGAGAACATGACCCTATTCCTATGCATTGTTCCTAGCACACATCAGTCCCTGGTAACTCTCCCTCTCCTCCTACGAAAAGCCCAGGGCTTTTAACATCTTCCCTACTCTGTTCAAGGTCAGTTGGTAGAACATTATGTTTTATAACAGGCTGGGACTATTATGGAAGGGCTTCCTAATCCTCTTAACCATGATGAGTCATGTCCTAGTTTTACATTATTTTCTCCCCTCCCTGTTGCTAATTCACACACACTATTGAATTTTGTAATTCAGGCTGTGTGTTTTTCCAGGGAACATGGATGTGAATGAATTGTATCTAATGAAATCGGTCCCTTCATCTCATTGATTCCTTCCCAGAGACCATCATGAAACGCATGTAGCAAATCCATTTGATCAATGATTACCAAAGCCAAGCTCTTAGAGCTCACCACACAACAGGCCAATAAACTGAGAGACTACTTGTTGGGCAAGGAATAGTGACTTTATTCAGAAAGCCAGGAGACCAAAAAGATGGCAGACTACTGTCCCAAAGAATCATCTTTGCCGAGGTAGAATTCGGGTTTCTTTTACACGAAAAGATCTCTATAGCTTCTCTTCAAATACGGACTTACTGCAGGTGCTGAGTACCTGAACTAAAGTCATCAGAGAATACACATAGTGAAAAAGGTAAAGGATTTGCCGCAAACACTGAGTCTGGGAAGTACGGCTCCACTATGTTCCTATCTTGTGACTTTTGGGTAAGATCCTTGCCACACACATTACATCGCTGTGTGTTTTCTCCAGGATAAATAGTCTGATACTACTGGTGAGAGGTTAAGGATATTGTTGGGTTTTTTTGTTTGGTTGTTGTTTTTTTTTTTTTGCTTTTTTTTACATTTGTGAAATTGGTCAGGAATCTTCTAGAATGAATTCATGTTCTAAAGACCTGACTAATAAATATTTATATCTCTCTTCTATCCAGTATGAATTTTCTCATGAAGTCTAAGATGTTGCCACACTCATGATATTGGTATGGTTTCCCAGTAGGATGAATTCTCTGAGCAATAGTAGGGTGTGAATTTTGAACTTTGAATTTTGAAGACTTCTACCATATACCACATTCACTTGAGTTTCTCTCATGTATGCATTTTCTCATGTTTAGTGAGTGCTGAGACCTGAGTAAAGGATTTTCCACACTCGAAACATTTGAAAGGTTTTTCTGTATGTATTCCCCGATGTCTTTTAAGGTGTGAATTTTGACTGAAGAACTTGCCACACTCGTTACATCTGAAAAGTCTCTCTCCAGTATGAATTCTCCAGTGATGCTGAAGATTCAGTTTTCAACCAAAGACTTTTCCACACTCATCACATTTGTAAAATTTCTCTCCAGTATGAATTGCCTGATGCTTTAAAAGGATTGACTTTATACGAAAGGCACGGCCACACTCATCACATTTCTAAGGTTTCTCTCCAGTATGAACTGTTGTCTGATGCCTTAAAAGGGTTGACTTCTGAGCAAAGGCCTTGCCACACTCATCACATTTGTAAGGTTTCTCACCAGTGTGAACTGTCTGATGAGTAAAAAGGGCTGACTTTGCACAAAAGGCCTTGCCACACTCATCACATTTGTAAGGTCTCTCTCCAGTATGAATTGTCTGATGACTTAAAAGGGTTGCCTTTAGACGAAAGGCCTTGCCACACTCATCACATTTGTAAGGTTTCTCACCAGTATGAACTGTCTGATGAATAAAAAGGGTTGACTTTGCACAAAAGGCCTTGCCACACTCATCACATTTGTAAGGTCTCTCACCAGTATGAACTGTCTGATGAGTAAAAAGGGTTGACTTTACACGAAAGGCCTTGCCACACTCATCACATTTGTAAGGTTTCTCTCCAGTATGAACTATCTGATGAGTAAAAAGGTTTGACTTTACACTAAAGGCCTTGCCACACTCATCACATTTGTAAGGTTTCTCTCCAGTATGAACCTTCTGATGACCAGCAAGGTGTGAATTTCTGCTGAAGACTTTGTCACATATATCACATTTAAATAATTTCTTTCCTGTATGAATTGTGTTATGTCTCTTGAGGTGTGGGCTTTGAGTAAAGGTCTTGCCATGCTCATCACATTTGTAAGGTTTCTCTCCAGTATGAACTGTCTGATGAGTTAAAAAGACTGACTTTACGTGAAAGGCCTTGCCGCACTCATCACATTTGTAAGGTTTCTCTCCAGTATGAACTCCCTGATGACTTAAAAGGGATGACTTTACACGAAAGGCCGTGCCACACTCATCACATTTGTAAGGTTTCTCTCCAGTATGAACTGTCTGATGACTTAAAAGGGATGACTTTACACGAAAGGCGTTGCCACACTCATCACATTTGTAAGGCTTTTCCCTGTGTGCTTTGAGTTCTTGTGTTATTCCTGAAGGATTCATAAAATCATTCCCATATATATTAGAAACACTGGTTTGGACACAAGGAGGAATTCTTTGAACTGGTGAAAATGAGAAACTGTTGTTGACAGAACTCTTAACTTCATTATATTCAGAAATTATTCTGCCAGTCTGAAATATCTGCAGTTTATCCTGAGACTTAAATCCACACTTCTTTCCAAAGGGCTTGATGCCTGCATCCTTTCTGTCATGTGAATCTCTTCCATCAGGCACATTTCTATTAAGGCTTACAGGTGTGCCTTTGTAATCTCTTTTGTCACCTCTCCCCTGACACTCAAAGTCACACATATTTTCCTGACTTTCCCAAAGATGAAAATGTTTGATTTTACAGCTTTCAGCACTTCCCAGCATCAATGTTTCGAATGTTTCTCGTTGATCACTGTTCACTTTGGGTTGTAGATGCTTGATCACATGTGTAGGAGAGATATCTACAAGATAAAAAGAATCATAGGTATCCTGCTCAGAATAATTCAAAAGTAAATGGTTCATGTTGAATATATATTACACCAAAAGTAATACATCAAGTTATGAAACACCACAATGATGACCTTAAGTGTTTAGAAACACTAAAGGAATAGAATTCTTAACTTAAGAAAACATAACATAAATTCACCATTACGGTAGCCTAGTTTTAAAAACCATATGCCAAACACACTCACATTGGACAATCTTATGCCAACTCTCAAAAACAGAGTGTTTTTCTACAAGGACCCTTAGGAACGTATCAATCAACAGTTGTCTCAAATTGAAAAGAAAAATATTACACTATCATTGTATTCTGCAAACTTACTATACATAAATAATACTAAATAATACAAACTTACTGTACCTAAATACATAAATACTAAACAATATATTATATATTGTAACAGTAAATAATCCAAAACCAAGCTTACCCAATTAATAATTAACTATTCATAATTGGTTGTTTACAATTGAAAACAAACAAGAAAATGAAAAATATGACTTGTTTCTTTTACACGAAAAGATCTCTATAGCTTCTCTTCAAATATGGACTTACTGCAGTTGCTGAGTATCTGAACTAAAGTCATCAGAGAATACATATAGTGAAAAAGGTAAAGGATTTGCTACAACCACTGAGTCTGGGAAGAACGGCTCCACTACGTTCCTATCTTGTGACTTTTGGGTAAGATCCTTGCCACACACATTACACTGCTGTGTTTTCTCCAGGATAAATAGTCTGACACTACTGGTGAGATGTGAGGATAGGGTTATTTTTTTTTTAATATTTGTGAAATTGGTGAGCAATCTTTCTAGAATGAACTCATGTTCTAAAGACCTGACTAATAAATACATATATATCTGGCTTCTATCCAGTATGAATTTTCTCATGAAGCCTAAGGTGTTGCCACACTCATAATATTTGTATGGTTTCTCAGTAGGATGAATTCTGTGAGCAACAGTAGGGTGTGAATTTTGAACTTTGAATTTTGAAGACTTCTACCATATACCACATTCACATGAGTTTCTCTCATGTATGGATTTTCTGATGTTTAGTTAGTGCTGAGACTTGAGGAAAGGATTTTCCACACTTAAAACATTTGAAAGGTTTCTCTGTATGTACTCTCCAATGTTTTTTAAGGAATGAATTTTGACTGAAGCACTTGCCACACTCATTATATCTGAAAGGGCTCTCTCCAGTATGAATTGTCCAGTGAAGTTGAATATGTGGTTTTTGACTGAAGACTTTTCCACACTCACCACATTTGTAAGGTTTCTCACAATTATGAACTGTCTGATGCCTTAAAAGGCTTGACTTTATACGAACGGCCTTGCCAAACTCATCACATCTGTAAGGTTTCTCTTCAGTATGAACTGTGTCATGTCGAGCAAGCTTTGAATTTCGGCCGAAGACTTTGTCACATATATAAAATTTAAATAATTTCATTCCTGTATGAATTTTCTTATGTCTCCTGAGGTATGAACTGTCAGTAAAGGCCTTGCCACACTCATCACAAGGTTTCTCTCCAGTATGAACTGTCTGATGACTTAAAAGGCTTGACTTTAGACGAAAGGCCGCGCCACACTCATTACATTTGTAACATTTCTCTCCAATATGAACTGTTTGATGACTTAAAAGGGCTGACTTTTCACGAAAGGTCGTGCCACACTCATCACATTTGTAAGGTTTCTCTCCAGTACGAACTGTCTGATGACTTAAAAGGCTTGACTTTAGACGAAAGGCCTTGCCACACTCATCACATCTGTAGGGTTTCTCTCCAGTATGAACTGTCTGATGACTTAAAAGGGTTGACTTTTCACGAAAGGCCGTGCCACACTCATCACATTTATAAGGTTTCTCTCCAGTATGAATTGTCAGATGCCTTAAAAGGGTTGATTTTAGACGAAAGGCCTTTCCACATGCATCACATTTGTAAGGTTTCTCACCAGTATGAACTGTCTGATGCCTTAAAAGGGTTGATTTTTCATGAAAGGCCTTGCCGCATTCATCACATTTGTAACGTTTCTCTCCAGTATGAACCCTCTGATGACGAGCAAGGCTTGAATTTCTGCTGAAGACTTTGTCACATATATCACATTTAAATCATTTCTTTCCTGCATGAATTTTCTTATGTCTCCTGAGATGTGAGCTGTGAGTAAAGGCCTTGCCACGCTCATCACATTTGTAAGGTTTCTCTCCAGTATGACCTGTCTGATGAGTTAAAAAGATTGACTTTACGTGAAAGACCTTGCCAGACTCATCACATTTGTAAGGTTTTTCCCTGTGTGCTTTGAGTTCTTCTGTTATTCCTGAAGGATTCATAAAATCATTCCCATATATATTAGAAACACTGGTTTGGACACAAGGAGGAATTCTTTGAACTGGTGAAAATGAGAAACTGTTGTTGACAGAACTCTTAACTTCATTATATTCAGAAATTATTCTGCAAGCTTGAAATATCTGCAGTTTATCCTGAGACTTAAATCGACACCTCTTTCCAAAGGGCTTGATGCCTGCATCCTTTCTGTCATGTGAATCTCTTCCATCAGGCACATTCCCATTAAGGCTTACAGGTGTGCCTTTGTCATTTCTTTTGTCACCTCTCCCCTGACACTCAAAGTCACACATGTTTTCCTGACTTTCCCAAAGATGAAAATGTTTGATTTCACAGCTTTCAGCGCTTCCCAGCATCAATGTTTTGAATGTTTCTCGTTGATCACTGTTCGCTTTGGGTTGTAAATGCTTGATCACATGTGTAGGTGAGATATCTACAAGATAAAAAGAATCATAGGTATCCTGCTCACAATAATTCAAAAATAACTGTTTCATGTTGAATATATATTACATGAAAAGTAATACTTACACCAAGTTATGGAACACCACAATGATAACCTTCAGTGTTTAGATATACTAAAGGAATAGAATCCTTAACTTAAGAAAGCATAACATAAATTCACCATTACGGTAGCCTAGTTTTAAAAACCATATGCCAAACACAGTCACATTGGACAATCTTATGCCAACTCTCAAAAACAGAGTGTTTTTCTACAAGGACCCTTAGGAACGTATCAATCAACAGTTGTCTCAAATTGAAAAGAAAAATATTACACTATCATTGTATTCTGCAACTTACTGTACATAAATAATACTAAATAATACAAACTTACTGTACCTAAATACATAGATACTAAACAATATATTATATATTGTAACAGTAAATAATCCAAAACCAAGCTTACTCAATTAATAATTAACTATTCATAATTGGTTGTTTACAATTGAAAACAAACAAGAAAATGAAAAATACAACTCAAACAATTTTTTGGAAACAACATGGTTTTCTAAATCTGCTATAGAACTACGTACCCCAAAAGAAAAGCCATTTTACAACGTTAACAAGTAGTATGTGTCAGCTGTATTGCAGAATACACGCTAAAAGACCATCATCTGTAAATGACACATAAATTAAGATGTTAAAGCTGAAACTCCAGTACTTTGGCCACCTCATGCAAAGAGTTGACTCACTGGAAAAGACTCTGATGCTGGGAGGGATTGGGGGCAGGGGGAAAAGGGGATGATCGAGGATGAGATGGCTGGATGGCATTACGGACTTGATGGAAGTGCGTCTGAGTGAAGCCCGAGAGATGGTAATGAACAGGGAGGCCTGGCGTGCTGCGATTCATGGGGTCACAAAGAGTTGGACACGACTGAGCGACTGAACTGAACTGAACCTGATATGAATAATACAGAAAACAGAATTAAAGAGTATAGATGAATATAGAATATATTCTATGAATGCAATATTCTATGAATATATTCTAGAATGCAAAATGAATTTGAGGTGTGTGTGCATGCTGTTGTGTCCAACTCTTTGCTACCCGGTGGACTGTAGCCTACCAGGTTCCTCTGTCCGTGGAAAATGTCCAGGAGAGAATACTGGAGTGGGTTTCTGTTACCTTACTCCAGGGATCTTCCCAACCCAGGGATCAAACCTGTGTTGTTTGGATCTCCTGCATTGACAGGAAGATTTTTTTACCACTGTGCCACCTGAAATTCTATACAATATTAATAAATGTAATTTAGAAATTTATCCTATTAATAATAAAGAATGTATAATCAAGATTTATAGGAATGCAAGGATAGTTCAATAGGAGGAAAACTATCAATATAATTATATTAATTAGTTTTAAGAAATCATACCATATCAATAGATTCTGAAGTGATAACTGATAAATTTTAGTAACCATTCCTGATAAAATTCTGGAATAAAGGAAATAATTGATGAGTTTGACTATATTAAAGTGAAATTTTCTGTTCATCAAAAGGTATCTCACACAAAGTGAAAATATCATCTACAGACTGGGAGAAAGTTTGAAATATGAAAACAAATTTTTACTCAGAAGATTTAAAGAGCTACAAATCAACATTAAAATAAAAAACCTGAAAGAAAAATTGGGGAAAGATTCAAACAGAGAATTTACTGAATGAAAAGATAGTTAATCTCACTGTTATAAATGCAAATTAAAACAATATGAAGTGCCAATCTATCCATCAGATTAGCTAAATTTAATGATCTAAGTGTGGAACAACTAGAGTTCTTACAGACTGCTGATGGAAGTATAAATTGGTGCAATCACTTTGGAGAGCAGTTTTGCAATATCAGGTAAGGCTGAAAAGACCCTCAGTTTATTGCACTTCAGAGATACTACTTTTTCTGCAAGTTGAAGCAAGTCTATTGGCACCATCTTTCCAACAGCATTAACTCACTTCATGTCTCTAGGCCCCATTTTAAAACTCCTGAAGTGCTACTGTAATTGTTTTGGCATTATTTTTTAGCAATAAAGTATTTTAAATTAAATTATGTACATTGTTTTCCTAGACATAGTGTTACTGCACACAATAGACTACAATATAACATAAACATGACTTCTATATGCACTGAGAAAGAAGAAATCTCTGAGACTTGCTTTATTGTGGTGGTCTAGAACAGAACCTGAACACCTCTGAGGTATGCCTGTACTTTACTGGACACAAACCTTGTACAGTTCCTCAGATTCCTTCTTTCTGAAGGCACCGTCCATCTTCTGGTTTTCACTAATATTGCTGCCTCTGCTTGTGACTTTGCCATGCTCCCTAAGTTTCTTGGAGCCTGAGTTGAAAACCCAGACTTTCGTAGTGTTCATACTGCTTATGCCAAGTCCTATTCACAATAAATGGTGTCTAGACTTGGATATAAACCTACCACAGGTTATAGGATTATCGGATTTGGATTATAGGATTTGTCAGTTATAGGACTTGGCTTTCGGAGAGACTGCCAAGAAGCCAGATGATGCAACCTTAAATGCAGCGGTAGAGAAGTAGTCAGCTCCTTGGGGGGTGAGCCTTGACCTGTGGGAAGAGGGTGAGGGGAAGAGAGCTAGGCAGATAAACCCCCATCTCCCTTTTTGGTGCTATAGATTTTGCTGTAAACGTGTTTTCATTCTGGGGCAAGACTCACACTGTGTGAGCACATCTGCCAAGTGATCCTGGCACTATCAGGGCTTGCTGTGATACAGGGTGATGAACTGCATTGTATCGTTTTGTATCTTTTCTTGCTTCACTTCCTTTTATCCTCTTCTCACTGCCCTGGGCTTGTACTTTCTCAGTAAAGTGGCAGTACCTTAATTTTTGCCTCAGGCTCTGCTTTCTTGAGTTTTTAGGCTTACACTTTTACTCCTAGCTCCATTGAGAGACTCTTTACACATGTGCCTAAGGAGTTATCTATGAGACTATAAATTAGAAACTTGTTGATAACAATAAAAAATTGTGAGCAATTAGCTGTTACTGTGGTTATATGTACAAAGAGATAAAATACCCCACTGAAAATAAAGGAGCTGGAGCTGCATGTACAACAAAACTAGTTATCAAAGTAAGACACAGTGGGGCAAAAAAAGTGATAACAAAGAAATTCATACTGTACCCAACCATTTATATAAAGCTTACAAACATAAAAACAGTATCCTGGAAATGTCTGCTGCTGCTAAGTCACTTCAGTCGTGTCCGACTCTGTGTGACCCCATAGACGGCAGCCCACCAGGCTCCCCCGTCCCTGGGACTCTCCAGGCAAGAACACTGGAGTGGGTTGGAAATGTCTAGATATGTGCATTTGTAGTAGAAATATAAGATTATCTTGGGGAATGAGAAACACATACTTCAAGATAGCTGTTAGCTTTGGAGAAGGAGAAAGGGAACGAAGATCAAGTGAGTCTGTTGGGAGCGTCAGTGACATCTGTAATGCTTTAATGCATTAATGTAATGCTTTAATGCTTTAATGTAATGCTCAGTTTTTAAACTGAGCAGTGGAACACAGGTATAATGGTCTGAACAAAAATTGTGCTGAATATCTTTATTTTTCCTCTCTAGATCTAAGGTCCCTTTCTCTAGTCTGCTGTGTGCCCGAAAGAGGCATAAACTGACCCACATGGAATACATCAATGACCTTTCCTGCTCTGTAGCTTCCAACTGGATCCATCTCGTGACCATCCAAAAGGAGATGAGAGGGTGGGAGGAGACTGAAGCTCAGGTGTCCTCCTTATATCACTATTTTGCTTAGTGTTTTGTTATTTACTTAAGTATTACAAAGCATGGGTTATGGTGAATGTAGGGTGGGTAGAGGTGCCTACAGGTGGAAGTGAGGGAAAGAGGGGTGAGGAGCCTCACTCGGAAGGAAAAATGTATCTACCCTTTAAAAAGAGATCTAAAGGTTGGATATGGGCATTTAGTTTATAGCTCCATAGGGAATCGGCCACCTGATGCGAAGAGCCGATTCATTGGAGAAGACTCTGATACTGGGAAAGATTGAAGGCAGGACAAGGGGATAACAGAGGACGAGATGGTTGGATGGCATCACCGACTGAATGGACATGAGTTTGAGCAAGCTCCAGGAGATGGTGAAGGACAGGGAAACCTGGCATGTGCAGTCCATGGGGTCGCAACTGAGCAACAACAAAGGGAATTGTTTTTCATTTGATGGAACAGCCAGTGCAAATTTTTTGAGGCAGAAAGAGGCCGTTGTGCCTGGAGCTGAGTGACCAAGGAACAGGATTGTAGGAACAGAGGTGGGGATGGGGTGGGTAGAGGAAGTGGAACACTCTAGGAAACTGGTTCTATAGGAAACTATAGAACGCAATTGGAACACTATAGGAAATTGGTTGGGTACAGTATGAGTTTCTTTGTCACCACTTTTCTTTTTTTTCACCGCTGTGTATTACTTTGATAAAAAGTCATATTGTACATGCAGCTCCGGTTCCTTTATTTTCAATGGGGTGTTTTATCTCTTTGTACAAATCACCACAGTAACAGCAGGATTTTGGTTCTCACCCTGCTTTCTGAATTGACAAAATCATTTTGCTAATCTCATCTGCCAATTTGCTTATCATTTAGGAGTTGTTGTTTACTTGCTAAGTAGTGCCTGTTCTTTGTGATCCTATGGTCTGTAGTTTTCCAGGCTCCTCTGTCTGTGGGATTTTCCAGGCAAAAATACTGGAGTAGATTACCATTTCCTTCTCCAGGGAACCTTCGTGACCCAGGGATCAAACCCCTGTCTCCTGCATTCAGTTCAGTTCAGTCGCTCAGTCGTGTCCGACTCTGCGACCCCATGAATCACAGCACGCTAGGCCTCCCTGTTCATCACCATCTCGGAGTTCACTCAGACTCACATCCATCGAGTCCGTGATGCCATCCAGCCATCTCATCCTCGGTCGTCCCCTTCTCCCCCTGCCCCCAATCCCTCCCAGCATCAGAGTCTTTTCCAAGGAGTCAACTCTTCGCATGAGGTGGCCAAAGTACTGGAGTTTCAGCTTTAGCATCATTCCTTCCAAAGAAATCCCAGGGTTGATCTCCTTCAAAATGGACTGGTTGGATCTCCTTGCAGTCCAAATATTGGAGTAGATTGCCATTTCCTTCTCCAGGGAACCTTCTTGACCCAGGGATCAAACCCCTGTCTCCTGCATTAGCAGGTGGATTCTATACCACTGAGCCACCAGGGAAGCCCTGATAATTTGTCAGGTCCTCTCTTTCTTTTCCCCAACCTTCTGAGTCAGTCTTTGGTATGCTTGGGAGTAAAAGGTGGAGTATCTCTAATCTTCATTAGTGGCACAAAGGACTAAACTCATAGTTTCCATGTCAATACTGGAAGAGCACTCTTCCCAGGTGGTGCTGGTGGTAAAGAACCTACCTGCCAACGCAGGAGACACGGGGTCAGGAAGATCCCCTGGAGGAGGGTATGGCAACCCACTCCAGTTATTCTTGCCTAAAGAATCCTGTGGACAGTGGAACTTGGCAGGCTGCAGTCCATAGGGTCGCACAGAGTCGGGCACAACTAAAGCGACTTAGCACGGACACACTGGAAGAGCAAGTCAGATCTGGTTTGCTAATAGGAAAAATAAGAGGGAGCCAAGATAACGGAGCCAAGGGAAGGGTTTTGAGGCACCAGGCCTGACAGGAAGGAGGAAGGGGCAGCAGTGCTGGCTAGTGAGAGAGAGGGATTCAGGAAAGGAGATGCAGATGTGGGAGTTTAATTTATCTGAGTTAGAAATCTCGAAATCATTTAGTACAACTACTCAGCCTCTTACAATTTTTTTCATCCATCTTGGGTTTTAATTTACTTTTGTCAGTCTTAATTCTAATTTTTTTTCATTCTGAAAAATTTCTATTGATAAAAAAAGAAGTGAAATTGTTAAAATTTCATTTTTTTTTTATCATTTCTCAACCCAACCATCTCTAATTTACAGCCACAGCAATTTTTCTACTATGCAAATTTGATCATGTTCGGCTTTCTCACACATTTAGGACAAAATCTAAACTTTTTTTTTGGCCAATGAGATTTTTTAAATTTTGTGCCCTATCATTTTGGCTTTATCTCTTGCCTTCTTCTTATCCCTCCCTTCAAGCCAGCCATTCCAACAGATGCAGGTTGTGGTTGGAGCAGTTTCTCAGTAGCAGTACTATGGGGGGTCAGAGAGTGTTTGTTGTGGGAAGTTCTCCTGAGTGTCATAAGATATTAGCTGTATAACTGACCTCCACCCACTAGATACCAGTAGCATATACTCAGTTGTAACAAGTAAAACATGTCCAGACATTGCCAATTATCTTCTAGGGGCCCAAATTGCCTTTGGTTAAACACTGCCATGTCTGCATTCCCTTTCTACTTATTTCTTCTACATGGGGTGACCTCCCTGTGATCATCATGGCAAACACCTGCTCACCTTCCAGTGTCTCGGTCCTCTTTCTGGTGAAGTCTTGTATGACCCCCAAGACAGAATTAGGTGAGCTGGCCCTCCCAGTTACAGATTGTATTCCAGTTTGTTGGGTTTGCCTTTCTCCATATCATACTCAGGGTTTAGAGGGCCAGACTGTTTCTAAAATTCTTGTCTCTATATCTAGCTAAGGGCTTCACAAGTGATGCTAGTGATAAAGAACTCACCTGCTAATGCAGGAGACACAAGAGATGTGGGTTCCATCCCTGGGTTGGGAAGATCTCTGGAGGAGGAAAAGGCAACCCACTCTAGTATTCTTGCCTGGGAAATCCCATGTACAGAGGAGCCTGGTGGGCTGCAGTCCACAGGGTCAGGAAGAGTTGGACACGACTGAGCACACACACACATACCTAACTAAGTACCTAGCAGCCTAGAATATTGACAATATCTATTTGAATCTTTAAAACATTACAAGTTTAAATGTTGGGTGTGATTAAAGCAGTTTAGAAATGAAATATAAAAGCAAACTAATTTTTTCATCATAGCTGATGTGATATCTCTGATATCCAGGTTGCAATTTGTCCCTGCATCTGAAATATGATACTTTGTATATTTTATGAGTAATTGCCTGTAGCTATTACATTTGCTTTGGAGCACAATTTGTTGATTATGGCTTACAACCCAAGCTTTAAACTTCTAACAATTTATGCAAACATTATAAAGTCATTATAGTATTTTCTATTTATAGATATGCGTCTGCCAGATTTGAGTATTTTATCAGGTAAGTACTGGGATATAAGTACTCTTGGACTTCCCCAGTGACTCAGTCATTAAAGAATCTACCTGCAATGCAGGAGACCACCTGCAATGCAGAAGACCCAGCTTTGATTCCTGGGTCGGGAAGATCTCCTGGAGAAGGAAATGGCAACTCACACCAGTATTCCTGCCAGGAAAGTCCCATGGACAGGGAAGCCTCGCAGGCTACAGTCCATGGGGTCGCAAGAGTCAGTCATGACTTAGGGACTAAACCATGTATGTACTCTTGAGGATCCACTTTTCTAGAGCCAAACTATTAATTGACGGTAATTTAGTATTTCTGCATCTTGTTACTTAGGACCAATCACCGCTTTTAAATGGTTATTTCCCTTTAGGAAGTCTGTTATCAGTGACAATTGTAAAAAATATTTTAAACATTTCTATCTAGTGCTATAGTTTACCAATGCTGCCATCTTCTGGATGCTATTAAGCACTGTAACAATCAAAGAGCTTTCTGTTATATAGTTCATATACAGTGATTTCCAAAAGTAAAGTGATATGTGGCTCTAAAAAAGTTTCTGTTTTCTTTTTTGTATCTTCAAGGGTGGAGAAGGCAATGGCACCCCACTCCAGTACTCTTGCCTGGAAAATCCCATGGATGGAGGAGCCTGGTGGGCTGCAGTCCATGGGGTCGCTAAGAGTCGGACACGACTGAGCGACTTCATTTTTTTTTTTTTTTTTATCTTCAAGGGTGTGTGTGTGTGTGCATATATATATAAGTCTCCTTCTTAACCAGCTACTGCTGGAGTCTGAATGGTACAGTACTTGGTTATAAAATCAATATGCTAAGTATCTTAATTTCTTAATTTTGCCCCTTGAGATCTGTTAACCATGCTTCTGTATTCTTCTTTGAGTCCTGGGAAGTAGAGATTCACCTATATGGGCTATATCAATAAACTTCCTGGGAAATAGGAAGCATTAAAAGAAAATAAAGGGAGAGAAGAGAGTAAAGTTGGGGTGTTCATCCCCATCACCCCCTTCCTATGAGGCCACAGGGCTCTTCTACCTACTACTTAACTGAAGGTCATGTTTCCTGGCAATGGCCCTTACCGAAACAGCTCACTCTATCTTAGAGAAGTAGTAATTACTCTGTCCCTATATCCTTAGAGGCCAAGGAGAGTAAGAGTACGTAAGTATCCCCTGTGGTCACCCAACTTTCTGTCCATACCTTTGTGTAAAAGATCTTTTAAGCATTCATTAAATCACTTGGCTTGCATACATCCCTTGCTGGGCCCCTGACCAAAACAACAGGACTAATGATAGCAGCTACCCGTGAAGGTGAAAGTGAAGTCGCTCAGTCGCGTCTGACTCTTGGCGACCCCATGAACTGTAGCCTATCAGGCTCCTCTGTCCATGGGATATTTCAGGCAAGAGTGCTGGAGTGGATTGGCATTTCCTTCTCCAGGGGATCTTCCTGACCCAGGAATTGAACCCGGGTCTCCCGAGTTGCAGGCAGACGCTTTACAGTCTGAGCCACCAGGAAAGCCCCATAAGCGCATTGTAAGAGTTACATAAATTAAGACCTGACTAAGACCTGACTAGAGCCTGGTGTGGAGAAGGAAATGGCAACCCACTCCAGTGTTCTTGCCTGGAGAATCCCAGGGACGGGGGAGCCTGGTGGGCTGCCGTCTATGGGGTCACACAGGGTCGGACACGACTGAAGTGACTTAGCAGCAGCAGCAGCAGAGCCTGGTGGGCTGCCGTCTATGGGGTCGCACAGAGTCGGACACGACTGAAGCGATTTAGCCGCAGCAGCAGCAGTGCTTAAACGGAAGGCAGTGGCACCCCACTCCAGTACTCTTGCCTGAAGAATCCCATGGGCGGAGGAGCCTGGTGGGCTGCAGTCCATGGGGTCGCGAAGAGTCGGACACGACTGAACAACTTCCCTTTTACTTTTCACTTGCATGCACTGGAGAAGGAAATGGCAACCCACTCCTGTGTTCTTACCTGGAGAATCCCAGGGACTGGGGAGCCTGGTGGGCTGCCGTCTATGGGGTCGCACAGAGTCGGACACGACTGAATCAAGCGACTTAGCAGCAGCAGCAGCAGCAGCAGTGCTTAAACAGTGTCTGAGAAAAGAGATGAAGATGAAAGCAATTCAAAAGAAAACCACAGTGATGGAGCTCAAAGATAAACTGATAGTAGAATAATTTCTACTTTTTAGTGGTTAGAGCCTCCCTTTCCCCAAATGGAATATTTCTATTAAAATATCTTTATAGGAAAAATTCAGAGATATAAAAGAAGAAACTTCCTGGTATAAAGGAATAGCTGAATCAGTAGATCAAAACTTTACATAAAGAGGAAAACTGATATAAAATGAGCAGCAACAAGATATGAGTAAAATAAATAATCTTTAGGGGACCACCTCTTCCTTCAAGTTCCCTCAAAGGCGAGAAAGAAGGATTTATACTCATTTTTAATGCCAGAAGACATCAAGGTCTACAAAGCTCTAAGGGAAGAAATATGACACAAGATGATAACCATATAGAGCAGTTTTCTTTAGTGTCAGGGTATTTCTTGATTAAAAAATGCCCAGAGTATTGTATTTCACAATAGGTGTTCCCAAAGGAGTTAAGGAGTCTTACTTTTATTCATGATCACCAATGAATATTGGTAAAAGCTTATCTATTAAACAAATTATAAGATAGATTTTAGAAAATACCTGGTAAAATGACAAAATGGTTGCAATTTGTTGACTAAACCATGTATTTGAAGGATGCACCCACTTTCTTCAACGTTCAGAGACTTGTACCATTTGTTAGGGATACCATCCATGGTTGTGATAAAAAGATCATAAAGTTTACATGGTATATTTTTATTCCTATCTGTTTATGCTCATACCTGTCCATTATATAGTATGTTAGTATAGATCCAAGGAAATAATCCACATACAAAATTATAGCCAAGAGTCATGAGCTAAATTTTGTCCCCCTCAATTCATATGTTAAAGTCCTATGACTATTTGGAGATAAGATCTTTAAAAGGGTAATTAAAATAAACATATTAAGGTGCTGCTGCTGCTAAGTCATTTCAGTTGTGTCCGACTCTGTGCAGCCCCATAGATGGCAGCCCACCAGGCTCCCGCGTCCCTGGGATTCTCCAGGCAAGAACACTGGAGTGGGTTACCATTTCCTTCTCCAATACATGAAAGTGAAAAGTGAAAGTGAAGTCACTCAGTCGTGTCCGACTCTTAGCAACCCCATGGACTGCAGCCTACTAGGCTCCTCCGTCCATGGGATTTTCCAGGCAAGAGTACTGGAGTGGGTTGCCATTTCCTTCCCCATATTAAGGTGCACCCTAATCCAATATGATGTGTGTTTTTATAAGAAGAGGAAATTTGGACTCAGACCTGTACAAAGGGAAGATGATATAAAGGTAGAGGTAATGAAGCAGGAGTAGATGCTCTGGAAATCTGCCACCACCTGTTCAAGTAACTATCTATTCCTTCAGTACATTTTGGAGACTAATATTATATGCTTTTAATTTTTATTTATAGCTGTGCTGGGTCTTTGTTGCTGCCTGGGCATTGTCTCCTGCATTGTCAGGCAGTTTCTTTACCACTGAGCCACCAGGGAAGCCCTGGAGACTAACATTATAAACACTACGAGGGCCATTGTGTTTGCTCAACATGATATTTGTGATAAGCAGTTCAGTTCTATTGGTCATTTTAGGGCTGATGATCAGGCATTTAACCTTTACCAAGGCTCAGTGGAATTCTAGGACACATTTCTCCAAAGAGATGTTATCTACAGAAGGAAAGGTGGTTATACTCCAACATTTTAGATGGCTACCCAGTGGTTCTCCTATTGCACTTTCTAGTGTTATTCAGTCTGCTGCAAAGTTGAATATGGGCCTACAAGGTCATAAGGTCTAAGTGACAAGACTTAGGCTTCTTCACTGCATCCGGGACCTGTTGCAGAAATTTTTGCTGTTTATGGGCCCATTCAAACTGGCAGCACACTCAAATATTTATTGCCCTCCAAATCAAGAGAGACCTTCAAAGTGTCTCCTTTTTCTTAGTGGGAAGTGCAATGTTCAGCAACTTGTCCTTTATTTTGACCCAGACCACACACTCCCTAGAAACTCACTAAAGTGACAGGGGCCAGAATCTAATGGGGGTTATCTCCCATCCCATGCCATACATGTGTATCACTGTAGCAAATAGGATACTTACTATTCCTTGCTCATCAGTTCAACTTAGCATGATGTCATTCATGTTGTAGGCTGGCATGGCCTTCTGTGGTATTTCCATATAGTCAAGGTCTCTGTGAACTAGATCAGAGGTTGAAATTTTTTGTAAATGATCAGATAGTGTGCATTTTCGGCTTTGTGAACCATATGATCCCTGTTTCTACTGTTCAGCTCTGGTTGTCATGTGAAAACAGCCATCAATAACACATAGATAGCACATGACTGTGGCTATGTCTCAATAACACTTTATTATAACACCGAGACTTGAATTTCATATGATTTTCATGTATCATGAAATATTATTCACCTTTGAATCTTTTGCAACTATTAAAGAACATAAAGACCATTCTTATTTTGTGAGCCATACATGGCAGGCCTGTGGATTGTAATTTGCCAATGGTGATGAACAGGGAGGCCTGGCGTGCTGCGATTCATGGGGTCGCAAAGAGTCGGACACGACTGAGCGACTGAACTGAACTGAACTGAATGGCTAGATTATGTGTGTGTGAGTTTAGTCACTAAATCATGTCCAACTCTTTGTAACCCCTGAACTGTAGCCTGCCAGGCTCCCCTGTCTGTGGGATTTCCCAGGCAAGAATACTGAAGTGAGTTGCCATTTCCTCCTCCAAGGAATCTTCTTGGACAAGAATTGAACCCTTGTCTCTTGCATTGGCAGGCAGATTCTTTACTATTGAGCCACCAGGGAAGCCCAGTGGCTAGATTAGATTATGGCAAAGAGCAAGAAACTTAGCATAGACAACTGTGACACAATCTTGAGAGTATATTGCTGGCCCTATCAGGTGAAAGCAAACTGCTCCAGTTTTTATACCTTGTTATACAAAATAAGCACATGACATGTCAGTAGCAACAGACTAGGTGGAAGGGGCTGTATCAATTCACTCCAGCAAAGAAGTCAGATCTAAAATAGTAGCTTCAATTGAAGACACCACCTAATTAATTTTATGATAATCCATAGTTACTATCCAAGATATTTATATCCTCTGAACGTGTGTGTGTGTGTGTGTGTGTGTGTGCATCCTTGCAACCCCATGCACTGCAGGCTCTTCTGTCCATGGAATTTTCCGGGCAGGCAAGAATACTGGAGTAGATTGTCATTTCCTACTCCAATCCTCTGAACATAGGCAAGTTAAATAACAATGCAATAAGATTCATAACTTTAGAAATTTTAAAGTTTTTTTAATTGAAGTATATTGATGCTTTTGAACTGCGGTATTGGAGAAGACTCTTGAGAGTCCCTTGGACTGTAAGGAGATCCAACCAGTCCATTCTGAAGGAGATCAGCCCTGGGCTTTCTTGGAAGGAATGATGCTAAAGCTGAAATTCCAGTACTTTGGCCACCTCATGCGAAGAGTTGACTCATTGGAAAAGACTCTGATGCTGGGAGGGATTGGGGGCAGGATGAGAAGGGGACCACAGAGGATGAGATGGTTGGATGGCATCACTGACTCAATGGACATGAGTCTGAGTGAACTCCAAGAGATGGTGATGGACAGGGAGGCCCGGCGTGCTGCGATTCATGGGGTCACAAAGAGTCGGACACGACTGAGCGACTGAACTGAACTGAAATGATAGTTGATTTGCAATGCTGTGCTGGTTTCAGATATATAGTAGAGTGATTCATGTACATATATACATATTTATAATATATATACATGTATATATACACATACTGTTTTTCATATTTTCTCTTACAGGTTATTGCAAGTTATTTAGTGTAGTATAGTTCCTTGCATTGTATATATTTGGGTTCCCTGGTGGCTCAGTAGTAAAGAATCCATCTGCAATAAGGGAGATGCAAGTTCAATGCCTGAGTCAGGAAGATCCCTGGGAGGAAGGAAATAGCAACCCTCTCCAATATTCTTGTCTGGAAAATTCCATGGATAGAGGAGCCTGGCAGGCTGCAGTCCATGGAGTCAGATGTAACTGAGTGCTTGAGCACACACACCTAGATATATGCCCAGACGTGGGATTGCAGAGTCATATGGTAACTCCATTTTCAGTTTTTAAGGAACTTCTATACCGTTCTCCAAAGTGGCAGTACCAATTTACATTCCCACCAATGGTGTAGGAGGGTTCCTTTTTCTCCACACCCTCTCCAGCTTTTATTATTTGTAGGGTTTTTATTTTTGGCCATGTTGCATAGCTTTTCAAGTACATGTTGTCCATCAGTATGTATGTCTTCTTTGGAGGAATGTCTGTTTAAATGTTGTGCACTTTTAGTGGGGGGAGGGTTGTTTTTTTGCTTGTTGATATCAAGATGTATGAGCTGTTTGTATATTTTGAAAATTAATCCCTTGTTGGTAGCATCATTTGCAAATATTTTTGTTTTATGATTTCCTCTGCTGTATAAAAGTATACCCTTCATCCAAGGTAAGGAGCAGTGGCTGCGCTTTGCTGGAGAAGCCGTGAAGAGATACCCCCATGCCCAAAGTAAGAGAAACCCAAGTAAGATGGTAGGTGTTGCAAGAGGGCATCAGAGGGCAGACACACTGAAACCAGACTCACAGAAAACTAGTAAATCTAATCACGCTAGGACCACAGCCTTGTCTAACTCAATGAAATTAAGCCATGACTGCGGGGCAACCCATGATGGGCAGGTCATGGTGGAGAGGGCTGACAGAATGTGGTCCACTGGGGAAGGGAATGGCAAACCACTTCAGTATTCTTGCCTTGAGAACCCCATGAACAGTATGAAAAGGCAAAATGATAGGATACTGAAAGAGGAACTCCCCAGGTCAGTAGGTGCCCAACACGCTACTGGAGATCAGTGGAGAAATAACTCCAGAAACAATGAAGGGATGGAGCCAAAGCAAAAACAATACCCAGCTGTGGATGTGACTGGTGATAGAAGCAAGGTCTGATGCAGTAAGCAGCAATATTGCATAGGAACCTGGAATGTCATGTCCATGAATCAAGGCAAATTGGAAGTGGTTGAACAAGAGATGGCAAGAGTGAACGTCGACATTCTAGGAATCAGCGAACTAAAATGGACTGGAATGGGTGAATTTAACTCAGATGACCATTGTATCTACTACTGCGGGCAGGAATTCCTCAGAAGAAATGGAGTAGCCATCATGGTCAACAAAAGAGTCCGAAATGCTTTTTATTATTCTTTTTTTTCCTTCAGTTTTATTTTAAAGAATTCCATTTTTATGTACTTATAATTTTTCAAAGTATATAGTTTTTAAGGCAGTTGTTCTAGTATCATAGTGTATTTACATAACTTATCACAGAGTACTGTTTTTTATTTACCACATTGGTTAAAATGTATAAACATTATCTCTACTCACATTCTTTTATCTTCTCTCTGTATAGAATTATTGTTTTATGAAGGAAACTATAACCATGGTGAAAAGACAACCCTAGAATGGGAGAAAATAATAGCAAATGAAACAATTGACAAAGAATTAATCTCCAAAATATACAAGCAGATCATGCAGCTCAGTACCAGAAAAACAAACAAATCAAAAGTGGGCAGAAGACCTAAATAGACATTTTTAGGTCTTTTAGGTATGTGGTACATATATACATCTTCTCTAAAGAAGAGACAGAGATGGCTAATAAACACATGAGAAGGTGCTCAACATTGCTCATTATTGGAGAAATGCAAATCAAAATAAAAATGAGGTATCATTTCACAGTGGTCAGAATGGCTATCATCAAAAAGTCTACCAACAATAATGCTAGAAAGGTTAGGGAGAAAAGGGAACCTTCTTACACTGTTGGTGGGAATGCAAACTGGCATAGCAACTTTGGAGAACAGTGTAGGATTCCTTTAAAAATGGAATAGAACTGCCATGAAAGTGGAAGTGAAGTCTCTCAGTTGTGTCCAACTCTTTGCGACCCCATGGACTGTAGCCCACCAAGCTCCTCCGTCCATGGGATTCTCTAGGCAAGAATACTGGAGTGGGTTGCCATTTCCTTCTCCAGGGGATCTTCCCGACCCAGGGATTGAACCCAGGTCTCCCACATTGTAGGCAGACGCTTTAACCTCTGTGCCACCAGGGAAGCCCCATATGACTTAGTAATCCCACTGCTGGGCATACACACTGAGGAAACCAGAATTGAAAGAGACACATGTACCACAATGTTCATTGCAGCACTATTTACAATAGCTAGGACATGGAAGCAACATAGATGTCTATTGGCAGATGAATGGATAAAGAAGATGTGGTACATATATACAATGAAACATTATTCTGCCCTAAAGAGGAATGAAATTGAGTCAGTTGTAGTGAGGTGGATGAACCTAGAGCCTGTTATACAGAGTGAAATACATCAGAAAGAGAAAAACCAATATTGTATATTAATGTGCATATATGGAACCATCATCACTATCTAAATGCAGAGCATATTTATTATTCTAGAAAGAAACCCTGTTCAGTTCAGTTCAGTCGCTCAGTCGTGTCCGACTCTTTGCGACCCCATGAATCGCAGCACGCCAGGCCTCCCTGTTCATTACCATCTCTCAGAGTTCACCCTGCCAACATCCACTGGATCATGGAAAAAGCAAGAGAGTTCCAGAAAAACATCTACTTCTGCTTTATTGACTATGCCAAAGCCTTTGACTGTGTGGATCACAATAAACTGTGGAAAATTCTGAAAAAGATGGGAATACCAGACCACCTAACCTGCCTCTTGAGAAATCTGTATGCAGATCAGGAAGCAACAGTTAGAAATGGACATGGAACAACAGACTGGTTCCAAATAGGAAAAGGAGTACGTCAAGGCTGTATATTGTCACCCTGCTTATTGAACTTATATGCAGAGTACATCATGAGAAACGCTGTGCTGGAGGAAACACAAGCTNTTCTGCCTTATTGACTCTGCCAAAGCCTTTGACTGTGTGGATCACAATAAACTGTGGAAAATTCTGAAAAAGATGGGAATACCAGACCTCCTGACCTGCCTCTTGAGAAATCTGTATGCAGGTCAGGAAGCAACAGTTAGAACTGGACATGGAACAACAGACTGGTTTCAAATAGGAAAAGGAGTACATCAAGGCTGTATATTGTCACCCTGCTTATTTACCTTATATGCAGAGTACATCATGAGAAACGCTGGACTGGAAGAAGCACAAGCTGGAATCAAGATTGCTGGGAGAAATCTCAATAACCTCAGATATGCAAATGACATCACCCTTATGGCAGAAAGTGAAGAGGAAATAAAAAGCCTCTTGAAAGTGAAAGAGGAGAGTGAAAAAGTTGGCTTAAAGCTCAACATTCAGAAAATGAAGATCATGGCATCTGTCCAGTCTCTTCATGGGAAATAGATAGGGAAACAGTGGAAACAGTGTCAGACTTTATTTTTGGGGCTCCAAAATCACCGCAGATGGTGACTGCAGCCATGAAATTAGAAGATGCTTACTCCTTGGAAGAAAAGTTATGTCCAACCTAGATAGCATATTCAAAAGCAGAGACATTACTTTGCCAACTAAGGTCCGTCTAGTCAAGGCTATGGTTTTTCCTGTGGTCATGTATGGATGTGAGAGTTGGACTGTGAAGAAGGCTGAGCACCAAAGAATTGATGCTTTTGAACTGTGGTGTTGGAGAAGACTCTTGAGAGTCCCTTGGACTGCAAGGAGATCCAACCAGGCCATTCTGAAGGAGATCAGCCCTGGGATTTCTTTGGAAGGAGTGATAAAGCTGAAACTCCAATACTTTGGCACCTCATGTGAAGAGTTGACTCATTGGAAAAGACTCTGATGCTGGGAGGGATTGGGGGCAGGAAGAGAAGGGGACGACGGAGGATGAGATGGCTGGATGGCATCACCGACTCGATGGACCTGAGTCTGAGTGAACTCCTGGAGTTGGTGATGGACAGGGAGGCCTGGCGTGCTGCAATTCATGGGGTCGCAGAGAGTCGAACATGACTCAGCGACTGAACTGAACTGAACTGAAGGTCATGTGTGTTTATTTTGTTTTTGTTTCTATTATTCTGGTAGATGGATCCAAAAATATGTTGTTGTGATTTATGTCAGGATGTCCTTCTGCCTATGTTCCCTCCAGGAATTTTCTAGTATCCAGTCTTACGTTTACATCTTTAATCCATTTTGAGCTTATTTTTTTGTATCTGTATTGTGTTAAAGAATGTCCTATTTTCATGTTTTTACATGTAGCTGTCCAGTTTTCCCAGCACCATTTATTAAGAGACTCTCTTTTCGCCATTGTATAGTCTTGCCTCCTGTGTTGTAGATTAATTGACTACAGGTGCATCTATCCTATCGCATTGGTCTATATTTCTATTTTGGTGCCAGCACCATACTATTTTGATGACTGTAGCTTTGTAGCATAGTTTGAAGTCAGGGAGCCTGATTTCCTCCAGATCCATTTTTCTTTCTCAAGATTACTTTGACTAATTCAGAGTGGTGAAGACTCTTTATAAAATCCAGGCTCCACGTAGGGAAAAAAAAAACAAAAACAGATAGCTTTGGCTATTTGGGATCTTTCATGTTTCCATATAAATTTAAAAAATGTTTGTTCTAGTTCTTTGAAAATTGCCATTGGTCATTTGATAAGGATTCCATTGCATCTGTAGATTGTCTGGGTAGTACAGTCATTTTGACAATATTGATTCCTCCAATCCAAGAACATGGTATATCTTTCCATCTGTCTAATTGTCTTTGATTTCTTTCGTCAGTGTCTTATTGTTTTCAAGGTACCTTTCTTTTGCCTCCTAGATAGGTTTATTCCTAGGTATTTTGTTCTTTTTGATGTATGTGATGGTAAATGGGATTGTTTCCTTAATTTCTCTTTCTGATCATTCATTATTAGTGTATAGAAATGCAAGAGATTTCTCTGTATTATTTTGTATCCCACAACTTTACCAAATTCACTGATGAACTTTAGTAGTTTTCTGGTAGCCTCTTTAGGATTTTCTAAGCATAGACCTGTGGTTTCAGACTCAGTTCTGCAGACTTTGGGATAGTCATTTTCTTGCTTCTGATGTCTGCTTTCTGGTAGGTGAGGTTGGTCTAAAGGCCTTTGCAAGCTTCCTGGTGAGTGGAGGAGACAGGGCTGTGTCAAGGGGTGTGTGTGGGCTCAGGAAGATTTTAAGCAGCCTGTCTGCTGACAGGCGGAGCTGTGTCCCAGCCCTGTTGGTTGTTTGACCAGAGGCATCCCAGCACTGAAGCCTACAGGCTGTTGGGTGGGGCCAGGTCTTGTGCTAATGACCCAGCTAGATGTCTGCTTCAGCAAGTGTTCACATAGATGAACACTCCCTGATATCCCTGCCACCAGTGATCACATCCCCTCAGGTGAGTCATAGTTGTCCCTTACCTCCCCAGAAGACTCTCAAAGGCCAGCAAGAAGGTCCGGCCCAGGCTTCTATGAAGTCACTGCTTTTGCCCTGGGTCCAAGTGCACAAAAGAGGTGGAGTCTCTGTTTCCCCCAGTCCTGTGTAGCTCCTGGATTCAAGCCCCACTGGCTTTTAAAGCCAAGTGCTCTGGTGACTCCTCCTCCTGATGCCAGACCCCTAGCCTGGGGAGCCTGACATGGGGCACAGAGCTTTCATTCCTGTGGGAGAAGTTCTGCAATGTATTTATTCTCCAATTTGTGGGTCATCCACTCATATGGTATGGGATTTGATTACATTGCTTGTGTGCCCCTCCTACAATCTTGCAGTTTTTTCTGTCTTTGGATATAGAATATTTTCCAGTCTTTTTTTATCAATGCTTGTTTAATTGTTATGATTTTGGTATGCTCATGAAAGGAGGTGAGTTCAAGGTCCTTCTCCTCTGTCATCTTGTCTCCTTGTCCTCAAGTTTTTCATGGTAGCAATAATCTCTGATATTTCCTGAAGGCAAGTTCAAAATATAATAAGAAAAGCAATTAGTTGGAAATGATTATGTATAGTATAATAATAATTTATTTTTAAAAAAAATTTGGGGGGCATCCCACTCCTGTGGGATTCTAGTTCCCCAATCAGGGATTGAACTCAATGCCTCTGGCAGTGGAAGCTCCAAGTGCCAACCACTGGACCACCAGGAAATTCCAAATAGTAATTTAAAATTGTTTAAATATGTGTATGTTTATAGGCATGTAATAACATATATATATATTACACTATTAAAATGCTTATTGCTTGGTTGTGTAATTATGGGTAATTATTTTTAATTTTTCATTTTTTAATATTTTGTATTACTCACAGTGAAAATATATTCCCTTGTGGTCAGAAAAAAAATTGAATTTGTTTTTGTGTGGATTGTAAAATTGTTAAAGTCAGAATACTAAATTTATCTAGATGAGATCTAGGAACCTAATCCAGAGAATAGTTGGTATCAGAGCTAACCTCAGCAGATGAAAATATTTGAGTCATGAATCACTGTGCCAATTTTACAACAGTTTCAATTAGCTCATTATTCTTATTTTATTATTTAATGAAATCTTTCAATTAACATACATTCAGTCTTTATGATTATACATATTTGTACAAGGAGAATTTTTAAAGCTCTAACTTCCAAAAAAAAGATAATTAATTAATGGAATCTATTTGTAAATGCTTTCCAAGCTAGTTTTGTGATATATGATCTATGTAACGCTAAACTAGCTGGATTCAGTAATGCTGTGTTCAACCACTGTGGTGTAAGTGAGGATGGTTTGTCACTGTCTTCCTGTGGTGAGGCAGAGTGTGTGTGACTACTCAGTCACCACTGTATACCTAGACACGCCTCTGAGTACATCCACTAAATGTTTAGAGTTAATTGGATAAAAAGGAAAAAAAGATCATGAATGTTTGTTTTTCTCCTTTAAAGTTTCCTAAAGTTTTCTTCTATCTTCTGATCCTTTAAAATTCCAGACTTGGGACTTTCCTGGTAGTCCAGTGGTTAAGAATCCACCTAGCAGTGTAGGGAACACGGGTTTAATCCATGGTCTGGGAAGATCCGACATGCTGCAGAGCAACTAAGCCCGTGAGCCACAACTACTGAGCCCACATGCTGTAACTACTGAGCTCCAGTGCCTAGAGCCCATGCTTCACAACAAGCGAAGCCACTGCAGTGAGAAGCCTGGGCACTGCAACTAGGGTAGCCTCTGTGCAGCAATAAAGAATATTCCAGCAAAAAATATTCCAGGCTTATAAATCATAGCTTATTCCTGGAGTCCCAGTGATTTTATTACTGGTCAGCATAATGAATATAAAGTCAAGAGTATAAAGACTTCCAACATGGGCTTTCTCTCTAGCAAGAGTGCCTTTCTAGTCTCTTCTCATTTGCGTATATTGACTGGTGCTCATAGTGAGAATGAAGGCAAGATATTGTCAGAGAGGATAAGTTCAGGAAATTATTTTGACCACTTGCAGATGACAAAGCCTTAGATCCTTAGGTGAGTTATCTGAAATGGGAAAACCCTTCCACGACATCATAAGTTTAGGGGAGAAAGTGTGTCAAAGCAGGAAGGGAGCCCCAGGCTGGGCTTAGAAGTTCTTAGTTTTAGTCAGACTTTACTAATGAGTAGATGTGTGACCCTGAGTTATCACTTAACTTCTTTTTGCACCAATTTCTCTAAGTTCAAAAAATATGATGTAATACATCATATACAAGAGTAGATGATGTATACTCTTAAGCTCTTCTATTCTCAGGCACTCCTCTTCTGAACTCCTACCTGGGCTCACCTCTAACACTCACCTTGCTGTGTTCTGATTACTGATACACTGGTTGGTACTCACCTCACCCTCCCTGCCTATTCACCAACCTGAAATCTGCCTGAGATCAAGACCATGTCTTATTCAACTTTGTACTCCCAACAGCCAGTAATTGGCCTGAGCAGGGCATGTGAAAACACAGTTTATATAAATGATCAGTTTATGAAGACTCTGGTCTGTGGAGACTCTAGTTATAGGCTCCATCTGTCTGAGTAGTGGGCGTAATTGGGGTAAGAAGAAGAAGGAGAGCAGGTATCTATTGAGTGCATACATTTAGCCACTAAGTGTCTTTATCTAGTATATTTAGGATGTCGTAGAGGTATAATTATGGCAATTTTATGGCAAAAAGAGTGTGTAATTTGCACAAGAAAGTGGCCAACTCTGAATGTGAACCCCAGGTTTCTCTTAGCTTCATAACCCAGGCTCCTTTCACTCTAATATGCCTGTCAGTTCAGTTCAGTCGTTCAGTCGTATCCGACTCTTTGTGACCCCATGAATCACAGCACGCCATGCCTCCCTGTCCATCACCAACTCCCAGAGTTCACACAGACTCACGTCCATCAAGTCAGTGATGCCATCCAGCCATCTCATCCTCTGTCATCCCCTTCTCCTCCTGCCCCAATCCCTCCCAGCATCAAAGTCTTTTCCAATGAGTCAACTCTTCGCATGAGGTGGCCAAAGTACTGGACTTTCAGCTTTAGCATTATTCTTTCCAAAGGAATCCCAGGGTTGATCTCCTTCAGAAAGGACTGGTTGGATCTCCTTGCAGTCCAAGGGACGCTCAAGAGTCTTCTCCAACACCACAGTTCAAAAGCATCAATTCTTTGGCGCTCAGCCTTCTTCACAGTCCAACTCTCACATCCATACATGACCACAGGAAAAATCATAGCCTTGACTAGATGGACCTTAGTCGGCAAAGTAATGTCTCTGCTCTTGAATATACTATCTAGGTTGGTCATAACTTTTCTTCCAAGGAGTAAGAGTTTTTTAATTTCATGGCTGCAATCACCATCTGCAGTGATTATGGAGGCCCCCAAAATAAAGTCTGGCACTGTTTCCACTGTTTCCCCATCTATTTCCCATGAACTGATGGGACCAGATGCCATGAGCTTTGTTTTCTGAATGTTGAGCTTTAAGCCAACTTCGTCACTCTCCACTTTCACTTTCATCAAGAGGCTTTTTATTTCCTCTTCACTTTCTGCCATAAGGGTGGTGTCATCTGCATATTTGAGGTTATTGATATTTCTCCCGGCAATCTTGATTCCAGCTTGTGTTTCTTCCAGCCCAGTGTTTCTCATGATCATGATGTACTCTGCATATAAGTTAAATAAGCAGGGTGATAATATACAGCCTTGACGTACTCCTTTTCCTGTTTGGAACCAGTCTGTTGTTCCATGTCCAGTTCTAACTGTTGCTTCCTGACCTGCATACAGGTTTCTCAGGAGGCAGGTCAGGTGGTCTGGTATTCCCATCTCTTTCAGAATTTTCCACAGTTTATTGTGATCCACACAGTCAAAGGCTTTGGCAGAGTCAATAAAGCAGAAATAGATGTTTTTCTGGAATTCTCTTGCTTTTTCCATGATCCAGCAGATGTTGGCAATTTGATGTCTGGTTCGTCTACCTTTTCTAAAACCAGCTTGGACATCTGGAAGTTCACGGTTCACGTATTGCTGAAGCCTGGCTTGGAGAATTTTGAGCATTACTTTACTAGCGTGTGAGATGAGTGCAATTGTGCAGTAGTTTGAGCATTCTTTGGCACTGCCTTTCTTTGGGATTGGAATGAAAACTGACCTTTTCTATTCCTGTGGCCACAGCTGAGTTTTCCAAATCTGCTGGCATACTGAGTGCAGCACTTTCACAGCATCTTCTTTCAGGATTTGAAATAGCTCAATAGGAATTCCATCACTTCCACTAGCTTTGTTCGTAGTAACACTTTCTAAGGCCCACTTGACTTCACACTCCAGGATGTCTGGCTTTAGGTGAGTGATCACACCATCATGATTATCTTGGTCATGAAATGGTCTTGTTTTTGTTGACTGTATAGAGCTTCTCCATCTTTGGCTGCAAAGAATATAATCAATCTGCTTTTGGTGTTGACCATCTGGTGATGTCCATGTGTAGAGTCTTTTCTTGTGTTGTTGGAAGAGAGTGTTTGCTATGACCAGTGCATTTTCTTGGCAAAACTCTATTAGTCTTTGCCCTGCTCCATTCCACATTCCAAGGCCAAAATTGCCTGTTATTCCAGGTGTTTCTTGACTTCCTACTTTTGCATTCCAGTCCCCTATAATGAAAAGGACATCTTTTTTGGGTGTTAGTTCTAAAAGGTCTTATAGGTCTTCATAGAACCGTTCAACTTCAGCTTCTTCAGAGTTACTGGTTGGGGCATAGGCTTGGATTACTGTGATATTGAATGGTTCGCCTTGGAAACGAATAGAAATCATTCTGTCATTTTTGAGATTGCATCCAAGTACTGCATTTCAGACTCTTTTGTTGACCATGATGGCTACTCCATTTCTTCTAAGGGATTCCTACCCAGAGTAGTAGATATAATGGTCATCTGAGTTAAATTCACCCATTCCAGTCCATTTTAGTTTGCTGCTTCCTAGAATGTCGACGTTCACTCTTGCCATTTCCTCTTTGACCTCTTCCAATTTGCCTTGATTTATGGTCCTGACATTCTGGGTTCCTATGCAATATTGCTCTTTACAGCATCGGATCTTGCTTCTCTCACCAGTCACATCCACAACTGGGTATTGTTTTTGCTTTGGCTCCATCCCTTCTTTCTTTCTGGACTTATTTCTCCACTGATCTCCAGTAGCATATTGGGCACCTACCGACCTGGGGAGTTCCTCTTTCTGTATCTTATCATTTTGCCTTTTCATACTGTTCATGGGTTCTCAAGGCAAGAATACTGAGGTGGTTTGCCATTCCCTTCCCCAGTGGACCACATTCTGTCAGACCTCTCCACCATGACCTGCCCGTCTTGGGTTGCCCTGCAGGCATGGCTTAATTTCATTGAGTTAGACGAGGTTGTGTTCCTTGTGTGATTAGATTGGCTAGTTTTCTGTGATTATGGTTTCAGTGTGTCTGCCCTCTGATGCCCTCTTGCAACACCTACCATCTTACTTGGGTTTCTCTTACCTTGGGCATGGGGTATCTCTTCACGGCTGCTCCAGCAAAGCACAGCTGCTGCTCCTTACCTTGGACAAGGGGTATCTCCTCACCGAAGTCCCCTCCCCCCTGACCTTGAATGTGGAATAACTCCTCTAGGCACCACTGCCCCCATGCAGCCACCGCTCCTTGGACATGAGGTTGCCTTTAGTGGCAATAGTTGATTTCATGACCTCTATAGAATAAGATTATTGCTACAGATTTAGGAAAACAAACCGCAGGAGTGTATGGATTGTAAAGATCTTTTATGAGATCCTATCTATGTAAAACTCACCTCAGCAGCATCCTTATTTCTAGTGTTCATGCAAACAGCTTCAGAAAGAGGATTGGTACAGGGTAAAGAGAGGTGGCAGGATACATTTAGTGTACTTTTATCATAAAGACCTTTTTTCCTTTGTTCTTTGCATCTTTCCCTAGAATACCTCCTCCTACATAATTTCTCCCTGATACTGTTTTTGCATTCTTGTGGTACTCAGTGTATATCATTCACTGGTCAGGGTCTAGAATGCAGTGCCAGCCTGTCTTCTATTGTAAATGTTTGTGTACTTGGTTCAACTCTAGCTCTGTACCTTCTACACCCTCGTATCTGGTTATGACACTGGGTACCAAGTAGATGTTCAAAGCATAAATCTAACATCTTTCTCTTTTGAATTTATCCTGAAATCTTCTTTAAAATATCTGTGCGATTTCTCTCTTCTCCAAGTAGAGAGGGATAATATAAAGAGGATCTTAAAAGGTATGGTGATATTTTGTGGGAACCTGTATATTATCACCCTGTTTATTTCACTTATATGCAGAGCACATCACGCAAAATGCCGGGCTGAATGAGTCACAAGCTGGAATCAAAGTTGCAGGGGGAAATATCAGCAACCTCAGATATGCAGATGATACTACTCTAATGGCAGAAAGCAAAGAGGAATTAAAGAGACTCTTGATGGAGGTGAAAGGGGAGAGTGAAAAAGCTGGCTTAAAATTCAATATTCAAAAAACTAAGATCATGGCATCTGGTCCCATCACTTCATGAAAAATAGAATGGGAAAATGTAGAAGCAGTGACAGATTTTCTTTTCTTGGGCTCTAAAATCACTGCAGATGGTGACTGCAGCCTTGAAATTAGAAGACACTTGTTTCTTGGAAGGAAAGCTATGACAAATCCAGACAGCATACTAAAATGCAGGGACATCACTTTGCCGACAAAAATTTATATAGTCAAAGCTATGGTTTTTCCAGTAGTCATGTACAGATATGAGAGTTGGATCAGAAAAAAGGCTGAGTGCTGAAGAATTGATGCTTTCAAATTGTGGTGCTGGAGAAGACTCTTGAGAGTCCCTTGGACAGCAAGGAGATCAAACCAATCAATCCTAAAGGAAACCAACCCTAAATATTCATTGGAAGGACTGATGCTAAAGCTTAAGTTTCAGTACTTTGGCTACCAATGTGAAGAGCTGACTCATTGGAATGATGCTGGGAAAGTCAAAAGGTGAAGAGGGTGGCAGAGGATGAGATGGCTAGATAGCATCACAGACACAATGGACATGTACTTGAACAAACTCCAGGAGGTAGAGGAAGACAGGGAAGCCTGGCTTGCTGCAGTGCATGGGATCACGAAGAGTTGGACACAACTTAGCAACTGAACAATGACAACAACAAAACAAGCATGGTAACATCTATGTTACTGTGTTGATGTGAGGACTAAATGAGATAATATAAGAAATGTGCCCAGCAAGTGTTTAGCTAAAGGCAGCTGTTATTATTACAAATGGGTGTGAAAAACAAAGATGATTAAGACATTTTCCACTGGCTAGTAATTTAGTAAGAGGAAAATCCTAGTCATGAGGACTGTGGGAAAACTAGGTTATTTCCCACTTGGTCCACTCTTTGTAAATTAATAACTAGTTGAGTCAACCACACAAACTCCCTCCTATTCACAGGCACTGCTGTCCTGGGGTAGGGGCAGGGCAGGCAAAGAGGAAAGGGTTTTTCTCTCTGATCCTAAAGGTATGTCTAAGATTCATACACATGCTGCTGCTGCTAAGTCACTTCAGTTGTGTCCAACTCTGTGCGACCCCATAGATGGCAGCCCATCAGGCTCCCCGCTCCCTGGGATTCTCCAGGCAAGAACATTGGAGTGGGTTGCCATTCCCTTCTTCAATGCATGAAAGTGAAAAGTGAAAGTGAAGTCGCTCAGTCGTGTCCGACTCTTTGCAATCCCATGGACTACAGCCTACCAGGTGCTTCCGTCCATGGGATTTTCCAGGCAAGAGTGCTGGAGCGGGGTGCCATTGCCTTCTCCACATACACATGCAGTTGGCCTGTATACATCTCTTTTATCATACCAGCATTAAGAGATGAAACCTCACAGGGTACAACTACTCTTTGTGACGCTTTGATTTTCAAGATATCTCTTAATGTTCATTTTAACCTTGCTTTGCCAGATAACAACACTGGAGTGTTGGGGGGTGGGGTGGGGGACTATGAGAGTCTAGGGGGAAACCATGAGATTGACCTCTGGAAAAGGCAATGGCAACCAACTCCAGTATTCTTGCCCAGGAAATCCCACAGACAGAGGAGCCTGGTGGGTGACAATCCATGGGGTCACAAAAGAGCCAGCCATACTTACTGACTGAATAACATTTTCTTCTCCTTTCCAACCCCTCGCCTCACGTGCACACATGTGAGGACACTGGACCAGGTGAAGCCCTGACTAGTAGCATGGAGTCAAATCTGTGTTTCCTCTCCTCCCTGATATTAGGATTTGTCGGGAGCCGCGTTAGGCATTACTGACAAAATGGAGGCACGGCCCTAACTCCCTCTCCTCATCCCGCAGGCACAGTCCTGGGATGAAGGAGTCAGGTCTTGTGATTCTGACTTGTTCTTTCCTTTCTTCAGTTGAGTTGGGTGGAAAGAATGTTAAGGTGCTTATTGTTCTTGAGAGAAGCATGAGAAAGCACAAAGCCTTCTGCAGTTGTGCCCAGAAAATAATCTATAAAGTAACCATTGACATTTGTTCAAGGATCTTTACAAAGAATGTTCCAGAATGAGCACGTAGGCCACAGTTTGAGGCCATGGGAAGGATTGTTATCTGAGACCTGTTTGTGAGGGAAATGTTTATGGTAAAAGAAGTTTGCTGAGTTTAGGGTTTAGGAATAATTAATAGTTAGAAGCTAAAAATTTAAGGGAATGTTGTAGTGTTAGCATATTTTACTATAGCTTATAGAGATTAGGAATTTTAGAGATATTAATAGCTAGAAGCCTTTTCAGGAGATAGTGATCTTAAGATACTAGGGGCAAACAGGAGTTAGAAAGATAAGAAATAAACTGAGGAATGTGGCATGAGTTACAATGTAATCACAAGACACTTAAGAGGAAGTAGACAAAAGATAGTAAAGCCGATTCTGAGAAGTGAACTTCTGAAGCAGGAACTCTGTTTGTAGGGCAACAGTGATTTCTGGAGACAATAAATCTGGGTGGGGGAGGGGGAGGACTGAAAATGTCAAACCTCTGCCCTAATGATTTTGTCAAAGTATAAAAGAAAACCTGAAGCTTGAAATAAACATGTAGTCCTGTACCTTGAGTCAGAGGCTACATCATTGTCCACTGACACCGCTCATCCCTTCAGGCTGATTCCCTGGCTGCTGGAGCTGGACTCCGGCAAGGACTGGAGAAGGGAATGGCAACCCAGATAAAAAAATCTCCAAACATCTAGGTCAGGCCAGGTTATTCTTCATTTAAGGGTTTCAGTGAAAACTAAAACACATATATGTTCTCAAATTTACCATAGTTTGTATTCTGTAAATCAGTTGTCTCAAATTGAAAATCCATCTTCCACGGAAACCATGTCATATAATAATTTTTAACAGTTTATTATTATTTTAACAGTTTATTAATACCGTACTTGACATATAGTCTTGCACTTTTTCTACTACAGCTGAACTTGGCTTTTATGCACAGCACTCTGTTCCCTGAGGTAGCCTTAAGACCCCTCTTTATACCCAGTTTTATCTTTGGGGACACTGCTACTGCTACTGCTAAGTCACTTCAGTCGTGTCCGACTCTGTGTGACCCCATAGACGGCAGCCCACCAGGCTCCCCAGTCCCTGGGATTCTCCAGGCAAGAACACTGGAGTGGGTTGCCATTTCCTTCTCCAATGCAAGAAAGGGAAAAGTGAAAGGGAAGTCGCTCAGTCGTGTCCGACTCTTAGCAACCCCATGGACTGCAGCCCACCAAGCTCCTCTGTCCATGGGATTTTCCAGGCAAGAGTACTGGAGTGGGGTGCCATTGCCTTCTAGTAAGAGATACTCTCCAATTCTAACTCTTTGAGGGTAGCTCTTGGGTGTGGTAAGAGTTCCAGGGGATTATGAGCAAGGAGCATGTATCTAGTAGGATGTTTTCAAAGGTCTTAAATAATGAAAAAATTTTATCTCACGTAAGAGTGGGCCCAGGGAAAGGCTATCCCAGTGGTTTAATTATGTTAACAGAGACATAGACTTTCAATTTTTATGCTCTGCTATTCCAATTATTGACCTCGTTTCCTAGCTGGTAGCAAGACAAAGGAAAATTTCCCAGAATTTCCATAGCAAACTTCCCTTCATGTCTCATTGGCCAGACTTTGGTCATTAGTTCATTTTCAAACCAAGCAGCAGCAAAGAGGATGGGCTTGCCATGATTTATAATGTTGTAAACAATAGACAATGGCTGCTGGGCAGTCAGTCCCAGTGCCTGTTTGGGGCCAGTTGCTGGTGTAGCCGATGATAACTTTCAATCTGTGGTTTTCTTCGGAGGCCTCAGGACTGGCCTACCTGCTTCCCTTTCTAACTAGTATGGCTTCTTTCACTAGCTCACAACTCTGCAGAAAGGGATGGAACCAAAACCAAACATCTAAAAACTCCCCCACTCACCTGGTCCTGAAGTACTTTGAGGGTTGTTATTTTAATTTTATGTTATTTTTACCTTATTTTAAGCTAATAATGATGAAAATCTGTGGTAAGTTAAAACAGCTCCCTTCTGCAAATACAAACACACACACAGACCTCCCACACATTTTCTTCTGTGTTCTCACTTCCTTCTTTTTTACTTACATTGAGTATGGAAATTTTAAGAGTGAATTTCGGGGTAAAGAAAGGACTTCAATAGCATTCATTTGCATTTAGAGAAGAGCCAGACCTAGCAATTCCCCTGGGTATTTCAGAGCCTGGCATGCAGAGAGCACTGTGATTAGAAAACGTAGCAGGGACTTCAATGTTGATGTGGATCTGGAGTTGGGAGGAAGGTCTTGATCACACCCCCGCCCTCCCTCCACTTTCCTATTGTGTCCATTAGTTGGCTAAGTAGCAAAGCCTGCTCCTGTGCCATATAAGAAGCAGGGCAGGGTTTTGACCTCATTGACATGGAAGTAAAAGGAATAAGCAGGAACTCCTCCAGCAATGGAAGCTGAAAGAAAGTTCCTGGGATAGAAATCAGAGGCTGCTGTATGAGAAGCCAAATAGCTTTCCAACAGGCTTGATTGAAGTCACTGGGAAGCTGAAAAACAACTCGTCTTCTTCTTGAGAATGAAGGCTTGTACTGACTGTGATGTAACCCTACTTTTCCTGACTTTCCCATTCATATCCTTGTTAGGTCCTCCGCAAACCCACACTCATGCTCCTAGCACAAAGCAATGTGATTCAGGTATTTGCAAATTCACACCTGCAGTCCGAGCTTCTCTTTCATTCACACCCAATTAAACACACAAAGTACACGTTTTATTTCCACAAATGCCCAGAAAAAAACAAAGCCTTTTAGTTGGCCTTGATTCAAAAGTAAACTAAAAAATTAATCTTTAGCCAATACCTGGAAACAATGTGGAAAAGAACACATGTGTACACAAATTCAGAGATTATTAAACTTTTCACTCAGAAAGAAAAAGTCTAAATCTAATGATATGTGGTCTCAGATGGGAACTGAATTTTATATGTTAATATTTCAGTATACATACTGCTAATTGTTGAACAACTGCCTCTTTAAGAAAGAAAAAAAGATGGCCTTATCCTCTCTGTTCCCCCAAATCAAGTCTGGTGTGCATACAACCAATGATGAGAAAGATATGGTTAAGAGGAAAGAGAACTGAACCAACCCTCACAAGAAATGAGGGTCAGTGATCCAAAACTTGGCTTCCCCAATTATTTAGTTTGAGTTTGGGCAAGAGTTTTGAAAAGTCCTAAGGAGCAAATGTTCTGAAGCATCAAGTTTGTTTTCTTATATTTTCAACACTGCAAGCTGAAACTGAATTCTACTAAGTCCAAGGAGAAAAAGTTATGCGGTATTTCCTTGGTGGTGCACTAAGGACCATTGGCAAGTTAGTGGGGAGAGGAGCATGGCAGGAGAGGGAAAAGGAACGGGTAGTGGAAAGTGTAATCTGATTTTTTTTTTCCCCTCCATGTTGATTTCTTCTGAAATACGTAACTGGAGAGAAATGAAGAGGAGAAAAATATGGTTGGCAGATTGAGGTTGTAACACAGGATTCTCCCTGCCTTTCCTTCCCCACTGGGGACCCTTTCTCATGGCTAAAACTTTGACAGCAAAAGTATCCAACATCTGTTTTCCCCCTCTTCCTTCCCAACAGATCCTTGACTATGTCCAGATAATCACTCTTTCCCCTTCTAACTCCAGGAGAAGACAACCATATCTTCATTTTTGGGTGTGGATCTTCATTGTTGTTGTTCAGTCACTAAGCTGTGTCCTCTTTGTGACCCCATGGACTGTAACACACAAGGCTTCCCTGTCCTTCATTATCTCCTGGAGTTTGATTAAACTCATGTCCATTGAGTTGATCATGCCATCCAACCATTTTATCCTTTGTCACCTCCTTTTCTTCCTGCCCTCAATGTGTCCCAGAATCAGGGTCTTTTCCAATGAGTCAGCTCTTTACATCAGGTGGCCAAAGTATTAGAGCTTCAACTCCAGCATTGGTTCTTCCAATGAATATTCGGGATTGATTTCCTTTAGGATTGATTGATTTGGTCTCCTTGCTGTCCAAGGGACTCTCAAGATTCTTCTCCAGCGCCACAATTTGAAAGCATCAATTCTTTGATGCTCATACATGCATGCTAAGTTGCTTCAGTAGTGTCTGGCTCTTTGCGACCCTATGGACTATAGCCTGCCAGGCTCCTCTGTCCATGGGATTCTCCAGGCAAGAATACTGGAATGGGTTGCCCTTTCCTTCTCCAAGGGATCTTCCCAGCCCAGGGATAAAACCTGTGGTCCTTACATCTCCTGAATTGGCAGGCAGGTTCTTTACCACTAGTGCTACCTGGGAAGCCAGAGCAGGGGTATAAAGTCCTAACCTCGTTGCTTCAATATGGGCAATTCTGGAGGACCACCCCAACTCCAGAACTTTGTTGGATAATCTAAAGCCTTTGTTTGGACTGACTCACAGTTCAACTTTTCTCTCTACACAATTTTGCTTCTTTTTTTCCCCACAGGAGTTGATTCTAAGAGCAACTCCCAATGAAGCCCCTGTATGCAAATCTCTGTCTGAGAATTTGATTCATGGTGAATCCAATCGATAACAAATGGGACCAGCAGTGTCTCAGAAAGCAGACTCTAAGAAAGGACTTTGGACATGGGTCACTCAACAGGCCAAATATCAATGAGAGCCCCATCAATGCTGGTAGAAATAGTGCATAGTCCAGGGCATGTAGTAGCAGTGCAATTTTAAAAACTTTCACCAGTGGTGAACTTGGTATAGGAGTGGATAGAATGCACTGTTGGGTGCAGTGTATCACTCTTTTGAGAACAAAAAAGAAAACAGTAAATATAAGGACTATGACACTGGATGGCTATTGCTGAGTGACATGGAAGCTCTATAGAAAGATAAAGGAAGGGTGATTAAATTATTAATTAAAGGATGGGTATGAAAGCCAGAGGTCTTCTTTATGGTATAAAAGAGACTCTCATCTCCTGGAGGCCCCCAGGAGCTGAGGGTAAAAAGAGTAACAAAGCTCCAGAGAAAGTTATATTCTCAACCACAGCAAGGCAGGATTGGTTCCACTAATCATCACTCCCCAGTGACTCACAGGGGAACTTGTGTTCTCTATCTCCAAAACACTGCAGGTTTAGAGATCCTGGTTCTTAAGAGAGATCACTTCTACTAGGGGATATAGTTAATATTTTATTAAACCTCAGGCTGTGGCTGTCATTCAGTGATTCATTCTCCCCAAAGACCAGCAGCCAAGGAAAGGATTTACTATTCTGGGAGAGGTAATCAACTCTGAACTCTGAACATTAGAAAGAATATGTTTGTCACCCACATGACCCACTTATCTTCTTAATACACCTTTGCCAAATTTGGACTGTAAATGAAAAGTAAAATAGGCACATGGTGGGAAGGGGATACTGACCAGGGTCTGAGACTCTTCAAGGAAGGGGTTCTGGATCACCCACCTAGGTAAGTCACCTGAGGCCAGAAGAATAAAGGGCATCAATACGTGATGATAGAGGAGAATGATGGTGAGTACCAGTTATGGTCTTGAGATAAGTTGCACAGTGGGTATTGGAGTTCATTTCACTAATCTTTCTCTTACAAGTCTCTTCCCAACCCCTTGCCAGCTGAAAGTGAAAGTCGCTCAGTCATGTCCAGTTCTTTGTGACCCCATGGACTACACAGTCCATGGAATTCTCCAGGCCACAGTACTGGAGTGGGTAATCTTTCCCTTCTCTAGGGGATCTTCCTTATCCAGGGATCAAACCCAGGTCCCCTACATTGCAGGCAGATTCTTTACCAGCTGAGACACAAAGTCCTTTAAAATACTAGAGAAGAGACTCTTAAAATTTATAAAAAGCAAGTGCATTCAAGATGCTTGGGGATGGACTCTGAATGCTGTATTGCACCCCTCAGGTTTCCACCACCTCATTCTTCCTGACTGGAAGTGTTGTCAGCCAACCGTTCTTGGCTGAGTCCTCTGGGACTCGGACTTGGTTGAAGAGAGCCACCTTGCCCAAGATCTTGACCCTTCCTAGGAGCAGCTTATATCCAATCACTAGTTGTTATGAGAGTGTAAAGGACTGGTCCTCTCACCCTAATCTGGGGTAAAACTGGAGTGTTACTCTGTCCCTAGAGTTCCCTGTAGGATTAGCTGAGAGCTTTGCTGGGACTGCCTGAATTTACAGCCCAATGCATAGAATCTATGACATCTGACTGGAAACTTTGGAGTAAAGTTGAGTATGGGTATCCCATCAGTTCAGATCAGTTAAGTTCAGTTCAGTCACTCAGTCATGTCCAACTCTTTGCAACTCCATGAATCACATCACACCAGGCCTCCCTGTCCAACACCAACCCCCAGAGTTTACCCAAACTCGTCCATCGAGTCGGTGATGCCATCCAGTCATCTCATCCTCTGTCGTCCCCTTCTCCTCCTGCCCCCAATCCCTCCCAGCATCAAGGTATTTTCCAATGAGTCAACTCTTCACATGAGGTGGCCAAAGTACCGGAGTTTCAGCTTCAGCATCAGTCTTTCCAATGAACACCCAGGATTGATCTCCTTTAGGATGGACTGGTTGGATCTCCATGCAGTCCAAGGGACTCTCAAGAGTCTTCTGCAACACCACAGTTCAAAAGCATCAATTCTTCAGTGCTCAGCTTTCCTCATAGTCCAACTCTCAGGTCCATACATGACCACTGGAAAAACCTCACGTCCAAGGTAAGAGAAACCCAAGTAAGAAGGTAGGTGTTGTGAGAGGGCATCAGAGGGCAAACACACTGAAACCATAATCACAGAAAACTAGCCAATCTGATCACATGGACCACAGCCTTGTCTAACTCAATGAAACTAAGCCATGCCATGTGGGTCCACCTAAAACGGATGGGTCATGGTGGAGAGGTCTGACAGAATGTGGTCCACTGGAGAAGGGAATGGCAAACCACTTCAGTATTCTTGCCTTGAGAACCCCATGAACAGTATGAAAAGGCAAAAGATAGGATACTGAAAGAGGAACTCCCCAGGTCAGTAGGAGCCCAATATGCTACTGGAGATCAGTGGAGAAATAACTCCAGAAACAATGAAGGGATGGAGCCAAAGCAAAAACAATACCCAGCTGTGGATGTGACTGGTGATAGAAGCAAGGTCTGATGCTGTAAAGAGCAATATTGCATAGGAACCTGGAATGTCATGTCCATGAATCAAGGCAAATTGGAAGTGATCAAACAAGAGATGGCAAGAGTGAACGTCGACATTCTAGGAATCAGCGAACTAAAATGGACTGGAATGGGTGAATTTAACTCAGATGACCATTATATCTACTACTGCGGGCAGGAATCCCTTAAAAGAAATGGAGTAGCAATCATGGCCAACAAAAGAGTCTGAAATGCAGTACTTCGATGGAATCTCAAACACAACAGAATGATCTCTGTTCGTTTCCAAGGCAAACCATTCAGTATCACAGTAATCCAAGTCTATGCCCCAACCAGTAACACTGAAGAAGCTGAAGTTGAATGGTTCTATGAAGACCTACAAGACCTTATATAACTAACACCCAAGAAAGATGTCCTTTTCATTACAGGGGACTGGAATGCTAAAGTAGGAAGTCAAGAAACACCTGGAATAACAGGCAATTTTGGCCTTGGAATGTGGAATGAAGCAGGGCAAAGACTAATAGAGTTTTGCCAAGATAATGCACTGGTCATAGCAAACACCCTCTTCCAACAACACAAGAGAAGACTCTACACATGGACATCACCAGGTGGTCAACACCGAAATCAGATTGATTATATTCTTTGCAGCCAAAGATGGAGAAGCTCTATACAGTCAACAAAAACAAGACTGGGAGCTAACTGTGGCTCAGATCATGAGCTCCTTATTGCCAAATACAGACTTAAATTGAAGAAAGTAGAGAAAACCACTAGACCATTCAGGTATGACCTAAATCAAACTCCTTATGATTATACAGTGGAAGTGAGAAATAGATTTAAGGCCCTAGATCTGATAGACAGAGTGCCTGATGAACTATGGAATGAGGTTCGTGACACTGTAGAGGAGACAGGGGTCAAAACCATCCCCATGGAAAAGAAATGCAAAAAACAAGTCCCATTCAGTTCAGTTCAGTTGTTCCGCCATGTCCGACTCTTTGCGACCCCATGAATCGCAGCACAGCAGGCCTCCCTGTCCATCACCAACTCCAGGAATTCACTCAGACTCACGTCCATCGAGTCCGTGATGCCATCCAGCCATCTCATCCTCCGTCGTCCCCTTCTTCTCCTGCCCCCAATCCCTCCCAGCATCAGAGTCTTTTCCAATGAATGAACGCTTCACATGAGGTGGCCAAAGTATTAGACTTTCAGCTTTAGCATCATTCCTTCCAAAGAAATCCCAGGGCTGATCTCCTTCAGAATAGACTGGTTGGATTTCATTGCAGTCCAAGGGACTCTCAAAGGTCTTCTCCAACACCACAGTTCAAAAGCATCAATTCTTTGGTGCTCAGCCTTCTTCACAGTCCAAATCTCACATCCATACATGACCACAGGAAAAACCATAGGCTTGACTAGACAGACCTTAGTCGGCAAAGTAATGTCTCTGCTTTTGAATATGCTATGTAGGTTGGTCATAAGTTTTCTTCCAAGGAGTAAGTAAGTGTCTTAATTTCATGGCTGCAATCACCATCAACAGTGATTTTGGAGCCCCCCAAAATAAAGTCTGACACTCTTTCCCCAACTATTTCCCATGAAGTGATGGGACTGGATGCCATGATCTTCGTTTTCTGAATGTTGAGTTTTAAGCCAACGTTTTCACTCTCCACTTTCACTTTCATCAAGAGGCTTTTTAGTTCCTCTTCACTTTCTGCCATAAGGGTGGTGTCATCTGCATATCTGAGGTTATTGATATTTCTCCCAGCAATCTTGATTCCAGCTTGTGTTTCTTCCAGTCCAGCGTTTCT
>SJYT01054623.1:0-11730 GCA_006410635.1 Cephalophus harveyi | reverse complement strand
TGGCCTATCTTTAGAAATAAATAGAAAATGTTATAAAAATTTTTTATTTTATCAAACCACTCTGCTTTTATCAGTTCATTTATTTTGATTTTTAAAATCTCTATATAAAATATTTAAGTAGTAGAAATGCAAAGTAGATTCGGATAAGATTGGAAAATTCATTAAAATATATGTATCTTTTTTGTTATTTAAAAAGAACAAAGAAATTTTAAAATTGTTCTCTAAACTGTAGTAGTTTTATCCCAAAGGCATTTCATTTAAAAAATGGTGTCAGCGACTTCCCTGGCAGTCCAGTGGTTAAAACTCTGCACTTTCACTGAAGAGGACACAGATTCAATTCTTGGTGGGGAAACTAAGATCGTGCATGCTGCATGGTAAGGTAAGTAGGTAAGTAAGTAAGTAAGTAAATAAATAAATAAATAATGGTATCAAACCTAAGACTCTGTATCTTTACCATATCTTGCATGCTACTGGAGTCTCTCAAGGTAAGACAACTGTCCTCATGCAATAACATGAGAAAGTAAGAGAAAAATGAAATACAGAGAGTAAAACAAAGCACTGTATCTCCTTATGGGGCACCAAAGATGATTAATTAATGACTATTAAAAAGTTACCAAATGAGGTCATTTGAGGGAAGCACAATACGGAGAAAAGAGAAAAACTTGGGGATCAGAGACCTGGACTCACACTCAAGGTTCTAGTGGACACTAGCTAAGTGGTTTTAGAGAAGAAACTTTATAGTCTCCCAGCTTCACCTTCCTTATCTGTAAAAATGTGGACAATATCCACCCTGTAGTATTTAGTGACAGAGAAGGCAATGGCAACCCATTGCCTGGAAAATCCCATGGACGGAGGAGCCTGGTGGGCTGCCGTCTATGGGGTCGCACAGAGTCGGACACAACTGATGCTACTTAGCAGCAGCAGCAGGATTTAGTGAAGGTTAAGTAAGAAACATAGGAAAGCATGTAGCACAGATCCTGGTAGATGGTAGGTATTCAACAAATACTCTTTCTTTTCTGAAAAAATGTGGTAGGTCGATTTCTATCATTTCATAAGATAAAGGATACAGAGAAGATCCAAAGTAAATTATTTTAATAAAATAAGAGAAGTAAATACCCTTAAAATTACCATAACCAGTCTCATGTAATGTAAAGTTTATTAAACCAAGAGTCAGAACACCTCAGTTTGAGACATTTGAAACTCCAGGTCTCAGTTTCCTAATCGGTCAAATTATACCAATACTATGTGTTTTAAAGAACAGCTAAATAGCTTAAATGAGGCAATGTATGGGAAAGTATAATTTTCTTCAATAATAGTAATAGGGGACATTATATACACTTATGGAGAAAAACAGTGTATATACTACATTCAACTTATGTTTACTATAATTTTCAGCTTCATTGAGGAAAGCATACAGATGAAATATTCACAAATTAACTATCTGAAATTAACAGGTAAAAGAACAAAAAATTTATTCATTCAAGCAGAAATATCTAACGATATTTCAAGGATTAATAAGCAATACTTCAATTTGCAAATTCAGGTGTGCTTACCTTTTTTCATCTCCCAATTCTTCATTTTTCTGAGATTTTTCAGGACCTTTCTCTTTTCCCTTACATAAAAGAGAGTTATCATTTTAAATTGTATGGTTCACTTTTGTGAGATTAAGGAGAACGTGTTACTGATATTTGTTCAAAGTTTTCTTTACCTTAAGGAAAGCAACAAATGATCCAATATGTGCACCTCCTTGTTCAGGAACTACTACATCATCTGTGTTGGCATCAGTAAAATCATACACCTCCTGGTCTAAGTACAGATTAATACTTATTAGAAAACATGAATAGTAAACAGTGTGCTCTTACACTGCAGTGCTTAGAAAAAAGTATCTTTTTCTCAATAAAAGAGCTGATCAAAGATACTATAATTTGGGGGCTTCCCAGGTGGCACTAGTGGTAAAAAACCCACCTGCCAATGCAGGAGATGCAAGAGATGTTGGTTCGATCCCTGGGTCAGGAAGGTCCCCTGGAGGAGAGCATGGCAACCCACTCCAGTACTCTTGTCTGGAGAATCCCACAGAGAGAGGAGCTTTACAGGCTATGGTCCATAGGTTGCATAGAGTCGGACATGATTGAAGAAACTTAGCAAGCATGCACACACTATTATTTTTAAAGCCCACTTTATATTTAAAAAATATATTCATTTTTAAAAAGGGATATATACATGACATAAAAACAGCAGACACCTTATGAATTACCTTTCTGAGAATCAGGTTTACTTCCTATTGAGTGACTATCATTTCTTGATGTCTGCTCTCTATTTGATTCTGAGACTTGAGAATGAAGGCTGATTGTGTCATCATCTGATGGCTGAATGCAATAAGTAAAAAGTAAAAATGAGGCATTTTAAACATATGATAAGGATTAGTTGCTTTAATTATATATATGAAGTACAGAATACCTGATTTAAATCTCCAGTTTTAAAACCAAAAATTAATATGAGCTTTACTGTTTTGCTTTTGAAACTGCACATGTCTTTTGTTTAACCTGAGGTCATAAAATGCAATGCTGATCACATTTTTAAGCAAAATAAATGAAATGTGTGCAAGTGCCTATCTACTTCAAAGCTCTAGTAATTTTTTTTGTTTTTCTAATAAAATCTTATAGTAAAATAGTTCAGTAATAGAAAAGACTCACTTCTGTTGTAGACAATCGTTTCTCTCCATTATCACTTCCAATTCCAGAGTCAGGACCATGATTTTTATTTGGATAAAAATCTTCCATACTATGGAAATACAAATTCTAAGGGCAGTTAAGGTTTTCTTCTTAAATAGATAATACATAATTGACCTAAAATTTCACTAGATAATATAGAATATATACTTTTGATATGTAAGATCCTTAAAAACATGAGGAAAAAATACTGGATCATATAAAATACTTTATTCATGTCCCTCATGTAATATTTTCACATGCTCTGTTGTAAAATAGGTTACAATAGCCTTAACAATAGCCTATTATTTCTTCTGAGAGATTCAGAAAAGCAGATAGTCCTGCTAGAAAATCACCTTGATAAAGACCTATTTTTCTTATGAGTTTGTCAAATTTCACCATATAATGCTGAAATGTTTTTTAACCTTAATACAACTATTTCTTCATTATCTCTAAATATATATTTAGCTTCATAAATAAGGACCATTAAGTAATCAAGAGAAAAAAGGCCAAAAAAAAAAAAAAAAAACGCTTGTAAAACATTGAATAAGCAATTGTTTTGGTGAGAGGAAAGAGCTGTCCTTGTAAATTTCTGAATTACAGTATGCCACCCAAGTTGCAAAATTGTTTTCACGTTAATTTGCAAATTTACCATATACTGTACATTGACCAGGTTATATGCCAAGAACTGGGCTAAGTTTTTTTTTTTTTAAGCATTTTAAAGATAATACTTAACCTTCCTTGTGAAAATTCTAGCAGGTTATTGGTGCTTTCTCATTTTACAGAAAAGGAAGCCAGGAGGGGTTGAAAAAAATGACCCAATGACATACAACTTGCAAATGGCAGTCTAAGTTTTATCCCAAGATTATCTAACACTGAAGTCCCTGATCTGCTATATTTCTTCCCCAAATACTAATTTTATACTTTTCAGGAGTATATCAACAAACTTAGGGAAGCAGTTACCAAGGGTTAAGGCACTATGCTGAACACCTAAGATGAGATGAATTTTAATATGTTTGCTTTCAAAGTGTTCTCAGCCCAGAGGGTGAGTATGTTTATCTGTTCTGAAAGATATTACAAAGGTAAATGGGGCTTCCCAGATGGTTCAGTGGTAAAGAATCCACCTGCCAAGCAAGAGACGAGGGTTTGATCCCTGGGTTGGAAAGATCCCCAGAGAAGGAAATGGTAACCCACTCCAGTATTCTTGCCTGAGAAATCACAGTCAGAGGAGCCTGGCAGGCTATAGTCCATGGGATCGCAAAAGAGTTAGACACAACTTACCAAATAAACAAGAACAAAGGTATATATAAATTTCTCCTTGGGAAGGTGAGGAAAGGCTTCACCCAAGAAAGAAGCATTTGAGATTAATCTTGAAGGATGAAAAACAGCAATTGCTAGCATTTGCTGAGTGTCTACATTGTGTTAGATACTATGACAGGTGCACCTCATATTTTATTTATAATGAAATTTTATGATTTATGCATTATTATTTCTTCTTACAAATGAAATAAAGCTAATAAAAGTTAACTTCCCAAGGGGAAATAATATGACATTTACTGAGTATCACTTACTGAACTAGTTGCTAGGCACACATTTAATTCTCACAACAAGCTTTTGAAATATGTATTGTTAACCTTTTAAATAAAGAAACAAGCTCAGTGAGATTAAATAACTTACATAGTCCAAGGAAGAATTAAGAGGTTAAACCATGATTAGAACTGAAATCTATCTAACTCCACCGCCCAATAATACATCCATATACTATATTATACTAACATACATTGGTGTGTTTGAAACAGATGACAATGATAATAATAAGCCATTTGTTGAGGAATTAATAAGACACTGTGATAAATACTCTATATGCATTATTTCATTCAATCCTGACAACATCCATATGATTATTTTCCTTTTCACATACAAAAAAGCTAAAAACCAGAGATCATATGATACAAGGACATACAGTTATTAAGAGTTTGAGAAGAGCTTCACAAGGATATTATGTCTGACTCCAAAAGCTGAAGATAAGTATAACTCCTACAATGCCTATATAGAAAAAAGAGTTTACAAAATATCAAGGAAAGGTATTCTAAGTAGTAAGAACCATATAGCCAAGAACATGAGTGAGAAACTAGAAAGTACATACAAGAAGTGAGTAATTCAGTATCAGCTCTGTGTGAGAGATAAGGGCACCCAAGAGCCACAAATAAACTCTATTGATCTGTCCTGTCCAATACAGTAGCCACTAGTCATGCTTGGCAACAGAGCATTAGAAATGTAACTAGTCCAAATTGAGACATGCTACAAATGTAAAATACATGCTAGACTTCAAAGATTTAAAAGAAAGTGAATAACTCACTAGTATTTTATATGTAATTATATATTGAAATTTCAATTACGTAGAAGCTTTATACAGTCAGCAAAAACAAGACTGGGAGCTGACTGTGGTTCAGATCATGAACTGCTTATTGCCAAATTCAGATTTAAATTGAAGTAAGGAAAACCACTAGACCATCAGGTATGACCTAAATCAAATCCTTTTCAATTATACAGTGGAAGTACAAATAGATCCAAGGGGTTAGATCTGATAGAGTGCCAGAACTAAGGATGGAGGTTCAAGACACTGTACAGGAGGCAGTATTCAAGACCATTCCCAAGGAAAAGAAATGCAAAAAGGCAAAATGGTTGTCTGAGGAAGCTTTACAAATAACCAAGAAAAGAAAAAAAGCTAAAGGCAAAGGAGAAAAGGAAAGATATACACATCTGAATGCAAAGTTCCAAGGAATAGCAAGGAGAGGTAAGAAAGCTTTCCTCAGTGATCAATGCAAAGAAATAGAGGAAGACAACAGAATGGGAAAGACTAGAGATCTCTTCAAGAAAATGAGAGATACAAAGGGAACATTTCATGCAAAGATGGGCACAGTAAAGGACAGAAATGTTAAAGACCTAACAGAAGCAGAAGATATTAAGAAAAGGTGGCAAGAATACACAAAAGAACTATACATAAAAGATCTTGGTGACCCAGATAACCACAATGGTGTGATCACTCACCTACAGCCAGACATCCTGCAGTGCAAAGTCAAGTGGGCCTTAAGAAGCATCACTACAAACAAAGCTAGTGAAGGTGATGGGATTCCCGCTAAGCCATTTCAAATCCTAAAAGATGATGCTGTGAGAGTGCTGCACTCAATATGCTAGCAAACTTGGAAAACTCAACAGTAGCCACAGGACTGGAAAAAGTCAGTTTCAATTCCAATCCCAAAGAAAGGCAATGCCAAAGAATGTTCAAACTATGGCACAACTGCAAGCATCTCACATGCTAGCAAAGTAATGCTCAAAATTCTCCAAGCCAGGCTTCAACAGTATATGAACCATGAACTTCCAGATGTTCAAAGCTGGATTCAGAAAAGGCAGAGGAACCAAAGATCAAATTGCCAACATCCATTGTATAATAGAAAAAGCAAAAGAGTTCCAGAAAAACATCTACTTCTGCTTTACTGACTATGCCAAAGCCTTTAACTATGTAGATCACAAAAAACTGTGGAGAATTCTGAAAGAGACGGGAATACCAGACCACCTGACCTGCCTCCTGACAAACTTCCATGCAGGCCAAGAAGCAACATTTAGAACTGGACATGGAACAACAGACTGGTTCCAAATTGAGAGAGGAGTACATCAAAGCTGTATATTGACACCCTGCATATTTCACTTATATAGAGAGTACAGGTTAAAGCGTCTGCCTCTGATGTGGGAGACCTGGGTTCGATCCCTGGGTCAGGAAGATCCTCTGGAGAAGGAAATGGCAATCCACTCCAGTATTCTTGCCTGGAGAATCCCATGGGTGGAGAAGCCTAGTAGGTTACAGTCCACGGGGTCGCAAAGAGTCGGACACGACTGAGCGACTTCACCTCACCTCACCTCACCTCAGAGAGTACATCACGCAAAATGCCAAGCTGGATGAAGCACAAACTGGAATCAAGATTGCCGGGAGAAATATCAATAGCCTCAGATATGCAGATGATACCACCGTTATGGCAAAAAGCAAAAAGAAAATGAAGGGCCTCTTAATGAAAGTGAAAGAGGAGAGTGAAAAAGTTGGCTTAAAACTTAACATTCAAAAAACTAAAATCATGGCATCCAGTCCCATCACTTCATGGCAAATAGATGGGGAAACAATGGAAACAGTGTCAGACTTTATTTTCTTGGGCTCCAAAATCCTTGCAGATGGTGACTGCAGCCACGAAATTAAAAGACGCTTGCTCCTTGGAAGAAAAGCTATGAGAAACCTAGACAGCATATTAAAAAGGTATATAAAAACAGACATTACTTTGCCAACAAAGGTCCATCTAGTCAAAGCTATGGTTTTTCCAGTAGTCATGTATGGATGTTAGTTAGACCATAAAGAAAGCTGAGTGCCCAAAAATTAATGCTTCTGCAACTGTAGTGTTGGAGAAGACTCTTGAGAGTCCCTTGGACTGCAAGGAGATCAAACCAGTCAATCCTAAAGGAAATCAGTTCTGAATATTCATTGGAAGGACTGATGCTGAAGCAGAAGCTCCAATACTTTGGCCACCTGATGAGAACTGACTCATTTGAAAAGACCCTGACCTTGAGAAAGACTGAAGGCAGGAGGAGAAGGGGACAACAGAGGATGAGATGGCTGGATGGCATCACCAAGTCGATGATCATGAGTTTGAGCAAGCTCCAAGTGTTGGTGCTGGACAGGGAAACCTGGCGTGCTGCAGGCCATGGGGTCACAAAGAGTTGCATAACTGAGCGACTGAACTGAACTGACATACTGAAATGACATTTTTAATATATTGGGTAATGTAACATGCATTATTAAAATTAATTTATTATTTTTTAAATGGATTACAAGAAAATTTAAAAATTACCAATGTGGCTCATATTGCCTTTCAGTTGGACAGCATTGCTAGACGCCATCTTCAAAATCTATCTCAATTCTGTCCACTCCTTTTCATCTCTACTGCAATAACCCTATTCTAGACCCCTTGATCTTTTGGTAGTGCCACAACACCCTAACTAGTCCCTGTGTTTTTACTTGTTTGCTTCCAATGTATTTTCTCTATAAGAGCCAAAATAGTTTCTTTAAAAATAATTTAATCATGTTATCCTCCTGTTTATAATTGTCCAATGACTACCCACTGTACTTTAAATAAAATTCAAACTTCTTACCACAGCCTCCAAAGCCACCATATAACTTCAGCCCTGATTAATTTTCCAAAGTCAACTTGTACCACAATGCTGGCCTCCTCTCAGGTTTTTTTAACATACCAAGTTTCTTCCTAACTTAAGACCTTTGCACATGCCATTATTTCTGCCTGAAATGCTCTTTCCCTCACTCTTTCCACAGCTAGCTTTTCTCCTTTCAGGTCTTGACTTAAAACCTCACCTTCCCAAAGAGACACTCCTCAACCACACTCCTGAAACATGCTCCTTCCCTTCAAAGCACTCACCAAAATTTGAAATTATGTGTGTGTGTCTGTGTTCTTATTTTATTTAACAACCAACTCCTCCACTAGAACGTGAGCTCCATGAGGGCCGAGGCCAATATGTAATTCAATAAACCCTGAATCTACTGGTAGGCATTCAACTTAAATAAATGACTAATATAATGTATGTCATTACTAAAATAATTTTGTAATAAATATAAAAACATACTAATAGAGATTAGTATATGAATTAATTCTAATTTTTGTAGAATTGTTTGGTCTACTATCATTGGAAAAGATTCTGATGCTGGGAGGGATTGGGGGCAGGAGGAGAAGGGGACAACAGAGGACGAGATGGCTGGATGGCATCACGGACTCGATGGACGTGAGTCTGAGTGAATTCCGGGAGTTGGTGATGGACAGCGAGGCCTGGCGTGCTGCGATTCATGGGGTCGCAAAGAGTCGGACACGGCTGAGCGACTGAACTGAACTGAACTGAGCTATCATTTATAATATTAAGCAAACTAATCTTTGGCAACTAAATTTAATGCTCAGATTCTTAATCATTCTAAGGCAACAAAAATATTTGAGAAAAATCCTATTGCGGATTCAAAAACTTGCACTGTTAACAATAATACTATACTGGCATTCCATGTAATTTCAACTATGCCATAAATACAATAACAAATCTTTAAATATTTTTGTCAGGGACAGTCTCCCTTTGTATAGTCTCATCCTACTCCAAATTATTTTCCATACTATTGGATGGAATTATGTTTTCATAAAATCTTTCAGACCAATCTACGTCTCAGAAGGATGAATTTAAAAAAGTATCAAACCTAACATTTCAAAATCTTTTAAGGAAAAAATACCAATATCAAACAGAATAACAATGACAAATCATCCCTGATCCATACAGAAATGAATCAAAAAATATCCATATAGAAATGCATCAAGAAAATGGAGGTGAAAGGTAACCAGCCACACATGTCTTCCTCTTCCACTAACCTCAGTTCAAAGTCAAATTCTACTTATTCCAAAAGTACAGCACAGTGATTACAGTAGAACATTAACAGTTGTCAAGTGCTAAGAAATTAGTTCTTCTGTACTAGAATGTCAGAAATACATTTTACTTTACATTTTACTACTAAAAGCTTTAATAATAAATTTTTTGAGAAAACTCCAAATTTATTCTTCTATCAGAGGTTCACTCTATGATGGTGATATTTCACTTCAGCTAATTACTGATTTTAACACTAGACCAATCATCCTAGGTATATTCAGTTCACTCAAAATAAACAAATACCATCTATATATAGAGAGAAGACACCATAGTCATGAAATTAGAATATTAACAGAATATTACATTACCTGTCTGTGAGAGGTTGGGAGGGCATTCTTTTACTCAGTGATGGAAGATCCAGAGAATCTGGTTTCTTATCCATTCTGCAACACGCTTGGATATTTAAGTATTTAAATATGTGTACTTTACCTTTTAAACATATCTGTCAATAAATAATAGAGTAAGATTATAGTTCCAAATATAAAGTCATTTACCAATTTATTAATAAATTTTAATAACTTCAAATTACTCTGAGATGTAACAATCATGATAGATACTTTACATATTTAAATACTTTGGACTTCTGACACTAGGTGAAAAAAATCTGACAGCACTGACAAGAACTGAAACTATTGTGGTCTCTGTTCTTATTAGAAAAAACTAAGTTAATTTTTCTGTATTTCCCTGAACTATTTTGTTAAAAGCACAATGTACAAACCACTAAGCAATATAAAATTTATAATTCATAAAAGTTGCCTTCACTAGAAAAAATGCTGCTGCTGCTGCTGCTAAGTCGCATCAGTCATGTCCGATTCTGTGCGACCCCATAGACGGCAGCCCACCAGGCACTTTCATCCCTGGGATTCTCCAGGCAAGAATACTGGAGTGGGTTGCCATTTCCTTCTCCAATGCATGAAAGTGATAAGTGAAAGTGAAGTCGCTCAGTTGTGTCTGACTCCTCGCAACGCTATGGACTGTAGCCCACTAGGCTCCTCGGTCCATGGGATTTCCCAGGCAAGAGTACTGGAGTGGGTTGCCACTGCCTTCTCCAGAAAAAAATGAAAAGAAATATATTCATTGTAGTGGTAAGAATAGAAGAAAAAAAATAATAACCCACGTAATCCTTTAAAGTAACCTAATCGGAAATACTAAGTTTGAACACTGAAAGAAAGTTAATCAAAAGAATGCAAATACAGGATAAATTTGTTGAAAGGTGTGATGGCAAGCCACTTAAAATAAAACAAAACAAATTTTTAAATGGTCACTTCAACTAATATAATATCCAGGAATAAAGAGAAAGAATACTGAGGGGGAAAATACTGTGTGAAAGAAAGTATTTTATATAAAAAAGATAGACAATGAGCAGTAGGGAAACAACAGGTTAGCTTTACAAAGGATTAACTGCAGTCACCCCATTATCAAATAAGTATTTCTCAAAATTTAGAATAGAAAACGTTGTTTTATGGAAGCACATAACCTAGCAACACACAAAAACAATCAATAAAGAAAACAATAGAAATAGCACATTAAAATGTAATTATCATTCCAGGTAGAAAGGAAAAATGGTTCTCAGGTAAATCTAATGGATACCAGATCTGACCTGACCACTGAAAAATTTCATTTAAAAGGAAAATGTAAACCATTTGTGCTTTAGAACTTAAATATATTACCAATTAAAATATATCCTATTATCTATCCAAATTTGTAAAAAGTATCTATTTCCAAGATAAATGCTGAAAAATTACTTTTGTAAATTTAATTTATATCATCATAATTCACATATAGTTTTAAAATCAAAGAGAATTATAAAGCAGTTAACAAAATAATTAATCCTCTGTTCCACCCCTTTGGGCTTCCCTGGTGGCTCAGAGGTTAAAGCATCTGCCTGGAATGCAGGAGACCCAGGTTTGATCCCTGGGTCAGGAAGATCCCTTGGAGAAGGAAATGGCAACCCACTCCAGTACTCGTGTTTGGAGAAGCCCATGGAGGGAGGAGCCTGGTAGGCTACAGTCCATGGGGTCACAAAGAGTCAGACACGACTGAGACCCAGTCCCCACATTTAACTCTTTCAGTTGGCTTCTGCTTTTTACCTTCATATTTATAAATAACATGGTTCTAGTGGTATTTTTAATTTTTCAATTATAGATTTTAGTTATCAAGATCTTACTAAGAAGGATGAGGACTTAGATTTCTTGTGTTATCAACACCACTGATGTACCACATAGATGGGCCCAGGCTGAGCAGCTGAAATCTGTCCCCTGTGGACAGATCAGTTCAGTTCAGTTCAGTTCAGTCGCTCAGTCGTGTCCGACTCTTTGTGACCCCATGAATCGCAGCATGCCAGGCCTCCCTGTTCATCATCATCTCTCGGAGTTCACTCAGACTCACATCCATCGAGTCCGTGATGCCATCCAGCCATCTCATCCTCGGTCTTCTCCTCCTCCTCCTGCCTCCAATCCCTCCCAGCTCAGAGTCTTTTCCAATGAGTCAACTCTTTGCATGAGGT
>SJYT01054615.1:21302-45163 GCA_006410635.1 Cephalophus harveyi | reverse complement strand
ACCTTTGTTGACAAAGTAATGTCTCTGCTTTTTAATATGCAGTCTAGGTTGGTCATAACTTTCCTTCCAAGGGGTAAGCATCTTCTAATTTCATGTCTGCAATCACCATCTGCAGTGATTTTGGAGCCCAGAAAAATAAAGTCTGACACTGTTTACTGTTTTCCCATTTATTTACCATGAAGTGATGGGACCAGATGCCATGATCTTAGTTTTCTGAATGTTGAGCTTTAAGCCAACATTTTTATTCTCCTCTTTCACTTTCATCAAGAGGCTCTTTAGTTCTTCTTCACTTTCTGGTGTCATCTGCATATCTGAGGTTATTGATATTTCTCCCAGGGAGACTTTAGTACCTCACTAATGAACAGTACAACCAGACAGAAGATACATAAGGAAATAGAGAACTTGAACAACACAATTAACCACCTAGATCTGATATATACAGAACACCATATCCAAAGCCCAATGAGATATTTTCCAGAAGAGACTGTATGTTAGGCCACAAATTAAGCCTCAACAGATTTAAAGATAGATATCATACAAAATCTCTTCTACAATCACAATAGGATAGTTATACCAAAATTATGGGATACAAGGAAAACACTGCTAAGGGGGGAGTTTATAGCTAAATAATATGAAAAGATTGGAAAACTTCACTAAAGAGATAAAGCCAGACGTATTTTAAAAACTGTATTCATTTTTTTCCCAAGAAAAATATATTAATAATATAAAAACAAATTACCAGTGTATTGGTTAGAAACATCATTCACGTACTCCTTCCTTTGATAAACCTTTATTATTGATAAGCAGGTGTAATGTCCCCAAGCTTAAAGAAGTCCACGCTTAGATGTTGTTCAGCTGCTGCTGCTGCTGCTGCTGCTGCTAAGTTGCATCAGTTGTGTCTGACTCTGTGCGACCCCATAGACAGCAGCCCACCAGGTTCCCCAATCCCTGGGATTCTCCAAGCAAGAATACTGGAGTGGGTTGCCATTTCCTTCTTCAGTGCATGAAAGTAAAAAGTGAAAGTGAAGTCGCTCAGTCATGTCAGACTCTTTGCAACCCCATGACTTAGCCTCTTTAGTGAAGTTTTCCAATCTTTTCATATTATTTAGCTATAAACTCCCCCTTAAGCAGTGTTTTCATTGTACCAAGAAGACCCTACCAGGCTCTTCCGTCCATGGTATTTCACAGGCAAGAGTACTGGAGTGGGTTGCCACTGCCTTTCCCAGATGCTGTTCAGATCTAAGTATTGTACATGTCAGCAGCTGTCGTGCACTCTTTCATGCACCGAAGCTNCATTGTACCAAGAAGACCCTACCAGGCTCTTCCGTCCATGGTATTTCACAGGCAAGAGTACTGGAGTGGGTTGCCACTGCCTTTCCCAGATGCTGTTCAGATCTAAGTATTGTACATGTCAGCAGCTGTCGTGCACTCTTTCATGCACCGAAGCTACTCTTTGCTCTTAAAGATTACACAGAAAAGGCAGATGTACAGGCAACATTGCTCGACAGCCTGAAGTGTACAGCAAGCTGACCAGCAAGAACACCTGTCATGATCCCCAGGATCTTGAAAATCCCTGGCACCAGTGGCAAGACAGTGCCACCACTCCTGCCTCAGCATCGTATTGTTACCTACCCTGGCTTGTTCTCTGTGAAATCAGGCAAAATTAGAAATCCCAGAGGCTTCTGATCCTCAACAGCTATTACAGATTTTGATCTGGGAAGTTGCTCAAACCCTGTAGCCTGGCTTGTATTTCCAGTGTGGTACCAGTAGGGCTTTACAGGAGGGTCCTGAAGTCTACCTGGTTTGCCTGTTTGGAGACATCAGCCTCTGTGCTATCTGTGCCAGAAAGGTCACCTTCATGTCCAGAAGCTGCCAGCTACAAAGGGGCCTCCATGGGANTTGTCCTATAAATTGAAGTTGATTTTAGTCAATTTCAGCTTTTAGCACCATAGCAGTTACTCATCTCACACATCTTCAACCTTGTGCAGACAACCATGAACATGTTCCTGAAGCAGTTTTCATGTAGCTTGTGGAAACAGGGTGAGCAATAAGGAGAATGACCCCCCAATATTGGAAATCTTCTTTTACTGCTGACTACTGCTTCTGATGACCGACGTGTGGACACAGAGGCAGGCTACCATTCTTGCAAGCCCCTCTCTATCTGGCTGAAGCAACTTCGAGAAGATGTATAAGTCCAGCACTTCTTCTTCTCTCTTAATTTTTCTTTTTTTCATTTTTGGGAGCCAGACATTTAAGAAGTAGGGCATTCTAAAGCAATCCCATATGTTAAGGGAATTAAGAAAGCCATAAATACCCTGGGAGGTAAGTAGCCTTTAAACACACAATTGAAGGGGGAAACAAACATTTCTGTAATAATAGGGAGACTTTCAGTTCAGTTCTGTTGCTCAGTCATGTCCAACTCTTTGCGACTCCATGAACTGCAGCACGCCAGGCCTCCACAACTCCTGGAGTTTACCCAAACTCATGTCCACTGAGTCGGTGATGCTATCCAGCTATCTCAACCTCTGTCGTCTCCTTCTCCTCCTGCCTTCAATCTTTCCCAGCATCAGGGGCTTTTCAAATGAATCAGCTCTTTGCATCAGGTGGCCAAAGTATTGGGAGTTTCAGCTTCAATATCAGTTCTTCCAATGAACACTCAGGACTGATCTCCTTTAGGATGGACTGGTTGGATCTCCTTGAAGTCCAAGGAACTCTCAAGAGACTTCTCCACCACAGTTCAAACGCATCAATTCTTCTGCACTCAGCTTTCTTTATAGTCCAACTCTCACATCCATACATGACTACAGGAAAAACCATAGCCTTGACTAGATGGACCTTTGTTGACAAAATAATGTCTCTGCTTTTTAATATGCAGTCTAGGTTGGTCATAACTTTCCTTCCAAGGGGTAAGCATCTTCTAATTTCATGTCTGCAATCACCATCTGCAGTGATTTTGGAGCCCAGAAAAATAGTCTGACACTGTTTACTGTTTTCCCATTTATTTACCATGAAGTGATGGGACCAGATGCCATGATCTTAGTTTTCTGAATGTTGAGCTTTAAGCCAACATTTTTATTCTCCTCTTTCACTTTCATCAAGAGGCTCTTTAGTTCTTCTTCACTTTCTGGTGTCATCTGCATATCTGAGGTTATTGATATTTCTCTCAGGGAGACTTTAGTACCTCACTAATGAACAGTACAACCAGACAGAAGATACATAAGGAAATAGAGAACTTGAACAACACAATTAACCACCTAGATCTGACATATACAGAACACCGTATCCAAAGCCCAATGGGATATTTTCCAGAAGAGATTGTATGTTAGGCCACAAATTAAGCCTCAGCAGATTTAAAGATAGATATCATACAAAATCTCTTCTACAATCACAATAGAATAGTTATACCAAAATCATGAGATACAATGAAAACACTGCTAAGGGGGGAGTTTATAGCTAAATAATATGAAAAGATTGGAAAACTTCACTAAAGAGATAAAGCCAGACGTATTTTAAAAACTGTATTCATTTTTTTCCCAAGAAAAATATATTAATAATATAAAAACAAATTACCAGAGTATTGGTTAGAAACATCATTCATGTACTCCTTCCTTTGATAAACCTTTATTATTGATAAGTAGGTGTAATGTCCCCAAGCTTAAAGAAGTCCACACTTAGATGTTGTTCAGCTGCTGCTGCTAAGTTGCATCAGTTGTGTCTGACTCTGTGCGACCCCAGAGACGGCAGCCCCCCAGGCTCCCTAATCCCTGGGATTCTCCAAGCAAGAATACTGGAGTGGGTTGCCATTTCCTTCTCCAGTGCATGAAAGTAAGTCACTCAGTCATGAAAGTGAAAGTGAAGTTGTGAAATTGAAGTCGCTCAGTCATGTCAGACTCTTTGCGACCCCATGACTTAGCCTCTTTAGTGAAGTTTTCCAATCTTTTCATATTATTTAGCTATAAACTCCCCCTTAAGCAGTGTTTTCATTGTATTCCCAAAAGACCCTACCAGGCTCTTCCGTCCATGGTATTTCACAGGCAAGAGTACTGGAGTGGGTTGCCACTGCCTTCCCCAGATGCTGTTCAGAGCTAAGTATTGTACATGTCAGCAGCTGTCGTGCACTCTTTCATGCACAGAAGCTACTCTTTGTTCTTAAAGATTACACAGAAAAGGCAGATGTATAGGAAACATTGCTCAACAGCCTGAAGCGTACAGCAAGCAGACCAGCAAAAACACCTGTCATGATCCCCAGGATCCTGAAAATCCCTGGCACCAGTGGCAAGACAGTGCCACCACCCCTGCCTCAGCATCGTATTGTTACCTACCCTGGATTGTTCTCTGTGAAATCAGGCAAAATTAGAAATCCCAGAGGCTTCTGATCCTCAACAGCCATTACAGATTTTGATCTGGGAAGTTGCTCAAACCCTGTAGCCTGGCTTGTATTTCCAGTGTGGTACTAGTAGGGCTTTACAGGAGGGCCCCTGAAGTCTACCTGGTCTGCCTGTTTGGAGATATCAGCCTCTGTGCTATCTGTGCCAGAAAGGTCACCTTCATGTCCAGAAGCTGCCAGCTACAAAGGGGCCTCCATGGGACAAACACTTGGCTTGTAGACTCAGGATAAGATATTGCTCAGCCTCCTGCAGAGATTAGACATTGGGTTTTGCTTTTTCCATGGATAAGTCACCAAAACATATGCTGTAAATTGAAAAATAAAGGCCCGAAACCCTCACTTCCATTTAAAGTATGTGGATATAAAGCATTAGTTCAGGGAATAAAGTTTCACAATTGATAGCAACTTAGTGGCTTCTGTTGCATGCTTAAATATGTTTGCGTCTTTTCACTATAATTTTCTATACTTATTTTCCTGTATCTTGTGACTACTGTGTTTCTGCGCTGTTCCAATAATTTTGACATGAAAATGTTATACTATCAAGTAAAAAACCACTTTGTCTCATCATTCCATTTGATTTCATCTCACCTACTGCTGAAAAATTTACAGATATAGTCATGCCTGCACCTCTGATGACTGTAAGCTTCCCTTAGGAATATGGAGGGGCCTCTGAGAATTGAGTTAAATATTTGTTTCCTATTAAAATTTTTTTTATTGGAGTATGTTGCTTTACAATGTTGTCAAATTCTAATGTACAACAAAGTGAATCAGCTTTGTATGTCAATCCAAGTGACATACATCCCCTCCCTTGGGAACCTCCCTTCCGCCTCCCCATCTCATCCCTCTAGGTCATCACAGAGCACCAAGAAGAGTTTGCTGTGCTATATAGCAGCTTCCCACTAGCCAACTGTTTTATACATGGTAGTGTATATATGTCACTCTACTCTCCAAATTTGTCTCGTCAAGCTCAATCTTATCTCAAGGTCCTCAAAATTCTCCACTGACCTTGAAGATGAGTTCTCAAACTCTGGCCCAAGTCATGCCCCCCAAAACTCTGTAACCTGGCAGGAGGCTATCTACTACTTGAAATGGTGTCTTTTTAAGGTTCTGACATAAGCTCTGGTAAAGAACGAAAAATTTCATGCCTTTTGCCCATGATTAGGGCCAAATTGCCTGTTGATCTCTAAATCTTCTTTTGTCAGAGAGGTCACCATGAAGTGACTCCTGTACACAAAAGAACTCAAGATGCAGTTCCTGTGTTAAAAGGCGTTAATGGAATCACCTTCAGTATAGCAGGGAAACAGGACTCAGGGCAGTAGTGACCATTAGAGGATGCGTGTGTGTGTGTTGCTGGTACTATCTTAAAGTGTGACTTCTGTCTAGAAGAGTTATACATCTGCTGTGTAACTCCTACCCTGGATGTAAGAACTTGTAACAGAGAACCCAAGTAACAATATTCCAGTTTAGTTCAGACTTCTATCAGAGAGAAGCTCTGGGGGGAAGGGGATAGATAGTCACAGGTGGTGATTTTCCTGCTTTTGTGGCAAAGAAATTTCCTGGACACTTAGAAAACATTTTTGGCTGAGGTACACAGGCCAGTGCACAGGTCTGAAGCTTCCAAAATTTCAGGAATTGTATCATCAGATAAAAAGTAAATCCTCAAGAATATGAGGAACTCCCACCTATATCAAGGCTGAATCTCCTTTAGGCCCAATGTATTTTTTATTATTATCAGCTAAAATCTTGCTTTAAGCTCTGTTTTTAATAGTAGTAGTAAAATAGGTAATGGTTTGTTGTTGTTCAGTTGCTAAGTCAAGTCCAACTCTTTTCTATCCCGTGGACTGCAGCACACCAGACTTCCTTGTCCTTCACTGTCCCCCAGAGTTCACTCAAACTTATGTCCACTGAGTTGATGATGCCATCCAACCATCTCATCCTCTGTCGCCCTCTTCTCCTCCTGCCCTCAATCTTTCCCAGCATCAGGGTCTTTTCCAATGAGTCAGCTCTTTATATTAGGAGGCCAAAGTATTGGAGCTTCAGCATCAGTCCTTCCAATGAATATTCAACATTGATTTCCTCTGAGTGACTGGTTTGATCTCTTTGCTGTCCAAGGAACTCTCAAGAGTCTTCTCCAGCACCACAATTCAAAAGATATGGTTATTTGGTTATGGTTAGTTATTAGATATGGTAATGGTTAGTTATTACTTATTGCTCATTTACTCTGTGCCAGGCATTGTTTAAAATAACTGACAGAGATTAACTCAGAAAATGCCCTCAAGAAGCATTGTAGGTAATTACCATCATTATGCACCCCTCACAAATGAGGAAACTGAGGGATATAAAGGGGAATTGCCTTGCCCAAGGTCACACAGCCACATGGGAGGGAGAAGAGAATAAATATACAAGTAGTAAAGCCAGTGACGGAGAAGGCAATGGCACCCCACTCCAGTACTCTTGCCTGGAAAATCCCATGGACGGAGGAGCCTGGTGGGCTGCAGTCCATGGGGTCGCTGAGTCGGACACGACTGAGCGACTTCACTTTCACTTCTCACTTTCATGCATTGGAGAAGGAAATGGCAACCCACTCCAGTGTTCTTGCCTGGAGAATCCCAGGGACGGGGGAGCCTGGTGGGCTACCGTCTATGGGGTCACACAGAGTCGGACACGACTGAAGTGACTTAGCAGCAGCAGCAAAGCCAGTGAACCATGTGATGAATTCAGAGTCGGAGTCCCATAATATGCTGGAGATCCAAAATTCACTTTTATAATCTTTAAAATCAAATATATTGATGTGTAATTTATTTAAATATGTGGCTCAGATGGTAAACAATCTGCCTCCAATGCTGGAGACCGAGGTTTGATCTCTGAGTCCAGAAGATCCCCTGGAAGAGAGTATGGCAACCCCCTCCAGTATTCTTCCCTGAAGAATTCCACGGACAGAGGAGTCTGGCAGGCTACAGTCCATGGGGTTGCAACAGTTGGACACGATTAAGCGACTAACATGAACATGCATTTTTGATACCTTTTGATGAGTTTTGAAAATTTATATACCTTTGTAAATACCATCACAATCTGCATAGAACTTTCTATCATATTAAAACATTCCCTTGTTCCCCTACCAAATTAATCTTCACCCCACACCAGGGCAACCAATGGGCTGCTTCCTATCCCTCTAGATTAGATGTCTTTCCTAGAATTTTGCATAAATAGAATCATACAGCTCTATTTTCTTGTGCCTGGCTTCCTGTGCTCAGCCTGATCTTATTATTAATGCTGTTACATGTATTAGTGTAATATTAATAGGTTCTTCATTTTCACTACTGAGTGGTATTCCATTGTTAGGCAACATCACTGACTATACATTTATCTGCCGATGGACATTTTGGTTCTTTCTAACTTGGGGATAGTATAAATAAAGATTCTATGAACATTTTAATACAATTCTTTTTAAAAAATTATTTTATTTTTTACAATAATTTAAGTTTTGCTGGGGGTAAACACCTAGAATTGTAATGGTTGGTTTTAGATAAGGTAGCATTACTTTTACAAGGAACTATCAAATGGATTTTTAATGCTATCACATTATAACATTATAGTTTTAATTTACACTTTCCTGATGATTAAAGCTTTGGAATCTTTTCTAGTACTTACTATCTATATATCTTCTGCTGTGAAATACCTGTTTTAATCTTATCCTTTTTTTCCAATTTAAACTAAGTTGTTACTATTATTGGGCTTCCCTGTTGGACTCAGATGATAAACAATCCACCTGCAATGTGGGTGACCTAGATTTGATCCCTGGGTTGGGAAGATCTCTTGGAGAAGCGAATGGCTACCCACTCCAGTATTCTGGCCTGGAATTATTGCATTACGAACATGGCATATTGTGAATTTCAGTACCTTGACAGATGTATCTATTAGAGACATTTTCTCCCAATGTGTGATTTTTTTGTTTTCAAAATAAAATCTTGAAAAGCAAACACTTTAAATTTTAATAAACTCCAGCTTATTTTTTTTGCTTTTATGTCTCACACAATTCTTTGTATTACATCTTAAAAATCTCTCCATGCTTCAAAGCAGTTTCTATGTTTCCCAACAGAAATTTTATACTGTTAGCTATTTTGTTTAGGTTTATAATTTATTTTGAATAAAACTTTAGTTATTGTATAAATATCACGGTGCATTTGAAATATATGAATATCCAATTATTTTATCATCATTTCCATATCAAATTACCCAGGAACATACGTCAAAAGTCAACTAACAACTCTCAGTTACATTTCAGATCATGAGAGAGCAGGAAAAAGCATTGTTCCTACTCTTAAATAAGAAGATATATGGGAAGAGTTTCAATTAACAACTTTTTTTGACTACATCAGATATCTGAGATTATGGGGCAAAAAATGAGTCCCAAGTCTGGACACTAGGTAGCTGCAGGGAGAAACAAGAACTCAAGCAGTTGTTTAACTGAGACAGAGAATGCCACACACCATATAAAATGACTGTAAAAGAAGCTAAGTAACATGCAAGATCAGATAGGCTAGTTCAGAAGAGAGAGAAATTATAGTAAAATTTAAATGCTGGAAATAAAAAACACAACAAATGAAGAATGCCTTTTAAGGGATGGATTATCAGTATACTTGATACGACTGAGGAAGGATTCAGTGACATTGAAGAAAGGCAGGCAGGATACAAACACATTTACGTAAATTTGCATGTGTGTAGGCTTCAGCACAATATTTCTATTAGTGACCCTGAGATAATACAAAAATACACAGAAAACAGGGTTTGTCTTTGTTGAAAAAAGACAGCTTAGTAAAAATGGCCTTTCCTATATGCACATGTCAGGAGGCAACAAGAGAAAAGAAATGTGGTATAGGATTTCGAATTTTCAGATACTTCCTGTGAAAGGTTTATTTGTTATTACTATACATGTAGATGATGTATTAATATACATAGCAGATCAGAATGGTTATTAAATAAGGGGTACATAATTCTATTACAATGCTGTAGAATTTTAGGATACATACAAAACAAACATTTAAGTGGCATGCACATACAGACTGATGTAGACAACAGAAGATTCAGAAAATATTCACATATATTCAACACTGTGTAGCTTATACCATTTATTTCTTATTTTAAAAAATCATCTTATTCTAGTAAATATCCATGAACCAATACTATTATAGTTTATTGAATGTCTTACTATTACACAAGAAACAACAGTTTTGATTAACATAAAGGCTATTATTAACTTTCTCAAACTGATAAATTTTTCCCTCATAACAAACTCTGAGTGATACTAAACTTTGATGACTCATTAAAAGCTCTGACACATTCACAGCTCAATTATCAGATATTCAATGAGATCTCATTTTTGGGGTAATGGGTTACCTGTATATGCAGTAATATTAGATATCTTCCCCTGATACTCACCTGACTGATGAGGCAGTTATGGACAAAAGCTATGGTCATTCAGGATTTGCCAGGGGTTTTTCCTGTGTGATATTTCTGATATACTACACTGAGTTCACATGTCCACAGAAATCATATTTATAGGTTTGATGAGTATATGTCAGTATTAAGTATACTCAAACTTGCAGAAGCTCAGCAAAGAACAAGTCTATTTCCTCATAGCAAAAAGTCTGTGTACATGCAGAAGAAAATTCCATTCAATACTTATTCTTTGGCCCTGTTTCTTTCTATTTTGTACTCTTTCATCTTCTGTGCATAAGCCCCTTGGTTTTGCTGGGGGTAACATCCACTGCATTCTGACAAGGGACAGGAGAAAACATTAAGAATTTGACAGATGTATTTAGTAAGACTTGTCATTGACCCCTACATTTCACTATCCAGAGGTTAAAAATATGATTTCAAGTTGGATGACAGTGGTTGAGAAATTTAAGCTAGGTGTGGGATTAGAAAAAGAGGAAATGGTTATTGGTGAACAATGAATGTATCATTATGTCATATACCATATGACATATGTCATTATATGTCATATAGTTATTACCCTTATGTTAGTCAAATTGAGGTTTGACATAGTAGAAGGATTCCTCACATCCATTACCTTGTTTTCTTGTCTGTTTTAATATACTGTAAGGTCTCTACCCTTTATGTTATTTTCTGCTTATTGAGAAAAACTGGTGTTTGACTAATCATTCTCACATTTACTCCGTTGCCAATTTTCTGTTTGATTTCTCTGATGATGAATGAATTTTGATTTGCTGGGACAAAGTTTTGACATATTCATTACATTCCCAGAGTTCTTCTGCAGTGTGAGTTTTCTAAGGATTGAATGCCTAGAGTATTTCTTGTATTATTTTAGTTTCTTTACTGGATTGAATTCTCTGATCTACAATGAGGACTACACTCAAGATGAAACTGTCCATATAAAATATATTCCAAGAAATGTGCTCATGTTAAGTTTTCTGATGTTGAGTGAAACTAGTATCTTGCATAAGAACTTCCAAGTTTTTATTATATTCATAGGCATTCTCTCATATGTATTTTGTATTGTGAGACTTTATTTTCAGCTCAGAGTTTTTCCATCTTCATTATATTTATATTTTTATTTCCCTGTATGGGCTTTCTGATGTTCTCTAAGGCTTGATTTTTGACTGAAAGTTTTTCCACATTTATCACATTTGTAGGGTTTCTCTCCAGTGTGAGTTCTCTGATGTACTCTGAGGTTTGATTTCTGGCTGAAAGCTTCACCACAGTGATTACAATTATAGGGTTTCTCTCCTGTATGAGTTCTCTGATGTTTTCTTAGGACTGACTTCTCACTGAAAGATTTGGCACATTCGTTACATTCATAGGGTTTCTCCCCAGTGTGAGTTCTCTGATGTCCTCTAAGATTTGATTTCTGCCTGAAAGTTTTTCCACACTCATCACATTTATAGGGTTTTTCCCCAGTGTGAGTTCTGTGATGTACTCTAAGGTTTGACTTCTGGCTAAATGATTCCCCACAATAATTACATGTATAGGGTTTTTCCCCTGTGTGAATTCTATGATGTCCTCTGAGTTGTGATTTCTGACCAAATGCTTTCTCACATTGATTACATTTATAGGGTTTCTCCCCTGTGTGAGTTCTATGATGTTTCCTTAGGCCTGACTTCAGTTTGAAAGCCTTCCCACATTCATCACATTTATATGGTCTTTCACCTGTGTGAGTTCTCCGATGATTTCTTAGGCCTGACATATGGCTGAAAGATTTTCCACATTCATTACATTCAAAGGGTCTCTCCCCTGTGTGAGTTCTTTGATGTACTATGAGGATTGATTTATAGTTGAAAGATTTCCCACATTCATTACATTCAAAAGGTTTCTCTCCTGTGTGAGTTCTCTGATGTATTCTTAGTCCTGACTTTGCACTGAAAGCTTTCTCACATCTGTCGCATTTATAGGGTTTCTCTCCTGTGTGAGTTCTCTCATGTTTTCTTAGACGTGACTTCTCACTGAAAGCTTTCCCACATTGATGACATTCAAAGGGTTTCTCCTCCACGTGACTTTTCTGAGGCTGAATCAGGCATGAAGTTTTAGCGTAGGATTTTCCACATTCATTACATTCATAGGGTTTCAATATTATTTGAGTTTTCTTATGCACATTGTAAGTTGACTGGTAACCCAATGTTTCTGTACATGTGCCATAGTCAGAGGATTGGTCTATTGTGTGAATTCTCTGATGCACTGGGAGGGTTGAATTATGGCTGAAATTCTTTCCATATTCAAAGGATTTCACCCCTAAATAAAATTTTTCCTGTTCTTTAACGTGTAATTTTTGGCTGAAAGATTTCCCTTCTATGTAAGTTTTTTGAGTGATCCTACTAAAATTATTTCCGTTTTTAGTACATTCATATTTATTAAACTCATAGTGACTCTTCTCCTCTGGGTGACTGCTCTGAGAAACTATCAAGGTTGATTTCTCATGTTGGTTTTCCCCAAATTTATTGAATTTATAAGGTTTCATTTTTGGGTGGGTACTCTTAGACATAACAAGGGCTGTCTTTTCAAGAAAATCTTTTCTACTTTCATTATATTCAAAGGCTTGTGGCAAAGTCTGAATTGTCTGATGCTGGCTAACTTTGTCTTTATGTCCAAAGGTTTTCACATTTTTACTACAAACAAAAGAATTCTCTCCAGTATTAGTTCTGCCATCCTTAATACTGAAGAGCCAATTCTCACATACATTAGGTGCATAAGTCTTCTTTTTTGAATATTGACAGTGTGGGGCCAGTGAGCTAAGAAGCAAGTAAGTAGACCCTGTGGTGTCAAATTTACAGGGCATTGTCTCTGCAGGAAAAATGTTTATGTCCAGAGTACATGGTTTTCCTGATATTTCTTGCTCCACAGTCAATGATTTGTTGATGAATAAAACTTGCCTCAAACGTTTGCCTTGGTTTTCTAGGCTCTCCTCTAAGAATTCATCTGGTTGGGATTCTTCTAAAAAATGAGAAAATTAAAAATATTTTATGATATTTAACACAGCTATGAAATGAGATTTATATACCTATGCCCCATTATGTGTTTGACTCCTTGGTGTCTGGCTCAGTTTCCCCAAAATAAAGTAATTTCAAGTTTATATTCTCTCTTCTTTTGTTGTTAAAAACTTTTTCTAGTGGAAAAACAGAGCAATCTAGAAATGAAATTACACATATCTTTGGTAACTTAAACCATAATTTTCAAAACTGGAAAAAGAAGAGGATATAAAGGAAAGCAACAATTAAGAAAGGAGAACATATTTAAGAGAGCTGAATCCTGGGAACAGAGAAAACAAAGACTGGAATGAATTCGACAAGGATTTTGCTCTAAGTAGATAACAAAAAGTATCAATGGAGAATTGCTTTTAGTGGCTTTACTGAGATAGAGTTTGCATTAGGGAAGTACACCAGTGACTATATTCAGAGTGAAACATAGAGTACAATGATAAGAAAACCACTGGTCTGTATGTTTCCAACTGGAGCTCCACCCTGGTCTGGGAACTAAGATTCTGCAAGCTACATGGTATGGCAAACAAACAAAAATCATGGCACCAACTTTCTTATGTTGAAAGAAAGAATCAGAAACATAAATGTATAAGTGGAAGTGAGAAAACTGATGACAGTTAAAGTAATTTTTCTGCTTATGTTGGAGTTGCCCTTCTTTCCTGGTTCTAGTGTGTTGGTATTATATCAGGGTTGTTCAGTAGTGAATCCCTCTTAATCATCAAATCTTTACTTTCCTTTTTTTCAATTTGTTCACTTATGTCCCCCAGACCAGTTTTGCTCCTGTCCAACCCTTAATTTCCATTTATTTTCCACATATCTAGTTTATATTCACTGCAAGATCTTAAGGATTGCGTTTCAAGTTGGCCCTAGAAATCTTACAAGTATCCTTTTTTATATTTATTTACCACAAATTTCCTGTGCATATTTGACTGCTATTGTCCTCTTGTTACCCACACTCCATGCAAAAATGTCATGCCCATGCTAAAAATATTTGAAGGCTTTGGCTATACTACCTTAGGTACCAACAGATGAAAGATTAAAGTGATGTAATTCAGAAAAAGAAAGTTTTACACTAACTATATGCTCATTATGTGTTCTTGCTACCAATCCTCTTAGCATAAGCATGCACGCATACTCAGTTGTGTTTGATTTTTTGCAAGCCCATGGACTATAGCCCACCAGGCTTTTCTGTCCATGGAATTTCCCAGGCAAGAATACTCGAGTGGGTTGCCATTTCCTCCTGCAGGGGATCTTCCTGACCCAGGGATTGAACCCAGGTCTCCTGTCTAGTACACGTTATTTTCTGCTCTAATTTTTGATAGAGCATCAGTCCTCATTAAGTGGTTCATTTCCAACAATAACTTCATACTCACATTCTTTCTCTAAATTATCCTCCATTCTAGCCTTAGAACTATTGAGAACCTAGGTACCCTTCAGGCAGGGCACACTGTTTTCCCAAATCTTAACAACAAAAAACAAAGTTTGTAACACCCTTCTCACAAATTTAAGCAACATTTATTTTAAAACCTGAAAGAAGCTACTACCTGTATATCACTCACTTTATAAAGCATCCATATCTGTGACTTTATAGTAAATACCCATCACCAAAATCAAGAGGCATCTTAAAATTGAAGAAAAATCCATAGTTAAATGAGAAGCATTTTCTCTTTCTTGGTTGTACCTAAAATAATAGTTCACCTTTTACTCTATAGCACCATAGATATGCTTTATGAAGCTTTGCTCACTTTTCCAAAATAAAACCTTCACTGTAATATTCTTTGCATCCCTCTATAATATAAATTTAGAGGTACATAAAAAGCTCCATGTCTAAAATTTACCTAGAGTTCTTTCACATATAAGGGCTCAGATGCAATAACAACCCATACCTGATGATTCAAAAGTCACAGAAATTTGCATATTTACATTCATGGACAGTGTTTTCTGAGTGAATCAATATGAAATACCTCTCTCCACCTGACTTTGGAATCAGCCTACAATATTATTAAATAATATTTATTACGTGACAAGTGCCCAGGCGGAAGAGTGAAACAGAGACCATTCTTCTTGGGAGATTGTAATCTAGGTGAGGAAAGGAACTCTCAGTAACTGTATGCTATCTGGCACAGAATCTCATTTTCTTTAGACACATCCATCACCTGGGCTAAGAGTTTACAAAAGTAAGAGATCACGTATAGACTAAAATATTCTGAGATTATATGATAGAAGTAGGAATCTGAGCCCCCAAATTTAAAATGAGTAATAGTACTTTCTTCCCCATTTCTAGCTGCTGCTGCTGCTGCTGCTGCTAAGTCGCTTCAGTCATGTCTGACTCTGTGCGACCCCATAGTCCCTGGGATTCTCCAGGCAAGAATACTGGAGTGGGTTGCCATTTCCTTCTCCAATGTGTGAAAGTGAAGTCGCTCAGTAGCTGAGGTTAGCTATTTTATTTGCTTTTATTCCAAGAACCACCTTTTGGCTTTATAATTATAATGACTTATAAATACAATGTTTTATCTTTATTGCATCTTTTAGCTTGTTTAGTTTTCTTTTAAAGCTTTATTGCTTTAAAAAATAAGTATATGAGGTGAAAATAGTTTCCTCTAAGCATTGCTTCATCTACAGCTCAAAGGGTCTAATAATCATGAAAGTGAAAGAAAGTGAAAGTGAAGTCGCTCAGTCGTGTCCGACTCTTTGCGACCCTGTGGACTGTAGCCCTCCAGGCTCCTCTGTCCATGGGATTCTCCAGGCAAGAATACTGGAGTGGGTTGCCATTTCCTTCTCCAGGGGATCTTCCCAACCCAGGGATCGAACCCAGGTCTCCCACTTAATCATGCTTTTCATTAAAAGAAAATTTCTGCATACTGTACAATTTTAACTTTGAAGAATAGGCTTTGAGAGATGTATACATATATATATATATATTCATTATTAATTTTAAGATAGAAGAATTTAAAATTTTCTCATATTGTCTGCAATTTATAGTGTTATATAACAATGTCTTTACTTTGTAGAATTTGCCTAAAATAACTTTGCTAAGTTACTTCAGTTGTGTCCAACTCTTTGCGACGCTATGGACTGTAGCCCACCAAGCTCCTACGTCCATGGGATTCTCCGGGCAAGAATACTGGAATGGATTGTCATGCCCTCCTTCACGGGATCTTACCCACCCAGGGATTGAAACTACCTCTCTTATACATTCTGCATTGGCAGGCTGGTTCTTTACCGTTAGCGCCACCTGGTGCCACCTTTAAATTTTATCAATGTTCTAAGGTCATTTAAAAGGAAGTTTATTCTTTAAGAATAGTTACGTAGTGTGTTTGCATAGTTTTGTTTTCAGAACATATTAGATTCATCTTTATAAAATATGCCTGGTCAGCGGGACTCAGCCTAAGGGTGGGACCCAAGTGGCTCTCACTCTCTACACTTCTATCCCCCTTCCCTGGTGCCACCTTTAAATTTTATCAGTGTTCTAAGGTCATTTAAAAGGAAGTTTATTCTTTAAGAATAGTTACGTAGTATGTTTGCATAGTTTTGTTTTCAGAACATATTAGATTCATCTTTATAAAATATGCTATTTATATTTCTAGATAAGAGGTTGGTAAACTTTTTCTGTGAAAGGCCATAGAGTTAATGATTTAGGCTTTACTTGTTATTCAGTCTCTATTGTAGCTATTCAAGTCTGCCTTGTAGCTTGAATACGTAAACAAATGGATATTGCTGTGTTCCAATAAATGTTTCTTTGCCGAAACAATCAGTAGGCAGGATTTGGCATGTGGGCCACAGTTTTCCAAGCATTATTCTAGAGTCCTAGAGAAGGAAATGGCAACCCACTCCAGTACTCGTGCCTGGAAAATTCCATGGATGGAGGAGTCTGGTAGGCTACAGTCCACGGGGTCGGAAAGAGTCAGACACGACTGAGCCACTTCACTTTCTTTCTTTCTATAGTTCCTTTTGGAGAAGGAAATGGCAACTCACTCCAGTGTTCTTGCCTGGAGAATCCCATGGACGGAGGGGCCTGGTGGGCTGCAGTCTATGGGGTTGCAAAGAGTCGGACACGACTGAGCAACTAACACACACACACATTCTAGAGTCCACAGGCTGTGAAACAAAATTAGAGAGGGATATTAAGGCTGACTACATCTAATGAGTTCCTGTTTCTCCTTATAACTCCTGCTGTTTTTTATGAATCTTGATGACAATTTATTTGGTGTACTAATATTTTGAACTTTTCTGTATCCTTTAAAAATTATCTTCTTTAGCATTATCAAAATGTCCTTTTTCCATTTGTTTTTGACCTGAACTGAACTTTGAAATAAATAAACACTGAGTTGCTTTTATGTTTACTGGCTTAATAATTCATGACTGCATTTTCAAACTTCCTAGACTATTTTGTAGATGTACTATTTGATGGGCTTCCCTAGTGGCTCAGTGGTAAAGAATCTGCCTGCCAAACAGGAGACGTGGATTCGATCCCTAGGTTGGGAAGATCCCTTGGAGAATGAAATGGCAACCCACTCCAGTATTCTTGCCTGGGAAATCCCATGGACAGAGGAGCCTGGAGGGCTATAGTCCATGGGGTCGTGAAAGAGTCAGACATGACTTAGTGACTAAGCAAGAACAATCTCTTTGAAAAAAAAAAAGAACAATCTCTTTGATACAATATGATAGCCTTTTCTCTTAATAGGTGTATTTAATGCATTTACATCAAGAGTTGATATGTCAGATATGTTTGTCTTCCTCTGTTTTATGTTGTGTGCTTGCATAGCTTTTGTGGTGAAATTTTTAACACAGCAGGCCTAGACTGTTACCCTTAGAAAGGCCTGCTTACAAGATGAAACCTTAACTGGCATTTGGGAACTCAGATTTCAAGATGGTTACCAAGATCCCCAGAATTGCTAAGAGGGGCTCAATGTGCTTAAAGTGTTTGTACAAACAATATATTTATGCTGAATAATTAGCTTCTATCTGAAAGCCTAGAATTTTGATACATGAGTGCCTATAGTAAAATCTCTGGGTACCTCATTGCAAATGAACTTTCCAGGTAGATATTTCACACAAGTTGCATAACTGGTTTTCTACTGACTTTGCCCCATACACCTGTTCTCTTTACTGATTTTGCTCTGTATGATTTCATGTCATAAATCTTAGTTACGAGTATGCCTATGTGCTAAGCCCTCTAATAAACCTGATGATGATCCTGAGGACCCTAATACAGTATTTATAAGAAACTTCTCTAGTAACAGGTCTGTTTGCTTTGGTCTGTCAAATGTAAATAACTTTTAACAATTAGGAAGGTTGCATTTTGCTCTAGTCTTTATCCTTTCTAACTATACTATATAATTTCTTAATCATCTATTAATTTAGATTGTATCTAGTAATTTATTATATAATGATAAAATTAGTTTATTTCTCTCTTCTGATCTGTTACTCCCAGTTTCAGTTTATTACGTTTTCTTAGTTTTTATCTTTTTACTGTTAAATATGCATCCATTACTTAATTTTTCAGTTTCAAAGGGTATACTTAGCTCCCATCTTTTCAAGATGAGATTATCAACATGCTTACATTCCATTCCTTTTTTTTTCAGTTGTCCCCTTCTCACATTTTATTAGATTTATTATTTCTAAAATTTCAAATGTGAAGACCTCTAATAGGAGAGTGCTGAAAAACATTTCAAACTGCTCACTTCTATCTAGGTGATCACTTTGGATCTAATTTTCTTGGATGCCTTCTGCCAGTATTCAATAACTCACCTGGGGAACTTCTGTTTATAAATTCTTTCTCTAATAACCATGGATCTTCTCCTTGTTCCAACATGAAGATCAGTTCTGGCTTTGTAAAGCAGTACCCTGTAAATGGGAAATACTTTAGCACTTGAGTTAGCTGCATAGGTTTCATTGTTTCTGAATGTGAAGAAAGGTACAGCTTCAGAAATGGCACACTGAGGGTGCTTGCTAGAATTTTTTTTTTTTTTTTTGGTGGAGGGAATGATAGCAAAAACCATTTTCTTATACTTATAAAGGATTACTCTTCTTAAACCTGTAAGTCACAAGCCTAAATAACATTAAGTTCTAAAATTGTCAATGTCTGTTCCTTAAATAAGATTTCATAAGGACTGACTCTATAGCTGGCCGTAATGGAGTAAAAGAACCAATTTACCTCTCCAGGAGGGCTTCTCAGGTAGTGCCAGTGGTAAAGAACCTGCCTGCTAATGTAGGCAATGTGGGTTACATCCCTAGGTGGGCATGGTAATTCACTCAACTATTCTTGCCTGGAGAATCCCACAGATTGAAGAGCCTGGTGGGCTACAGTCCATGGGATCACAGAGTTGGACACGAATGAAGCAACCACACGCACACACACACACACACACATACGCACACATACACCTTCATATCAGACATCTAAACAAACCATACAAAATAGATGAAATGGGTTTTAGACTTTAGAAAACAGGCAGTACAGACAGTGATACTTGAGAACAGAGAAACAAATGAGGTGAGCCCTGTGATTACCAAAGCTTATTGCTTAGAAAGTTTTCAACCCTAAACAAAAAGAGACCGCCAAAACAGAGCTTGGTGGACTCACTAAGTTAAGGCAATAGAATTGGACTTCAAGAAAGTCATGACAAATAGGATTTGTAAGATAAAATACAAGAGAAGAAAGATACAGAGTCTTTGTCTGATCTGCAGAAGGGTCTCCTGAGTACTAACTTTTGAAAATATAAGGAAAACACTTGAGGTTGGGGAAAAACCAGTGAAAAAGAGTAGGCTGAAATACCATCAAAGTACACAGAGAGGTATAAAACTTCCTAACCCATGGCCAATTGGATACAATAATCAGAAGGGCATTTATTGCCTTGGTAGAGGAGCCAAATGAGTCTGAGAGTAAAATGAGTTCTGAATCCAATACAACAAAACTTAAAGCAAACCTTAAAAGGATTAAAGTAATTCCAAGTAGTTTAAATTCATCCCAGGAAAGGGCCCAAAAGATTTCAGACAACACAGCAAAACTACCACTTAACAACATACAATCTGTAACATCTAGCCCTTGATAAAAAATTACTTGATATGAATAAAAGGGATATATTATTGTAATCAAGAAGAAAAATGAATCAGTAAGCCATAGAGGAAGAAATGACACATAAAATTAATAGTCAAGGCCATTAAAACAGTAAAAATACTCCATATGTTCAAGAATATGATAAGAGAGAATTTATTTTAAAAAGTTCCTAACTGGAATTCTCAATATGAAAAATATCTGAAATGAGTAAACAAATCAACCAAACAAGAAACAAAAAAAAAAAATGAATAAGATTAATAACTGTGTATATTATGGAAGGTTAAATGACATAAGGCACAATGGATAACTTTAAGGTTAAAAACTATGAAAGAAGAAACCCACAGTGAATAAAGACTAGAAAATAATAAACAGTTATCTCTGACCTGTGGGATAAAGTTGTCTAATATGGGTAACTAGCATTTCAGAAGGAACAAAGAGAGAATGGAAAAAGCAATAACGGGCAAAAGTTAGATTTTTGAAAGCAAAGTGAAAGTAGAAGTTGCTCAGTTGTGTCTGACTCTTTGCAACCCCATGGACTACACAGTCCATGGAATTCTCTAGGCCAGAATACTGAAATGGGTAGGTAGACTTTCCCTTCTCCAAGGGATCTTCACAACCCAGGGATTGAACCAAGGTCTTCTGCATTAGAGGCAGATTCTTTACCAGCTGAGCCACAAGGGAAACCCAAGAAGTGTATAAATCCATGGACCTAAGAAGCTAAATGAATGCCAAGGAGAAGAAACATGAAGAACACCACAACAAGATACATTATAATTAAATTGCTAAAGTCACAGATAAAAAGAAAATGTTGAATAGATAGAAAAAGACATAATATGTATGGAGGAATAAAAAAGAATGGATGCTACTTTTTGTCAGAAATTAATGTCAGAAGTAACAATTTTATGTTATTGTAACAATTTACGAAGTAACAATTTTAAAGTTATACTTGACTAATATAAGGCATTTTCAAACAAATAAAAATTGAAAGACTTTATCACCAACTGACAAGGAAAGTTAATTCTCTGAAAGAAATTCTTCAGCTAGAAGAAAAATGAGATTAGGTCCAAATTTGGATTAATATATAGAAAAAAAGAGCACCATAATCTGGACACAAATGGATAAAAATAAAATAAACTTTTATCATTTTCAGAACTCTTAAAAATAGTAAATTGTGTTTTAAAACAATAATAATGTACTGTGCTGCTGCTGCTGCTAAGTCGCTTCAGTCGTGTCCGACTCTGTGCGAAACCCACAGATGGCAGCCCATTGGGCTCCGCCATCCCTGGGATTCTCCAGGCAAGAACACTGGAGTGGGTTGCCACTTCCTTCTCCAATGCATGAAAGTGAAAAGTGAAAGTGAAGTCGCTCAGTCGTGTCTGACTCAGCGACCCCATGGACTGCAGCCTACCAGGCTCCTCTGTCCATGGGAGTTTCCAGGCAAGAGTACTGGAGTGGGATGCCATTGCCTTCTCCAATGTACTGAAGGAGATGGGAAATAGTGAGTTAGGAATATTGGGGACTTTAAACTTATGTAGATCAGGCATGCAGAGTTGCTGAGAAATTTACCAATATTTATTATGAGTTCAGTTCAGTTCAGTCGCTCAGTTGTATCTAACTCTGCGACCCCATGGACTGCAGCATGCCAGGCTTCCCTGTCCATCACCAACACCTGGAGCTTGCTCAAACTCATGTCCATTGAGTTGGTGATGCCATCCAACCATCTCATCCTGTCACCCCCTTCTCCTCTCGCCTTCATTCTTTTCCAGCACAAGGGTCTTTTCCAATGAGTCAGTTCTTAGCATCAGGTGGCCAAAGTATTGGAGCTTCAGCTTCAGCATCAGTCCTTCCAATGAACAGCCAGGACTGATTTCCTTTAGGGTTGATTGGTTTGATCTCCTTGCAGTCCAAGGGACTCTCAAGAGTTTTCTCCAACACCACAGTTCAAGAGCATCAATTCTTCAGCACTCAGCCTTCTTTATAGTCCAACTCTCACATCCATACATGACTACTGGAAAAACCATAGCTTTGACTAGATGGACCTTTGTTGGCAATAGTAATGTCTCTGCTCTTTAATATGCTGTCTAGGTTGGTCATAGCTTTTCTTCCAAGGAGCAAGTGTCTTTTAATTTCATGGCTTCCGTAACCATCTGTAGTGATTTTGGAGCCCCCCAAAATAAAGTTTCTCGCTGTTTCCATTGTTTCCCCATCTATTTGCCATGAAGTGATCGGACCGGATGCTATGATCTTTGTTTGCTGAATCTTGAGTTTTAAGCCAACATTTTCACTCTGCTCTTGCACTTTCATCAAGAGGCCCTTTAGTTCTTCTTTGCTTTCTGCCATAAGGGTGGTATCATCTGCATATCTGAGATTATTGATATTTCTCCTGGCAATCTTGATTCCAGCTTGTGCTTCATCCAGCCCGACACTTCACATTATGTATTCTGCATATAAGTTAAATAAGCAGGGTGACAATATATAGCCTTGATGAAGTCCTTTTCTGATTTGGAACCAGTCTGTTGTTCCATGTCCAGTTCTAAGTGTTGCTTCTTGACCTGCATACAGATTTCTCAGGAGTCAGGTAAGGTGGTCTAGTATTCCCACCTCTTGAAGAATTTTTCACAGTTTGTTGTGATCTACACAGTAGAGGCTTAGTTAATAAAGCAGAAGCAGATGTTTTTCTGGTACTCTTTTCCTTTTTCAATGATCCAACAAATGTTGGCAATATGATCTCTGGTTCCTCTGGCTTTTCTAAAACCAGTTTGAACATCTGGAAGTCCACAGTTCACGTATTGCTGAACCCTGGCTTGAAGAATTTTAAGCATCACTTTACTAGCATGTGAGATGAGTGCAAGTGTGTGGTAGTTTGAGCATTCTTTGGCTTACCCACCCACAAATGACTGATTTGTTCCCTGTGTTTGCACTGTCAACTGCATGATCTTTTTTACAATGTAAGTTAAAATTATTTATATTTTGGAGATTGACCCTTTGTCAGTTTTGTTTGCAAATATTTTTCCCCATTCTGAGGGTTGGTTGTCTTTATGTCTTGTTTGTGGTTTCCTTTGTTCTGCAAAAGCTTTTAACTAGGTCCCACTTGTTTATTTTTATTTTCATTACTCTGGGAGGCAGGTCAAAAAACATCTTGCTCTTATTTATGTCAAGTAGGTAAGTAAGTGTTAGTCACTCAGTTGTGCCTGACTCTTTGCGACCCCGTGGACTGCAGTCCACCAGGCTCCTCTGTCCATGAGATTTTCCAGGCAAGGATACTGGAGGAGGTTGCCATTTCCTTCAGTGAGTGTTCTTATGTTTTCCTCTAAGAGTTTTATAGGGTCCAGTCTTACATTTAGGTCCATAATCCATTCTGAGTTTATTTTTGTAGATAGTGTTAGGGAATGTTCTAATTTCATTCTTTTACATGTAACTGTCCAGTCTTCCCAGTGCCACTTATTGAAGAGACAGCCTTTTTGCCATTGTTTAGTCTTGCCTCTTATGTCATAGATTAGGTGACCACAGGTGCATGGGTTTATCTCTGGGCTTTCTATCCTGTTCCATTGATCTATATTTGTTTTTGTGTCAGTACCAAATTGTTTTTTTTTCTCTTAAAATGAAACAAAGATGAATATTTTATTAATAAAAGATACAACTCACAAAGAAGATAGACATCATAAACCGTTAGACACCTAACAACCAAGAAACAAAGATACATAAAGAAAAATAAGAAATATAAGGGAAAACAAAAAATATATAATCATTGTGAGACATAATAAGATTTCTCTGAGAATATTCATTAAGTGCAGAAAAAATAAGAATAGGAGCATCTTGAATGAGGTCATCAATAATTTAAATATAATAGATTTCTATTTATGGTACTTATATCCTATACAAATATATTTTAAATTTTGTATCTTATACATTGTTATTAGAT
>SJYT01054615.1:0-20595 GCA_006410635.1 Cephalophus harveyi | reverse complement strand
GGGAGAGGATTAAAAAAAAAAAAAAAAAAAAGAAGAGATAGAGAATTTGGAGACATAAATGAAATGGGAGCACTAAATATGAAATAGAAAAAGTGAAACAAACTAGATGAAAGTAAAAGATCTTCATATAGTCCAGCAGTCTTTAAACATGGCTACTCATTAGAAACATATCTGGAGCTCTGGTGAAAAAAAAAAAAGTAAAACCTGGGCATTTGTATTGTTCAAAAAATTCCAAGATAATTCTGATATGCATCTGAATTTTAAAAAGTGATTACAGGTTTTTCTATTAAATGGTAGTTTTGGTGATATAGAATTCTATCGTTTTTCTGTTGACCAATGATGATACAATGGTATTGTTACAGTTACATAATCACAATAGAGAAAGATGTTTATCAGTTTTCACAATCAATAGACAAGAAGATAATTACAGTTGCAAGTCATAATGGGAACATGATTAACCTAACAATATAAAATAATTATATACAATCTGGGGGGATGAAGTAGAGTGATGTGGTAAGCAGAACTGGATACATGCACATGTTTTCATCTGCTCAGTCAGTCTATATATCTTTTGGTTGGTGCACTTAATCCATTTACATTTAAGGTAATTATTGATATGTATGATCCTATTACCGTTTTCTTAATTGTTTGGGGTTTATATTCTGTAGGTAGGTCTTTTCCTTTTCTTGTTTCCTGCCTAGAGAAGTTCCTTTAGCATTTGTAGTAAAGCTGGTTTGGTGGTGCTGAATTCTCTTAACTTTTGCTTATCTGGAAAGCTTTTGATTTCTTCAACAAATCTGAAGAAGAGTCTTTCTGGGTAGAGCATTCTTAGTTGTAGGTTTTCCCATTTCATCACTTTAAATGTATCATGTCATTCCCTCTGGTATGTAGAGTTTCTGTTGAGAAATCAGCTGATAACCTGATGGGAGCTCCCTTTTATGTTGTCGTTTTTTCCTTGTTGGTTTTAATATTTTATCTCTGCCGTTAATTTTTGTCAGTTTGATTACTATGTGTCTCAGTGTGTTTCTCCTTGGGTTTATCCTGCCTGGGGCTCTCTGTGCTTCCTGGACTTGGTTGCCTATTTCCTTTCCCATGTTAGGGAAGTTTTCAGCTATTATCTCTTCAAATATTTTTTCAGGTCCTTTTCCTCTCCCTCTTCTCCTTCTGGGACCCTTGTAATGCAAATGTTGGTGCGTTTAATGTTGTCCCAGAGGTCTCTTAGGCTGTCCGTATTTCTTTTCATTCTTTTTTTCTGTATTCTGTTCTGCGGCAGTGATTTCCACCATTTTGTCCTCCAGGCCACTTATCTGTTCTTTTGCCTCAGTTATTCTCCTACTGATTTCTTCTAGTGTATTATTCATCCCTGTTTGTTCTTTAGTCCTCCTAGGTCTTTGGTAAACATTTCTTGCATCTTCTCAATCTCTGCCTCCATTCTTTTTCCAAGGTCCTCAATCATCTTCAGTATCGTTATTCTGAATTATTTTTCTAGAATGTTGCCTATCTCCACTTCATTTAGTTGTCTTTTTCTGGGGTTTTATCTTGTCCCTTCATCTAGGACATAACTTTCTGCTTTTCCAAGCTGATTAAGTTTCTGTAATGTGGCTTTTGTTTTAGTCACTGTGGACTGTGGTTATTTTTGCTTCTTCTGTCTGCCCTCTGTTGGAGGTTTAAAAGCTTGTGCAAGCTTTCTAATAGGAGGCACTGGCAGTGGGGAAAAACTGGTCTTGCTCTGTTCGGCAGGGCCATGCTCAGTAAAGTATTTTGTTTAATTCAATTATCTGTTGATGAGTGGGGTTGTGCTCCCTCCCTGGTAGTTTTTTGGCCTGAAGCTACCCAGGCCTTGGGTATACGGGCTCTTTAGTAAGGTTAATGGCAACTTCTAAGAGTGTTTACACCAAGGGGGACCTTCCCAGACTGCTACTGCCAGTGCCCCCATCACTGTGGTGAGCCCCTGCCAATCCATGCCTACACAGGAGAACTTCCAACACTAGCAGGTAGTTTTGGTTCAGTCTCCTGTGGGATCACAGATCCTTTCCTCTGAGTCTTGGTGTGTGCAAGATTTGCTGGTGCCCTCCAAGACTGGAGTCTTTCCCCCAGTCCTGTGGAAGTCTTATAATCAAATCCCACTGGCCTTCAAGGTCAGATTCCCTGGTGATTCCCAGTCCCTTTGTTGGATCCCCAGGCTGGGAAGCCTGACAAAAGATCTTCATAAGCCCAAACTTCAAAAGAATCAACTGATGCATTGTATGTCTCAATATCTAAAGAGAAAGAATTCTAGCTTTAGGTTTTGGTTACACTTTAAATGTCTTTCCACCTTTGAATTTACTGTTTTCATGTTTTTACAACAGATATGCCAGCTTTGTTTCTACATTGCAACTCAGAGTTAATGCTTCTTGTCACTTAATTTGGAAATCTTAATTTATCCTGCTTCAGTTTAGTACCCTTGTACTAAACTGCAGATTACCTTTCTGATATACTAACAAAATAGAACTAAGTGAAGGGGATGGAACTGAAATTTAGACCACACTTTTTTATTCTTGTTAATGTTCAGTTGTTAAGATTTGTCTGAATCTTTGTGACCCCATGAACTGCAGCACACCAGGCTTCCCTGTCCTTCACTATCTCCCTAAGTTTGCCCAAACTCATGTCCACTGACTTGGTGATGCCATCCAACAATCTCATCCTCTGTTGCCCCCTTCTCCTCCTGCTCTCATTATTTCCCAGCATCATGGTTATTTCCAGTGAGTCAGCTCTTCATATCAGGTGGCCAAAGTCCCGGAGCTTCAGTTTCAGCATCAGTCCTTCCAATGAATATTTAGGGTTGATTTCCTTTAGATTGACTGGCTTTATCTTGCTGTCCAAGAGACTCTCAAGAGTTTTCTCCAGAACCAAAATTTGAAAGCATCAATTCTTCGGCACTCAGCCTTCTTTATAGTCTGACTCTCATATCCATACAAAACTGCTGGAAAAACCATAACTTTGACTATATGGACTTCTGTCAGCAAAGTAACATCTCTGCTTTATAATATGATGTCCAGGTTTGTCCTAGTTTTTCTTCCAAGGAGCAATGGCTGTAGTCATTCTCCGCAGAGATTTTGGCCCCCAAGAAAATAAAATCTGTCACTAGTTTCCACTTTTTCTCCACCTATTTACCATAAGTGATGGGACCAGATGCTATGATCTTAGTTTTTGAATGTGGAGTTTCAAGCCAGCTTTTTCATCACCCTCATCATCCTCAGCTCTTTAGTTCCTCCTTGCTCTCTGCCATTAGAATGGTATCATCTGCATACCTGAGGTTGTTTTCTTCCAGCTACCTTGATTCCAGCTTGTGAGTCATCCAGCCCAGCATTTTGCATGATGTACTCTGCATATAAGTTAAAAACTTACATATTAAATTCTACTCAAAGTGAGCTTATTCTAATTTTGGATTCTCTTTTTAAAACCACAGTGTTAGCAGCAACAATCAGATTGCCCAAATAATGCACCTTCCCTTAGAGATGTTCTGCTTATCTGTATTCTATTTTTTTCTCTGTAATGACTGAGCCATTTATATTGTTCTGTCGTACAGTGATTCCCCTCTCCCTTTCCTCTCCATTCTGCTGTACTCATGCCTTGAGGAGGTTCCTCCCCCCCAATAAATGTCTTATTTAAGAATACTTTTAAATTCACAGAAAAATGGCAAAGAGAGAAAGGAGAATTCTTGTATAACTTGTATCCAACTTACCCTACTGTTAACATTCTTTATTATTAGTATGTTTGTCATACCTATTAATATAATGATACACTATTATTAAGTAAAGTCTATACTTTATTCAGATTTCCTTGTTTTTTTAACCTAATAATTTTTCTTTTCCTGTTCCACAATTCCATCCACATTATATTTGGTTATCTTGTCTCTTTAGCCTCCTCTGGACTATAAGTAATCTTTTATATATATATATATATATATATATATATAATCTTGACAGTTGAGAGGACATTGTAAGAAGGCTTCAGTTTTGGTTTTTCTCACAGTTAAAAATGGCGTGTTTTTCTCATAGTTAAAAATGGTGTTGTGTTTTTCTCATAGTTAAAAATGGCATTGTGTTTCTGGGAGAAGGACCACAGAGGTAAAATGATTGGCATTCTTACCCCACCAAATCAAGGGTACATGCTATCAATATGATTAATCATTGATGATAATCTGGTTAAAAGTATACCAGGATTCTCCAATGTAGTTACTTCCCAACCTCACCCCATACATACTGTATTCTTTATTATCATTATTAATTTTAGCATGCAGAGTAACATGCAGGATCTTTTTTCTGACCAGGGATTGAACCTGTGCCCTCTTCAGTGGAAGTGGGGCGTCTTAAACATCGGACTGTCAGCTAAGTCCCTATATTGTACTCTAAGAAGGAAGTCACTAGGCAAAGCCCACTAAGGTGAAAGTCAATCATGTCTGACTCTTTGCAACCCCATGGACTTTACAGTCCATGGAATTCTCCAGGCCAGAATACTGGAGTGGGTAGCCGTTCCCTTCTCTGGGGGACCTTCCCAACCCAGGGATTGAACCCTGGTCTCCCGTATTGCAAGAGGATTCTTTATCAACTGAACCACAAGGGAAGTAAGGGGTGGGAAATTTTCTTCCACCTCCTTGAAGGTACAGTAACTATATTGTTAGTAATTCTGTGTTGGAGATTTTTCAGTTCTCGCCCATTTACTTACTTAATCATACTTATCTGTATGATTAATTGTATTAATCAACCACCCACATGTGGAATGTGAAGTCAAGTGGGCCTTAGAAAGCATCACTACGAACAAAGCTAGTGGAGGTGATGGAATTCCAGTTGAACTGTTTCAAATCCTGAAAGATGATGCTGTGAAAGTGCTGCACTCAATTGAGGATGAGATGGCTGGATGGCATCACGGACTCGATGGACGTGAGTCTGGGTGAACTCCGAGAGATGGTGATGAACAGGGAGGCCTGGCGTGCTGCGATTCATGGGGTCGCAAAGAGTTGGACACGACTGAGCGACTGAACTGAACTGAACTACTAGTATGGACTCATAAGTAATTTATACTTTGAGTTATAAACCAACACTATTTTATTATTTATCATTTTATTGTTCAAATTGTTGCAGCTTTAGCTATTGCAAGCTCTTTCGGTCAGGTTCCTGTGGTCCTTGACATACCCCATCACCCTGTTTTTTGAGTATTTCCTTATGTTCTTACATACTCATCTTGCATGTTCCATGTTCCAGCTCTAGAACCAGCCATTTCTCCAAGAAACTTTGGTTTCTCTTAACTGGAGAATTATACTAGAAACTACATATAGATCTATGTTATTTTCTATTTCTTTATAATTTTGTTTTGGAAGACAAATGGTTTCTAGGAATTTGACCATTTCGTCTAAAGTTGTCTAATCTGCTGTCATATAATTACTCATAGTATTTTCATAAATATTTTATTTCTGTGGAATTGGTAATACTGCCCCAATTTCATTTCTGATTTTGGTAATTTGAGCCTTTTTTTTTTTTCTTATTCATCTAGTTAACATTTGTGATTTTTGCTTCTTTGTCAAAGAACTAAGTTTTGGTTTCACTTAAGGTGTAAAGTCAGGTCGTTGATTTTAGATCTTTTTTCTCGTTTGATATATGTGTTTACAGGTATAAATTCCCACCTTAGTGTTACTTTCACCACATCCCATGAGTTTTGGTATACTGTATTTATATTTTTACTGTCTCAAGGTATTTTCTAATTTCCCTTGTGATTTCTTCACTCATTGGTTGTTTAAGAGCATGCTATTTTCTATATGCTTCCCTGGTGGCTCAGACAGTCAAGCGTCTGCCTGCAATGAGGGAAACCTGGGTTCAATCCCTGGGTCAGGAAGATCCCCCGGGGAAGGAAATAGCAACCCACTCCAATATTCCTGCCTGGAAAATCCCATGGACGGAGGAGCCTGGTTGTCTACAGTCCATGAGGTTGCAAAGAGTAGGACATGACTGAGTGACTTCACTTTCTATTTTCTATATATTTATGACATACCATTTTCTGTTAATGATTTCTTATTTTTATTAATGGTATTTGGAATAGATACTACATATGATTTCAGTCTTGTAGAATGTGTTAAAACTTGTTTTTCGGTATATCTTAGAGAATGATCCCGATGCACATCAGAAAACAATGTGTAGTTTACTGAACTTGGGTGGAATCTTCTCTGTTAGGTTCAGTTGCTTTATGATGTTCAAGTCCTTTATTTAATCTTTCTCTGGTTGTTTAATTCATTATTGAAAGTGGAATACAGAAGTGTTCATTATTGTAGAATCATATGCTTCTCCCTTCAATTGTCAGTGTTTCCTTCATATATTTTGAAACCCTGATGTTTGATACATATATGCTTATGCATTTTTTTGGCAGATTGACCCTTTTGTCAAAATATAATGTCCTTTCTTTCCCTCTTGTAACAGTTGCTGACTCCAAGTCTATTTTGTCTATTAACAGAATAGTCTTCTCTACTGTCTTTTGGTTACTATTTGCATAGAGTATCTTTCCCCATCTTTCATTTTCAACCTAGGTGTGTTTTTAGATCTAAATTAAGTCTCTTATAAGACAGCATAAAGTTGGTTCATTTTTAAAATTCTGACAATCTCCCTCTTTTGATAGTTTAATCCATTTACACTTATAGTATTTACTGACAAGGAATGACTTACTTGAGCCACTTTGCTACCAGCTTTTGGTATATATTATAGTTTTTTTTGCCCTCATTTTCTCCATGACTAGCACCATTTGTGCTTGGTTGATGGTTTTGTTCTGATAAATTTTGATTTGTCTCATTTGTTTATGTATATTCTGTAGTTTTTATTTTGTGTGTGGTTATCACAGGGGTTATATACATCAGTTCAGTTCAGTCGCTCAGTAGTATCTGACTCTTTGCAACCCCATGAATTGCAGCACACCAGGCCTCCATGTCCATCACCAACTCCTGGAGTTCACCCAAACCCACATCCATCGAGTCGGTGATGCCATCCAGCCATCTCATCCTCTGTCGTCCCCTTTTCCTCCTGCCCCCAATCCCTCCCACCATCAAAGTCTTTTTCAATGAGTCAACTCTTTGCATGAGGTGGCCAAAGTACTGGAGTTTCAGCTTCAGCATCATTCCTTCCAAAGAACACCCAGGACTGATCTCCTTTAGAATGGACTGGTTGGATCTCCTTGCAGTCCATGGGACTCTCAAGAGTCTTCTCCAACACCACAGTTCAAAAGCATCAATTCTTCAGAGCTCAGCTTTCTTCACAGTCCAACTCTCACATCCATACATGACCACTGGAAAAACTATGACTAGATGGACCTTTGGTGGCAAAGCAATGTCTCTGCTTTTTAATATGCTATAGGTTGGTCATAACTTTCCCTCCAAGGAGTAAGTGTCTTTTAATCTCATGGCTGCAATCACCATCTGCAGTTATATACATAGTTATAAGAATTTAATTTAAATTGATGTCAACTTGACATCAATCATATGAAAGCTCTACAGTTCTATCCTCTACATTTACGCTACTCATCCCACAAATTACATCTGTATGCACTGTGAGCCCAATAATATACATTCATAATCATTTTTATTTATGTTAGTTTTGCAGAATATAAAAAGTGAAGCAACACACTAAAGTTAAAACTAAAACTGGCTTTTCTATTTGTCCATGCCTTTGCCTTTACTGGAGATTTTAGATGCCAGTCACCGTCTAACATCCTTTCATTTCAACCTGAAGGACTTCCTTTACCATTCCTTAAGGGCAGCTCCAGTGGTAATGAACTTCTAATTTTCTTAGAATTTCTTAATTTCTCCCTCAGTTTTAAAGGACTATCTTGCTGCTGCTGCTGCTAAGTCGCTTCAGTCATGTCCAACTCTGTGAGACCCCATAGATGGTAGCCCATCAGGTTCCACCGTCCCTGGGATTCTCCAGGCAAGAACACTGGAATGGGTTGCCATTGCCTATGGATATAGATTCTCACTTGACAGTTCATTTCTTTCAGCACTCCATACATTATCTCACTGCCTTCTGGTCTCCAAAGTTTCTGGGGGGAATAGGGAGATAATTGTGTTTAGGGTCCTTTGCATGTGATGAGTCACTTCACTCATTGCTTTCAAGATTCTCTGTATATATTTTGACAGAGTATGTTTCTCAGTTTGGGTCTTTGCAACTTACACTTGGAGTTCATTGAACTTGTTGGATTTATAGATTCATGTATTTCATCAAGTTTGGAATTTTCAGCCATTATTTTTTCAAATAACTTTTTATTCCTTTTTTTTCCTTCTCTTTTGGGACTCACATGCATTCATCGTTCCTCTTGATGGTACCCCAAAAGTCTTTTGGTCTGTTCACTTTTCCTCATTCTTGTTCCTTTGTGATTCTCAGATTAGGTAATTTCAATTGTCCTATCTTCTAGCTCTTTTTCTGTCTTTCTGTCTCTTGTTGAAGTCCTATAGTGAATTTTTCACTTCAGAAAAATTTTCAACTGCAGAATTTCTGTTTTGTTCCTTTTAATTTTTCCTTTTTTTTTTGCTGTTCTAATTTTATCCATATGTTGTTTTCCTAATGTCCTTTAGTTCTTTTCCATGTTTTCTCTTCACTTTTTGGTCATATTTAAGACAGTTATCTTAAAGTACTTCTCCAGAAAATTTGATGTCTAGGTTCCTCAAGGGCGTTTTTTCCTATCAAAGAATTTTGTTCCCGTCAATGAGGCATGTTTTCCCATTTCTCTGTATACTCTGTGATGTTTCATTGAAAATAGGGCATTTGATTATTAAAATGTGTCAACTCTAGAAATCAGATTTTCCTCTTTTCCAGCATTTGCTAATATTATTATTTTTTTGACTGTTGGAGGCTGTAGTAGTCCAAGTGTCTTGAGACTTACCCAAACTATTTTTCTGTAAAGTCAATTGCTTGTAGTATGTGGATCACCAAACTCTCTGTTCTTTTGGTTCACATTTAGCTGATATTCTGATGGAATTCCTTGATAGAAGCTAAAAAAAAAAAAACCTGCCCAAAACAAACAACACAAAAATGAGAGAACCACCTCTCCCTACCTGCAAACTGGTTCAATTTTGTGGCACTCCTTCACCATTTACCTAGGTTTGTTTTATGTCAAAAGTCAGACTGTGGTGGAAGCTTAAGGTCTTCTTCAGTCTTAGGTTCTGAGTATGTGTCTTGCCCAGGCAAGTCAATGGCTTTTTAAATTTACCTATGTTTCTGGCTACTGTTGAATGTCCTAATTTTCAAGAATCTTTCCCCAGCTTGTCCTCTTTGTCTTAGATGGCCTATTGTATATCACCACTCATAATCTCTTGCCCCAGGCATCTATGGACTTGCAGTCTGCTTTGTGTATTTTATGAGCATGTCTTGCCACTTTTCCTGCCTGTACTCTATACTATGTGAAACAGATGAACACCTTGAGTTAACCCTTTAGGTATCCCCCGATAGGTCAGAACAGACATACAAAATAATTTGCAAATTTTGCAAATTAATTTGTAAATTTTATGGTTTGAGGAAAGACCTGGCAACTGAAAAGACATCTGCTCAAGACCAAGACCATCACTGTACTCAGCAGTGTGAGAGACAAGGATGAGTAAAAACACTAAAGAATTTTCTACCATTCTGTAGATGACCTTTTCTTGATTGTATATTTGTTTAGTTGCTTAATTATAAAACTTCATTTTTCAGAGTTCTGACAAACTTTTAAAAAATTGTTTCTACAGGGGAATGAGAGCTTGGGAGTTTTCTAGCTCACTATTTTACTGACATCATTATCTCTTACTATTGAATTTTAAGAGCTCTTTGTATATTCTGTACAATTCCTGAGTACAAGTACAATTAACAAATTTTCTTCCAGTCCATGGTTTTTGTTTTCATTCTCTTAACAGAAATATCAATAACCTCAGATATGCAGATGACACCACCCTTATGGCAGAAAGTGAAGAACTAAAAAGCCTCTTGATGAAAGTGAAAGGGGAGAGTGAAAAAGTTGGCTTAAAGCTCAACATTCAGAAAATGAAGATCATGGCATCCGGTCCCATCACTCCATGGGAAATAGATGGGGAAACAGTGGAAACAGTGTCAGACTTTATTTTTTTAAGATCCCCTGGAGAAGGAAATGGCAATCCACTCCAGTATTCCTGCCTGGAGAATCCCATGGACGGAGAAGCCTAGTAGGTTACAGTCCACGGGGTCGCAAAGAGTCGGACACGACTGAGTGACTTCACCTTCACCTTCCACTCAATAACAAGAGCATTCTTTCACCAATATCATATACCTTGAAATCGGGAAATATCATTCTCTGTTCTTTATCAGATTTATTTTGGCTATTGTAGATCCCTTGATTTTCCATATAAATCTTAGAATCAGTTTATTGATAAAAATTTCCTGTAATGATGATAGATACTGCCTTGAATCTATAGATCAAGATAGCAGAGAGAACTGATATCTTAAGTTGTCCAATCCATAAATTAAAAAAAATCTTTCCATTATTTGGATATGGTTCAATTTCTTTCATCTGCAAATTGTAGTTTTCTGCAAACATATTTTGTAGATTTATTCTTAGGTACTTCCTCTTTTTAACACAATTATTATTATTTTTTGTACTTAAGTTTCAATTGTTCATTTTTAATATATAGGACAGAAATAACTTTTACAAATAGACCATGGATCCTGTAAAGTTGTTACAGAAAGTGAAGTGAGGTCCCTCAGTCGTGTCCAACTCTTTGTGACCCTGTGGAATGTAGCCCACCAAGCTCCTCTGTCCATGGGATTCTCCAGGCAAGAGTACTGGAGTGGGTTGCCATTTCCTTCTCCAGGGGATCTTCCTGACCCAGGGATCGAACCCAGGTCTCCCACATTGCAGGCAGACGCTTTAACCTCTGAGCCACCAGGAATGTTTTGGTGTATTTTGGGGGGTTTTCTATATAGGAAATGTCATGTGTGAATAAACGCAGTTTTATTTATTCCTTTTCAATCTATATACTTCCTTCCCCCTTTTCTCAACCTTACTTTACTAGTAAGGGGTTCCAGTAAGACACTGAACAATAGTGATGAGAAATTAATCCTTAGGTTATTTTCTAACTTAGAGGGAAAGTGTTCTGTCTCCCACAACAAGTATGTTGTTAGCATTAGATCTTTCATATATATCCTTTATTGGGTCATATTCTCATATTCCTAATTTTCTGAGAGTGATTCTTTACTTTTTTCGCAATGAATCATGTCTTAGTATGTTCAGGCTGCTGTAACAACAATTCCATAGACTGTGTGGTCTATAAACAACAAACATTTATTTCTTATAGTTCTGGAGGCTGGGAAGTCCAAGATCCAGGTGCCAGTAGATTCACTGTGTGATGAAGACCCATTTCCTGGTTCAGAGATGGCTGATTTCTTGAGGTATCCTCATATGATAGAATGGTGAGTAAGTTCTCTGGGGTTGCTTTTCTAAGGACACTGATTCCATTTATGATAGTTTTGGCCTCATGACCAAATAACTGCCGAGTGGCCTCACCGTTAAATACTTTGAAGGCTGAGATTTCAACATGATATTGTGGGGAATGCAAATATACAAATGCCTTGGAAATTTAGTGAAATTTTTAAAATTTTCCATTGCTATGATCACACAGTATTTCTTACTGTCTGTTACTGTGACTTACATTTATTGGTTTATATATGTAGCACCAGTCTTGCCTTTCTGGAGTGAAACAAATTTGAATATATCACCCTTTAATAAATTGCTATATTTGGTTTTTTAATATTTATAAAAGATTGTAGATCTAAGTCCATGAGAAATATTAAGTCTGTAGCTTTCTTCTAGTTTTCCCATTGTATGTTAATACTGGACTAATGAAATGGTGGGGAATTCTTTCCTGCTGCTTACTTTTCTGGAAGAGTTTGTACAGACTTGGTATTATTCCTTAAAAGTTTGATAGAATTTACTGGTGAAATTATTTAGCTCTGGCACTTTCTTTTTTAGATGGTTTTAAACTCTAAATAAAAATTCTTCCACAGATATAGAACTATTCAAATTAGGTATTTCATCACAAGTACAAATCGACATTTGTCAAAGAATCGGTCTGTTACATTCAAATAATCAACTTTATGGGCACAGAACTGTTTGCAGTATTCCCTTATTATATATATTTTAGTGTCTAAGGGATCAGTAGTGCTGACTGTTCTTTTATAACTCACATTGGTAATTTGTCTTTCCTCTTTTCTCTGTTAGCCTAGCTACGGATTAATCAATTTATCGATCTTTTTAAAGAACTTGTTTTATTTTTCTTCATTTTTTTCCTATTTTCAATTTCACTGATTTCTGCTTTGTTATTATTTCCTTTTTCTGCTTTAGGTTTAATTTCTTTTTTCTAGTTTCCTAAGATGGACACTTTGGTTACTGACCTTGGATCTTCTCTCCTACTATGTGCACTTAGTTCTATAAACTAACCTCTGAGTACTGCTTTAGCTGCATCTCACAAGTTTGGTTTTTTTTTTTTTTTTTAAATTTAAAAAAAATTCACAAGATTTCTCTTGTGACTTCTTTTTCTGACTCATACACCATTTAGAAATGTTTTGGCCAATTTGTAAATATTTTGGAGTACTCCAACTATCTTTCTATATGTGTGTTCTTGTTTACTTTTGGTGTAATCTCAGAATATACTTTTAATTTCTATACTTTTAAATTTGTTGAAGTGTGTTTTTGGCCTAGAATGTGATCTATTTTGGTTAACACTTTATGTATCTGTTGTTTTCATTGTTGTTCAGTTGCTAAATCACGTCTGACTCTTTGCAACCCCATGGACTGCAGCATGTCATGCTTCCCTGTCCTTCGCTATCTCCCAGAGTTGGCTCAAACTCATGTCCATTGGGTTGATGATGCTATCCAACCATCTCATCCTGTTGCCCCCTTTTTCTCCTGTGCTCAATCTTTCCCAGGATCAGGATCTTTTCCAGGATCAGGATCTTTTCCAATGAGCTGGTTCTTTACAACAAGTGGACAAAGTATTGGAATACATATTTCATGTATACTTGCAAATAAAGTGTATTCTCTTGTAGTTGGAATAGTCTGTGTCTGTGTGTGTGTACACACACATATATGTACATGTGTATGTATCAGTAGATCCAAATTGGTTGATAGCACTGTTCAGGTCATCTATATCCTTACTAATTTTATGCCTTCTTGATCTATTAATAGTGACAGAATAGAGTTTAAGGCCCCAACTCTAATAGTGGATTTAACTATCTCTCTTTCCAGTTCTATCAGTTTTTTTCTCCTATATTTTGAATTTGAATTTCCTCCTGTATTTGAATTTATGTTCAGTTCAGTCGCTCAGTCGTGACCGACTCTTTGTGACCCCATGAACTGCAGGACGCCAGACCTCCTTGTCCATCACCAACTCCTGGAGTTCACTCAGACTCACGTCCATCGAGTCAGTGATGCCATCCAGCCATCTCATCCTCTGTCGTCCCCTTCTCCTCCTGCCCCCAATCCCTCCCAGCATCAGAGTCTTTTCTAATGAGTCAACTCTTCACATGAGGTGGCCAAAGTACTGGAGTTGAATTTATGTTAGGTACATAAATATTTAGGACTGTAATGTCTTCTTAGAGAATTGACTTCAGTATACAGTTTCCTCTATTCTTGGTAATCTTCCATGTTTTAAAGTATACTTTGTCTAAAATTAATATATTTACTTCCATTTTCTTTTGGTTAGTGTTATCATGGTGTATCACTCTTATAGCCATTCTTTTTATATGAAGCTGAGTCTTTGTGTTTAGGGTACACTCTTGTAGCCATTCTTTTTATAAATCCATTTCATTTCTTCTCTTAGTGTTATCATTTACACTTCTTTTAAAATCTTTCTAGTGGTTTCCCAGTGTTTACAATATACATTTTAAAGTAATCTGTGCCTGTATTACAGTAACATTGTAACAATTTACTTCTAACTTAGTGCAGGCACCTGTTAATAGCTTATTCCCTGTGATCTTTGCCATCCCTTGTGCTACTGCTGTCATTAACTTATCCATATGCTTTAATTCACCTTATAACTTGTTACTGTTAATATTTTCAACTGCATCCTGAACATTCTAAGCATTATATGATTGTGAATCTTCTTTATCTTCTGTTATAGTAGGCTGCCTCTGACACCATGGAAGCTAGAGAGATACTGTTTTTTACTGCCAGATGAGGTTTGAAGTCCAGGTTCTCCACTTGGCCTCTCACCAGACACCATGAGGGAGGGACTGGGGCCACTTTTTGCTGCTAGTCAGTGCTGAAAGTCCTGGTTCCCCATCAGGCTTTTTCTGCCATCATGCTATTGGAAAGGTGGAATGGTACTTGTTAGAGCAGAATGAGGGAAGTCAGTCTCTACTAATGGATATGGGCTTCAGTTCTTCCACGGTGTTTCAGCTGAGGTAGGGCAGCTATCTAAAATTTTCTATTTTTCTACACTGCCTCTATCCTTTTCCCTGTCTAGAGGAAGCAGGTTTTACTTGGGCTTCTTTTTTTTTTTTTCGCCTGTTCTGTTGGTGTTTCTGGATGTTTTTTTAACCCCCTATCCAAAGTATTATGTTTTATATATAATGTCTAGGGTTTTAGCTGTATTTAAGAGAAGGAACAAGGTGAAGTATGTCTAACCAAAATTGTATGAAACCGTCTCCAAATTTTCACACTTACAAAAACTGCCTTAAAAATTTTCTGTAGCTTTTTAAGTATGTAAAATATTTATGTAGTTAAAAAATTCAAATTGTATAAAAAGGTATAATTGAAGTCTCACATCTATTCCTGTCCCCTCCAGTCACTCCTCTCCCTCCCATTTTTATTATTTTCTGATTTTCTTCCAGTATTTTCATTTTTTCAGATATAAGCAATTGCATATATTCCTCTCTCCCTTTCTTTACTCAAAAGATAACTTTTAATACACACTGTTCTGCTTCTTTTTGATTTAATATATACTGAATATTACTCCTTATCTGTGTATAAACTCTTCTTATATTATGGTTGCATAACAGTCACTTGTGGGTAGATGTAATCTAAGTTTAAGTCAATCAATCAATGATGAACATTTGGGTTGTTCTTGTTTTATTCCTATTATCAACTATGTTGTGATGAATGACCTTGTGTATGTATTATATCTGTGCAGATATAGCTTTAGGATAGATTCCTGAAGATGAAATTGCTACGTAAAATCTAATACACCTGGAATTTTTTTTAGTGCCAAAAATGTCCATTTATTAAAGGAACAATCTGATTGAGTTACTATTTTATTTAAAACCCTTAATGTCTACCTATTGCTTAAAAACTTCAGAATATGGCCTCAATATATTCTCTTGGTTCTTTTTCACATGTTATACCATATGCCTTTTTGCTTTCTTGTTGCCATTTCCTTCTCCAGGGGATCTTCCCAATCCAGGGATCAAACCCATGTCTTCTGTATTGCAGGGAAGTTCTTTACTGCTGAGTGAAGAACACCATATACTCCTTGGAATATTTATATTTCCTTATTTCATTTCTTCCTATACTTTCTTTAGAGATGTATTCAAGCATCACTTTATCTTAATAATTCTTTTTGAATTTAAAAAACTTTATAAAATAGTACATAGTTCATTGAACACCTCTCCTGATGTATTCTTCATCCCATATCAACAAATATCATACATTTTAACTTTTATTAAAAAAATGTTTTCAGGCTGCACTGTGAAGCACACAGAATCTTCTTTCCTTGACCAGAGACTGAACCCATGTCCCATTGGGAGCATGAAGTCTTAACCACTGGACTGCCAAGGAAGTCTCATATCATACTTTTTTTATAGAAAGATTTCATGGCACTCCCTAAAGTACTGTTACCAGAGAAACTGGATTGCATATTTTTGCTTCCTGATGCCTATCAAATTTAGTTACATTTGTTTATATAATTTGTTTCCCTCTCAAAATGCTATGCTCCCTGAAAGCAGAGATGCTCTGTATTTTGTTCATAATTATTAATACTTCTCTACTAGTTAGTTCAATGACTGGACTGAGTATTCAGACCAACCTCTGAAAATTGAGGATATGTTATATATCTTCAAGACTGTACAGGGGTCCACCAAATAGTAGGTATTAAGTAAAGACCCAGATGCTAGGAAAGATTGAAGGCAGGAGGAGAAGGGGAAGGCAGAGGATGAGATGGTTGAATGGCAACACCAACTCAATGGACATGAGTTTGAGCAAACTCTGGGAGAAAGTGACGGACAGGAAGCCTGGTGTGCTGCAGTCCATAGGGTCGCAAAGAGTCAGACATGACTTAGTGACTGAACAACAGCAAACAGTTGTTATACTTTAATTTCATTTCTTCAAGATCATATATCATGTAAGTGATGATTCTATCAGAGAAGGAAATGTAAATTAAAAATGTTTTAGTGACTTTATATACAATTTGTATAATGCAGCTAGAACAGTGAAGAGAGAGAGATTTATATCATTAAATTATTACATTAGAAAAGAAACATCTAAAACAGTCTCACAGTCAGAAACTATAAAAGACCACAACCCAACTTAAGCAGAAGGAAAAAAATAAAGAGTAGAAATCAGTGAAATTAAAAACAGAAAAACTACGGAGAAAAGTCTGTAGTTGACAGACAGAAGCTGGTTGAAAAAGCAATGAAACTGATAAATTTTATTTGAGAGAGAACAAATTATCAACATGATGAATAAAACAAGGATATAAATACAGATCCTACAGACATTAAAATGAAAATAAGAGAATAGTATGAGAAACTCTACACTTTAATAGACTCAATTTAAATAGTACTGTAACTATTAAGGAAACTGAGTTTGTAAGTTAAAACATCCAAAAAGGAAATCTCCTGGCCCTGGTGCTTTTGCTAGGGAATTCCTCCAAACATTTAAAGAAGAATAAACAAAACTTCTACATCGCCTCTTCCAGAAAACAGAACAGGAGGAAAAATTTTCCAATGAATTGAATGAGGCCAGCATTATATAAATAATATAAATTTACATTATAAATTTATAAATCCTAGATAAACACAATATAAAAATATAGACCAATGTCTCTCATGAATAAAAGTGAAAAACTACTTTAAAAATACTAACAAATGTGCTGCTGCTGCTGCTAAGTCGCTTCAGTCATGTCCAACTCTGTGCGACCCCACAGATGGCAGCCCACTGGGCTCTGCCATCCCTGGGATTCTCCAGGCAAGAACACTGGAGTGGGTTGCCATTTCCTTCTCCAATGCATGAAAGTGAAAAGTGAAAGTGAAGTCGCTCAGGCGTGTCTGACTCAGCGACCCCATGGACTGCAGCCTTCGCTCCTCTGTCCATGGGAGTTTCCAGGCAAGAGTACTGGAGTGGGATGCCATTGCCTTCTCCGACTAACAAATGTAATTGAGCAATAAATAAAAATATATGACCAAGTAAGATTTATTCCAATTAGGCAAGGCCAATTTATTATTTGAAAATCAGCCAGTGGAGTCAACCATGTTAATGGGGCAAATAATCACAGCAGTAGATACAACAGAAGTATCTGACAAAATTCAGTACTCATTCATGATAAATACTCTCTGAAAACAAGGAATAGAGGAAAACTTCCTCAAGTTGATGAAGAATAGCTGAAGAAAATCTTCTAACATCATTTGGTGAAAGACAAGATGTTTTCCTCTGAGGTTAGAAACAAGGCAAATGCGTCCGCTCTCATCACTCACAAGAAAGTTCAGCAAGGTGTCAGTATAAAGGAACATCATATAAAAATGTTTCTATAAACTAGCAACTGATAAGGAGACAGAAATTTAAAATACAGTAACATTTACAATCACCCAAAATAAAATATTGAGATATAAATCTATTTCTATGCATTAAGAATGAATGAAACATGTAAAAGAAAGAAAACTCTTCCATTCACCATAGCATCAAAAACAATAAAACACTTAGAAATAAACTTAACAAAAGGAAGTAAAAATCTCTACAATGAAAACTACAAGATTTTGATGACAGAAATCAAAGAAGACACAAACAAATGGATCTGTGTGCAGGGATCATAAGAATTGCTAAAATGTCCATATAACCCAAAGTTATCTTTAGACTTCCATAGATCTATGATTGAAGTCTTCAAATGCTAGCTAGTCTTCATGGGACTATTCTGATTCGAATGCATAAAATGGTAAACTGGTATTTCCAAGAGAGTAAATAACATGTAAACTGATGTTTCCAAGATAGTGAATTCATTTCAGAGGCCACTATATCCCACTATCTCTACTGAAGTATTTTGAAGTAAATTACAGGCAATGTCAAAGAGAGGTTGGCATTTACTCCCTGTCTGTGTACTTGTGGAGTTACAGAATCAATAGTCTTGCTCCAGGGCTGCATCAGAAGTAGAGCCAAACAGAGTGAGAGAAATCTTGGGAGAGCACACACCACACCTGGAAACCAAGTCCTGGCAGAGGCCACCAACTGCAGCCAGAGCAGACTATGCCAGAACAAGACATGAAGCATCCCTACCAGAATCAAAAGCACTCAGCCGTGTCTGACTCTTTGCGCCCTCATGGGCTGTAGTCTGCCAGGCTCCTCTGTCCATGGGATTTCCCAGGCAAGAATACTGGAGTGGGCTGCCATTTCCTTCTCCAGGGGATCTTCCAGACCCAGGGATCAAACCCAGGTCTCCTCCATTGTAGGTGGATTCTTTACCATCTGAGTCACCAGGGAAGCCCTGTTCCATTAAAAGCAGCCCTTGTGTCTCTCATCCCTGTTAGGCCTTAATCCTGTACAGCTAGAACTTGAAGAGAGTAGGAGGAGGCCAAAAAACAAACATAAAGAAACAACGAACACGACTAGCTCTCCTCACCCAACCTGTCCCTACTCTGAGACCCTATGTTTGAGGTTTACTTAGTAACAGAAGATCATTGTTCAGATGAATGAATTCTAGAATTTAAACTGGTCTGGAATCAGTTGTTGTTTGGAAGGCATGTGTTTGTTTATTTTATGGTGGTAGTGGACAAGGAGGCCCGGCGTGCTGCGATTCATGGGGTCGCAGAGTCGGACACGACTGAGCGACTGAACTGAACTGAACTATCAGTAAGTTCAATGCAATCTCCATCATAATGATGATGGCATTCTTCACAGAAATAGAAAAAAAAAAATCTTAAAATCTGTATAGAACTACAAAAGACCCTGAATAGCCAAAGCAACCTTGAGGAAAAAGAACAAAGCAGGAGGTATCATACCTCTTAATTTCAAACAACAGTAGTAAACACCATATAGTATGGGCACAAAAATGTACAAACCAGTGGAACAGAATAGAGATCCCAAAATTAAATACTTGCTTATAAGGTCAACTAATATTTGACAAGGTACCCAAGAGTACCCAACAGGGAAAAGATAGCCTCTTCAATAAATGGTGCTAGAAAAACTGGATAAACACATGCAAAGCAATAGAACCGTAGCCTTAACTTACACCACCCACAAGAATTAATTTGAAATGGATCAAACATTTAAACACAAAACCTGAAACTATAAAATTCTTATTAATAGAAGAAAACACAAGGAAGAAGGTCCTTAACATTGATCTTGGCAATACTTTTCTGAATATGACAAAAAAAAAAAAAAAAAAAGAAATTCAACAAAAGTAAAAATCAACAAATAGGACTACATCACACTTAAAAGCTTTTGCACATCAAAAGAAACAGCAACATGAAATGGCAACATACAGAATCGGAGAAAAAAATCTGAAAATCATATATATGACAATATCCAATATATATAAAGAATTCATACAGCTCAATAACAAAAGAACAATTCAATTAAAAATGCACAGAATACCTGAATAATATTTTTCTAAATAAGTCATATAAATGGCCAACAGGTATATAAAAAGATGCTCTACATCATAAATCTCCAAGGAAATACAAATCAAAGCCACAATGAGGTATCACATCACACCTGTTAAAATGGCTATTATCAAAAAGATAAGAAATAACAAGTGTCAGTGAGGATGTGGAGAAAAGGGAACACTGTGAGAATGTAAACTGGTGCAGCCTTGATGAAAGAGTATGGAGGCTGCTCAGAAAATTTAAAAATGATCTAACATGTCCAACAATTTCACTTCTGGGCATTTATCTAAAGAAAACAAAAAAAGACGTATATACCCCCATGTTCACTGCTGCACTGCTTACAGTAGTCAAGATTTAGAAACAACCTAAATGTCTATTGATAGATGAATGGATAAAGAAAATGTGGTACATATATACAATGGAATATTTAGCCATGAGACAGGAGGATAGCTTTTCATTTCATTTACAACACTGGATGGACCTTTAGCACATTATACATTGTGCTAAGTGAGAAAAGTCAAACAGAAAAAGACAAACACTATATATTACCTATATGTGGAATTTTTAAATGCCAAACTTGTAAAAACAGAGAATAAAATGGCAGTTTCCAAGAATGGGGGGGAGGGCAGAGGCGGTGGGTAGTATGGAGCAGGACAGAAGTTATTTAAGTTTATAAACTTGTAACGAGTGGTAAATAACCCCTAGAGATATAATTCACAGAACAGTAAAAATAGGCAACAATACTGTATTCAGTTCAGTTCAGTTCAGT
>SJYT01054612.1:78918-89006 GCA_006410635.1 Cephalophus harveyi | reverse complement strand
TCACTTTCATCAAGAGGCTTTTTAGCTCCTCTTCACTTTCTGCCATAAGGGTAATGTCATCTGCATATCTGAGGTTATTGATATTTCTCCTGGCAATCTTGATTCCAGCTTGTGTTTCTTCCAGTCCAGTGTTTCTCATGATGTACTCTGCATATAAGTTATATAAGCGGGATGACAATATACAGCCTTGACGTACTCCTTTTCCTATTTGGAACCAGTCTGTTGTTCCATGTCCAGTTCTAACTGTTGCTTCCTTACCTGCATACAGATTTCTCAAGAGGTAGGTCAGGTGGTCTGGTATTCCCATCTCTTTCAGAATTTTCCACAGTTTATTGTGATCCACACAGTCAAAGGCTTTATATATTTAATATAATAAATATTAATATATGATTAATTCAATTAATTAATGCACATAATGTATTTACATAATATTATAAGTATGTGTTTAATAAATAACTTTTTTTAGATATGTATATTAGAAACATATTTATACAAAATTATGATTTTTTCCTGTAATAATCAATATTATTTTTAAAATATAAATTTATTTATTTGAATTGGAGGTTAATTACTTTACAATACTATTTTGGTTTTGCCATATATCAACATGAATCTGCCATGGGTGTACACGTGTTCCCCATCTTGAACCCCCCTCCCACCTCCCTCCCCATACCATCCCTTTGGGTCATCCCAGTGCACCAGCCCCAAGCATCCTGTATCCTGCATCGAACCTGGACTGGTGATTCATTTCATATATGATTTTATACATGTTTCAATACCATTCTCCCAAATTATTCCACTCTCTCCCTCTCCCACAGAGTCCAACAGACTATCTATACATCTGTGTCTCTTTTGCTGTCTTGCATACAGGGTTATTGTTATCATCTTTCTACTAGGCATATACACTGAGGAAACTAGAATTGAAAGAGACATGTATACCCCAATGTTCATTGCAGGACTGTTTATAATAGCCAGGACATGGAAGCAACCTAGATGTCCATCAGCAGATGAATAGATAAGAAAGCTGTGGTACATATACACAATAGATTATTACTCAGCCATTAAAAAGAATACACTTGAATCAGTTCTAATGAGGTGGATGAAACTGGAGCTTTTTATACAGAGTGAAGAAATCCAGAAAGAAAAGACATCAATATAATATTATTATTTTCAGAATTCTATTAAGATGTTTGAAGGAAAAGTACCATATATTGATCCTTTTTGTATTCTCAATACTTAGAACATAGGTATTTTTAGGCCTTTAACGTATTTAGATTGACTAGATTAGCATACTGGAGAAGACAATGGCACCCCATTCCAGTACTTTTGCCTGGAAAATCCCATGGATGGAAGAGCCTGGTAGGCTGCAGTCCATGGGGTCACTAGCAGCCATGAAATTACAAGACTTTTACTCTTTGGAAGAAAAGTTATGAGCAACCTAGATAGCATATTCAAAAGCAGAGACATTACTTTGCTGACTAAGGTCTGTCTAGTCAAGGCTATGGTTTTTCCAGTGGTCATGTATGGATGTGAGAGTTGGACTGTGAAGAAGGCTGAGTGCTGAAGAATTGATGCTTTTGAACTGTGGTGTTGGAGAAGACTCTTTAGAGTCCTTTGGACTGCAAGGAGATCCAATCAGTCCATTCTGAAGGAGATCAACCCTGGGATTTCTTTGGAAGGAATGATGCTAAAGCTGAAACTCCAGTACTTTGGCCACCTCATGTGAAGAGGTGACTCATTGGAAAAGACTCTGATGCTGGAGGGATTGGGGGTAGGAAGAGAAGGGGACAACCAAGGATGAGATGGCTGGATGGCATCACAGACTCGGTGGATGTGAATCTGAGTGAACTCCAGGAGTTGGTGATGGACAGGGAGGCCTGGCGTGCTGCAATTCATGGGGTCACAAAGAGTCGGACACGACTGAGCGACTGAACTGAACTGAACTGAGTGACTTCACTTTCACTTTTCACTCATGTATTGGAGAAGGAAATGGCAACCCACTCCAGTGTTCTTGTCTGGGAAATCCCAGGGATGGTGGAGCCTGTTGGGCTACCTTCTATGGGGTCGCACAGAGTCAGACACGACTAAAGCGACTTAGCAGCAGCAGCAGAAACAACAGGTTAGCATATAAATGATAGATTTTTACCTCATTTTTATTGTTTTCTCCAAGGGAGCTTTTTTTGTTGCCACATATACCAAGGATAGGTCAAAATAGTTTATAAATTAAAGATTGAGAGATATGAAATATTTTAGGAATACTTTTAAAAATAGTACACAGAGGCCATTCTGAATCACGGCTATCACAACAAGAAGGGAAAAATTACACTTCCTACAGAGACTTCAGAAATGCAGTTTCCATAGATGTGAGATAAGTAATTTTTAAGTATCCCTGTCTATCAGCCACTGTTTCTATATATTTAAGCTTATCAGATTATCTTGACAACTTCAGTGCATTCAAATGTGTCTTCTTAAAATCGTAAATTGGTTTAAAGTTAATGGGATAATGCAAATTCTACTTCTGCAAAATATGCCTACATATTAATATGAAGTATTTTTAAATGCTAGAACTTATGGAAAAAAGGTAAGAAATATGAGACAAATAGAGAAAGTTCTGAGTGAACTAAAAGTTAAATTACTTTCCAAACTCTGCTTGGTAGGCCAAGCTCAATTATTAGGAAGTTACTAATTGTTATTCTGCAGAGAATTCAATATCTGCCTTCCTTTTGCATTTGTTAACAAGCAGATAATGAACTAAACTTCTTATGAAGGAAAAAGTGATTCCTAATGTCTCATCTAGTGATTTAGAATCCAGATTTAGCCCTTTCTTTGATTATGTTTTCATAGACTGACTTACATTAAAAGGTGATGAGTAATAACTTTAAAATATTTGTGACCTTTTTCTGTGCTCATTTGTTAAAAATGGCCAGAATTCATTTATTTTCCTGTTTCTCAAAGTTAAAAGTGTTTTTTTCCCACATTATAAAAGCAATAACACCAAAAAGTAATTCAAATTCTAAAAAGAATTAAAAAGAAGAGAAAAGAATCACTAAAAATTCATTGGCCCACTTTCAGATATTTTGTTTTATGTACATAGAAAATATTAAATGACCATAATTTGCATGATGCATGGAACAACAGACTGGTTCCAAATAGGAAAAGGAGTATGTCATGGCTGTATATTGTCACCCTGCTTATTTAACTTATATGCAAAGTACATCATGAGAAATGCTGGGCTGGAAGAAGCACAAGTTGACATCAAGATTTCTGGGAGAAGTATCAATAACCTCAGATATGCAGATGACACAACCCTTATGGCAGAAAGTGAAGAAGAACTAAAGACCTTCTTGATGAAAGTGAAAGAGAAGAGTGGAAAAGTTGGCTTAAAGCTCAACATTCAGAAAACTAAGATCATGACATCTGGTCCCATCACTTCATGGGAAATAGATGGGGAAACAGTGGAAACAGTGTCAAACTTTATCTTTTTGGTCTCCAAAATCACTGCAGATGATGACTGCAGTCATGAAATAAAAAGACGCTTACTCCTTGGAAGAAAAGTTATGACCAACCTAGATAGCATATTCAAAAGCAGAGACATTACTTTGCCAACAAAGGTCCATCTAATCAAGGCTATGGTTTTTCCAGTAGTCATGTATGGATGTGAGAGTTGAACTATAAAGAAAACTGAGCACCGAAGAATTGATGCTTTTGAACTGTGGTGTTGGAGAAGACTCTTGAGAGTCCCTTGGACTGCAAAGATATCCAACCAGTCCATTCTAAAGGAAATCAATCCTGAATGTTCATTGGAAGGACTGATGTTAAAGCTGAAACTCCAATGTTTTGGCCACCTGATGCCAAGGGGATGACAGAGGATGAGACAGTTGGATGGCATCACTGATTCAATGGACATGAGTTTGAGTCAGCTCCGGGAGTTGGTGATGGACAGGGAGGCCTGGTGTGCTGCAGTCCAAGGTGTCGTAAAAAGTCAGATACAACTGAGCGACTGAACTGAGCTGTAACCTATTAATTTATGAAACTAATTGTACAAGCATTTCAATGGCAATAACTGTATATTTACATTATGATCCATTGTTCTGTGTCAGCTTGTCCACTGGGTAGCAATAATATCACTTTTTACACCAGTCTCCAACTGATAGACAATTTAGATTGTTGTCAATACTGTTAATGATGTACAATCTTGAGAGATGCATACAACTAATAGTCATCCAGCTATGCATTTAGCATCAGTACGTGAAAGTATAATTAACTGATTAAAGATATTCCATTCTAAAATTTGGGTTTGCATTTGTACTTGTTGGTTTATCTATTTCATTACCCTGAGATAACCTAGGTTTGAATGTTGGTTTTACAACTTGCTAACTCTGTGATGCTTGATAGGTTTTTTAATCTTTCTGTGTCTCAATTTACTTATCTGTAAAATGAGAATAATAATAGTACTTATGTCTTAGATTTGTGGTAAGAGTTAATTGTACTATCAATTCTTAGAACAATACCTGGCACATAGTAAATAAATGGATTATATTAGCTGTTATTATTATTACTTTGATTTGAGTAAAGAAAACATGAAAACCTGTGTTTTGAGTTCTGCCGTAAATCTCATCAGTTTTGCTTCAAACCATACATTGTGTGTGTGTTAGTTTCTCAGTCGTCCAACTGTTTATGAACCCATGGTCTGTAGTCTACCAGGCCTCTCTGTCCTGCCCCCCAGACCCCTCTGTCCATGGAATTCCCCAGACAAATACTGGAGTTGGTAGACATTCCCTTCTCCAAGGGATCTTCATAACCCAGGGCTCGAACTAGACCCTCCTGCATTGCAGGTAGATTCTTTACCAACTGAGGCATCAGAAAAGCCCCACTTTTTCTTATAAATATGTAATTAATTTGTAATTTTATATTCTTTTCCTCTCATTTATACAGGGATTATTTAGGAGATCATTTTCTAGAAGTTGACCTTTGTGGGTCATATTTTAAAAACTAATTTTAACTTCATAGATCATGTTAAAAAATATTATCTATGAATTCTCTACTTGAATAAGCTTTTTGTGGTCAAGTATATTACATTAATATAAGTATTCATTTTGTGAAAATATTTAAACTTATTGATAGTGATTAGAATATTCAAATCCATTATAACTTCTATTTAAAAAATAACATTTGTCAACATTGAGAAAGAGATGTGTTGAACTTTCCCAATTGCAATTATTTTTCAGAAATAAACTCATTACAAATTTATTTTCCCTATTAATCTGTCAATGGGTATTTAGGTTATTTCCAACATCTTTGATAATAATACTACCGTGAATGTGATGTAAGCATGCAATGGAATATTATTCAGGCTTAAAACAAGCAGAAACCTTCCCATATATCTGCTAAGTCGCTTCAGTCGTGTCCGACTCTGTGTGACCCCATAGACGACAGCCCACCAGGCTCCCCTGTCCCTGGGATTCTCCAGACAAGAACACTGGAGTGGGTTGCCATTTTCTTCTCCAATGCATGAAAGTGAAAAGTGAAAGGGAAGTCGCTCAATCACGTCTGACTCTGCGACCCCATGGATTGCAGCCCACCAGGCTCCTCCATCCATGGGATTTTCCAGGCAAGAGTACTGGAGTGGGGTGCCATTACCTTCTCCATTCTCATATATAACAACTTAGAATAATCTGAATTGACATTGTGCTAAGTGAAATAAATACAAAAGGATAAATAACTCATGATTCTACTTATATGTGGTATCTAAAATGATCAAATTAATAGAAACAAAATAGAATGATGGTTGCCATCATTCTAATAGAATAGGAAAATGAGCTGCTGTTCAGTTCAGTTTAGTCACTCAGTCCTGTCCGACTCTTTGTGACTCCATGAACCACAGCATGCCAGGCCTCCCTGTCCAACACCAACTTCCAGAGTCCACCTAAACCCATGTCCATTGAGTCAGTGATGCCATCCAACCATCTCATCCTCTGTCGTTCCCTTCTCCTCCTGCCTTCAATCTTTCCCAGCATCAGGGTCTTTTCAGATGAGTCAGCTCTTCTCATCAGGTGGACAAAGTAGTGGAGTTTCAGCTTCAACGTCAATCCTACCAATTAACACGCAAGAATGATCTCCTTTAGAATGGACTGGTTGGATCTCCTTGCAGTGTAAGGCATTCTCAGGAGTCTTCTCCAACACCACAGTTCAAAAGCATCAATTCTTTGGCACTCAGCTTTCTTTATAGTCCAACTCTCACATCCATACATGACCACTGGAAAAATAGATGGACCTTTGTTGATGAAGTAATGTCTTTGTTTTTTAATATTCTGTCTAGGTTGGTCATAATTTTCCTTCCAAGGAGTAAGCATCTTTTTATTTCATGGCTGCAGTCATCATCTGCAGTGATCTTAGAGACCAAAAAAATTAAGTCTGCCACTGTTTCCACTGTTTCCCCATCTATTTCCCATGAAGTGATGGGACCAGATGCCATGATCTTCGTTTCCTGAATATTGAGCTTTAAGCCAACTTTTTCACTCTCCTCTTTCACTTTCATCAAGAGGCTTTTTAGTTCCTCTTCACTTTCTGCCATAAGGGTGGTGTCATGGGTATATCTGAGGTTATTGATATTTCTCCCGGCAATCTTGATTCCAGTTTGTGCTTCTTCCAGTCCAGCATTTCTCATCATGTAATCTGCATATAAGTTAAATAAGCAGGGTGACAATATACAGTCTTGACGTACTCCTTTTCCTATTTGCAACCTGCCTGTTGTTCCATGTCCAGTTCTAACATTTGTTTCCTGACCTGCATACAGGTTTCTCAAGAGGCAGGTCAGGTGGTCTGGTATTGCCATCTCTTTCAGAATTTTCCACAGTTTATTGTGATCCACACAGTCAAAAGCTTTGGCATAGTCAACAAAGCAGAAATAGATGTTTTTCTGGGACACGCTTGCTTTTTTGATGATCCAGCAGATGTTGGCAATTTGATCTCTTTTCCTCTGCCTTTTCTAAAACCTGTGGTCAGTGGAGCTCAAAGTTCAGTTATGCAAGATTTTCTATGCAACAATTTCTAGAGAGCTTCTATAACAGTACTGTATTGTGTGTTTCAAAATTTAAGAAAGCAGATCTCGTATTCGGGGAAGGCATGGCAACCCACTCCAGTACTCTTGCCTGGAGAATCCCATGGACGGAGGAGCCTGGTAGGCTGCAGTCCATAGGGTGGCTGGGAGTTGGACCCAACTGAGCAACTTCACTTTCACATTTCACTTTCATGCTTTGAAGAAGGAAATGGCAACCTACTCCACTGTTCTTGCCTGGAGAATCCCAGGGACGGGGGAGCCTTGTGGCTGCCATCTATGGGGTCGCACAGAGTAGGACACGGCTGAAGCAACTTAGTAGCAGCAGCAGTAGATCTCATATTAAGTGTTCTTACCAGAATAAAAAATTCTATTCAATGTTCATGTCTAAGAAATGTAGAATATTTTGTTTTTGTTGGTATTCAATCACTCACTCATGTTTGACCCTTTGCAACCCCATGGACTGCAGCACACCAGGCTTTCCTTTCCTTCACTATCTCCCGGAGCATGCTCAAACTCATGTCCATTGAGTCAGTGATGTCATCGGACTATCTCATCCTCTGTTGTCCCTTTCTCCTCCTGCCTTCAATCTTTACCAGCATCAGAGTCTTTTCCAGTGAGTCAACTCTTCAAATAAGGTGGCCAAAGTATTGGAGAATATTGCATAATATTTTGAGTAAATATTGTTACTGAAAGTTTAATACAGGATGCTTGGGGCTGGTACACGGGGATGAACCAGAGAGAGGATGTGGGATGGGAGATGGGAGGGGGATTCAGGATTGGGAGCTCGTATACACCCGTGGTGGATTCAGGTCAATGTATGGCAAAACCAATATGGTATTTTAAAGTAAAATAAAGTAAAAATAAAATTAAAAAAAAAAAGGAAAGCTTGTTTTATGTACATATTTGCTATCTTGTCCAATATTTGAAGTTTTAAGTCTATTATAGTTCTTTCATAAATTTAAACTTTTTGTCATATATATAGTGTTTTTTTCCCCTTGTTGTATGCTTTTGTACATAGATTCCACTATGCTGGCACTATTCCTAGGTCTTTTTTCTATTGTTTATCACTGTCTAGGATTTTTTTTTCCTTTTATTTCTCACTTATTTTTATTACTTTATTTTAATTTTTTGGTAAACAACATATGTGTATATTTTGTTTTTACCCATTCTAACAATTATCCTCTCTAATCAAGAAATACTGCATGCTTACATTTAGTATTATAAATGATATAATTGTTTTTATTACTTGCATTTCATTTTATGTTGGCTATTTATTTTTCTTTGTTGTTCTCTTTTTGCTTTTTATTACTTTTCTTCCTTTATTATGCTTGTATTATTTCCCTTTCTGCCTTGCTAATTGTATTCTACTATGCTTTTCAATATGGTGATGTTTATCTTTCCATTTCTAACAATCATGATTTAATATATCCTTTTTGCTTTATCATATTAATCAAACTAATGGCAATCCAAGACGAATGCTTTAGAAAACATTAACTTTTCTAATTCAGTTTTTTTTTTTTTTTTGCTTCTCATATTATTTAGGATAAGTTAAGTTATGCTACAGGGAGTATCTCTGAATTTCAGTTACTTCATACATTCTACTTTATCACTATGTATTATCTGTAGGAATTTTAGGAACTCTGAAGGGAAGCTTCCTCTGGGTGAAGATTCAGTGACTTGAGTCAACACATGAACTGCCTATGAACTGTTTCTTGAAATAATTTAAAACTTTCAGATTCAGACTAGTATTATTTTCATATATCTCATATATGCATAATGTTTCTGTAAGCAACTAGGAATCAAGGAAATTTAATTTTTCTTATGTAGAAAAAAATTTGGTTTATTTTTTGGAAATAAGGAAACATTAGGAAAAGCAAACCATTACTGGAGAAGATACCCATTGCAATCTTTCACCCATAAACATAGGTAAGTAAAGAAAATATATCTCAACCAAATAGAGTGGGAAACCAAAGTCCAAGTCCCACTACCAGTGGCCTGGGTTGCAGGTTCTTCTTCCCTGATGTGAATAATGGCTTAGAAAAAGCAAAAGCCAGAAGGGGCTGCCCATGTGGTAAACTGGTTTTCTAACTAGCTCCAGTTCAGTTCAGTCACTTAGTTGTGTCTGACTCTTTGTGGTCCACGGACTGCAGCATGCCAGGTTTCCTTGTCCATCACCAACTTCTGGAGCTTGCTCAAACTCTTTTCCATGCAGTCGGCGATGCCATCTAACCATCTCATCCTCTGTTGTCTCCTTCTCCTCCTGCCTTCAATCTTTCTCAGCATCAGGATCTTTTCCAATGGGTCAGTTCTTCACATCAGGTGGCCAAAGTAATGGCATTTCAGCTTCAGCATCAGTCCTTCCAATAAATATTCAGGATTGATTTCTTTTAGGGTTGACTGGTTTGATATCCTTGTAGTACAAGGGACTCTCAAGAGTCTTTTCCAACATCACAGTTCAAAAGCATCAGTTCTTTGGTGCTCAGTTTTCTTTATGGTCCAACTCTCACATCCATACATGACTACAGAAAAAACATAGCTTTGGCTAGATGGACCTTTGTTGCAAAGTAATGTCTCTGCCTTTTTTTTTTTTTTAATTTTTACTTTATTTTACTTTACAATACCATATTGGTTTTGCCATACATTGACATGAATTCACCATGGGTGTATATGAGATCCCAATCCTGAATCCCCCTCCCACATCCCACCCCATATCCTCTCTCTGGATCATCCCCATGTACCAGCCCCAAGCATCCTGTATCCTGTATCGAACATAGGCTGGTGCTTTGTTCTTACATGATAGTATACATGTTTCAATGCCAATCTCCCAAATCATCCCACCCTCTCCCTCTCCCACAGAGTCCAAAAGTCCGTTCTATACATCTGTGTCTCTTTTGCTGTCTCGCATACAGGGTCATCATTGCCATCTTTCTAAATTCCATATATATGTGTCAGTATACTGTATTGGTGTTTTTCTTTCTGGCTTACTTCACTCTGTATAATAGGTTCCAGTTTCATCCATCTCATTAGA